>JARHVA010000112.1:1925000-2445000 GCA_037957365.1 Torreya grandis | reverse complement strand
TATGCTTTTTTTGAGTGCAAGGATGAGGACATACATTATGTACCTATGGTTTAATGTATGTAAATATATTGTGGATGGTTATTTTATTCTTACTACTCCCCCATATAGTGTTGTAAACAATAATTTGTTTGAGAATAATTCTAAGGTAATGAATTCCATCACTTATGGTCTTCCAATGATTGAGTTCACCAAAGTAGTCCATTGTAAATCTAATAAAAAGATAGGGATAAAATGTATATAATTTATGAAAGAGTTTCAAAGGTCAATCTTGCTAAATTTTAGACTCATAGAAGGTAATTTGAAAGTCTCAAGATGAATGAAGAATATTTTGTGGCATCCTTTCTATAGAGAGTTGATGAGATTATAAAAATTATTAGAGGTCTTGGAGAGAACCTTGAAAAGACTACTATAGTTCAAAAGGTATTAAGGTCTCTATCCATTAAGTTTGATCCAAAATTATCTATTATAGAAGAAAGTCATGATCTTACTTAGTTGAAGATGGATCAATTTCATAGCACTCTCACTACTTATGAGATGATGAAGATTGATGATATACCACCAAAAAAGGAAGCAACTTTTAGGACTAAAATGAAGACAAAGAAGAAGTTCCGAGGTAAGAAACCCAAGGAGGATGACATTTTTGATATAGATGAGAATGAACTAATTGCTTTGATTTCAATAAAATTGAAAATAGGTTTAGAAAAGTATAAGGGTAAACTACCCCTCAATGCTTTAATTATGGAGAAGTGGGAAATTTTACTAATAAGTGCCCTCATAAATATAAGAAAGATTATGATGAAGAGCATGATCAAGGTCATGATGATGGAAAGAGATCATTCAGGTCTGATAAAATAAAAAATGTATTCATAAGGTTTGACAATAAGAAGTACTTCAAGGACAAGAAGAGTCTTTACACCAAATAAGATTGCAACTCATCATATGAGAGTGAAGTCAATGAATCATAATATGATCATCAAGATGATGGTCCTTTTAAAGATGAAGACCTCTTCATGGTTGAGGAAAGAAGTTTCTCACATCAAAAGGAGTCTACTTAGAGTGATTCATATGATGATGAAGATCAGATGGAATATGAAGCTGCATTGACAAATGCTCTTAAAGAACTAAAGATTGAGAAGAATATCAATAAGAAGATGAAATCTAAACTCAAGGACTTTGAGGAGAAATTTAGTGTGTATGAGGTAAGTGTGAATGAAGACACCATGGAGCATGAAGACAAGGTCAAGCATCTTAGTTGTCAATTAGAAATATTGTCTATAATCCTAAAAGATAAAGCAGGTGAATGTTCAAGGTATGTAATTGAAAATGAGTTATTGAAATATGAGTTAGAGAAGACATCTAGTAAGGTGAAGTTATTTGTGAGATTTGAAAAGAGCTCAAGTGATCTAGATAATATTTTAAATGATCAAAAGCATACAAGTGATAGAACTGGTCCTAGATATAAAGAACCAGAGAATACAACTCAATATAAGATGAAGACTAATGTGAACAAGGACAATCATAAATTAAAAACAAATCATCAGAAAAAGAATGAAGGTGTTGACAGAATGAAGATAAATCATATTAGATAACTAAATTCCATGAAGTATTCAAATTTTAATGGTTACTGTTATACTTGTAATCAGTTTGGGTATAGAGCTAAAGAATGTAGAAGCCCTATTAGAAATGATTTTGAATGAGACTATGATGGGGGTCATCAATCAAAAAGTGTCAGCAAGGTTGAGTGTTTCAACTATCATAATGTGGGACACTTTTTAAAACAATGTCCATTTAAGGTAAGACAAGTTGAGTTTTCATCAAGAAGCATTATTTGCTACAACTATGAAAAGTTTGGTCACATTGCTAGATTTTGTAAGCAAAGGTCTACAAATTAAAATAAATTCAACCAGGCTCCAAGAGTATAATGAAGCAGCCAAGTTAACTCATGGAATCCAGAGGTGACAAGTTTGGGTCATGATGAATCTATAATTCCATGCAATATATTTTATATGGTGGAGAATGCTTTATAAGTTGAAGAGTGCCAAGGGCTTTCATTATCTAGTCATATTGTGAATGAAGAGACCAAGTTCAAGAAGGAGACCAAGGTACTGGTTAAGGCTAGTTTTGAGATGTGTATGGATCTAAGTGAACATCCTACCATTTTTAAGCATGTATCATACAAATAACATAAATTTTCAATGCCTAGTGATGAGGTTCCTAACTACAAGATATATTCTTCAGATCAAAAGGTATGTCATGCATCTATGTTATCTCCATGTATTATCAATCCAATCTTAGAAGAGGAGAGTGATTTAGAAAAGGAACCAGTTGTCTTATTTTAGATTGAGAAGAAGAAGAACAAAAACAATCAATCTTATAGCTATAAGAGGATTATAGTGTTTATTGAGGAGATGTAATCCACTCCTAGCTTCACTTTGTTTTAGAGCATTATGGTGTAAACGATGTCTCTATCTATGATTATTAAGATACTCCTTTCAATGGAGAAGCAAGTTTTTTTGTGGTGTTCTTTAGATGGTCCTAGAAGGATAGAGATGAATGTTTTTAGTTAGAGCGGGTATGTCCAAGTGGAAGATACATTGAGGTGATGTTAGAGTGATGTCATAGTTTTATATGGTTAGTCTACAGGGAGAGATTAAAGTTTTTCATGTGGAAAAAGAGGATTGTGATTTGTCAATATGATATTTTTGTATAGAAATGTCGATTGACCTTATTCTATCAAGCTCCAAGTGGTTTTATGGTTTGATGGTATGTTGAAGTCAAATTGGAGATTTTTGTTTGCTCTCAGGTTTCCCAATTTGTTCTCAAGAGTATGCAAGTCCTAAAATGGGTTATAGGTTGTATGGGTTTCCAAAGGTGTGAAATCTCAAAACTTGGTACATAAGTGTGTGATATTTATCTATAGATGTTCAAGAAGTTTCAAAGGTGGACATTAAGCAGAAGGAGGTTTGTTTACTCTATTTATTTTAAGATTCTAGGATTTTAAGCTATGATATAAAATTAATTTACCTTATGATTTGACATCTAAGGATTTTTAATAGGTTTAATAGGCCAAATGGGTTTTCAATTCAAGCTTCATAGAGACTTGAAGGTTTGTGGTTTTCAAATTATTCATGCTTTTGTCAAGATGGAGCCCAAATTATCGTGTTAGTTTTTGAAGGAAGTATGTTACAAAAGATGAGATAGGTGTTAAAAGTTTGTGGGCTTGAGTGGGAATATGAAATTTATCTAGATATTAAGTTTAAAGTCTTGAAGGTGTGTCTACTGAAAGTTTTGGGCTCTACAAGTTCCAGGTAGGGCTACAAGGAGTTTAGACTAGTATGAAGATTTGATGTTTTTTGTTTAGTTTATCCAAAATATTAGGGTATGAGTATTTCAATGTGAGTTCTTAGGTTTTTTTAGTGTATTTTTCCTATTTTATGAGCGGCATGAAGTTCTGTTGGTGGTCCTTGAGGTGGCTTGAGAAGAGAAGGATAGTAAGCTTGTATGGTGGTTCTTCATGGTATATGGAGATCTAAATATGCTCAAGATATGAAATGGATAAAAAATATTATGGGGAGTCCCTCTTAGATGTATCTTCATGAGTTTCATCATATTTCATCATTTTTGTGTGTTCTTTCTTCATTGATTGCAATGCTTGGTTGAAGAGAGTGTTGGCATGGAGCAAGAAGAAGTTGTCAAGGCAAGAAGATGTTGGATCAAGGTAAGGGGGAGCTTGTATAATATTTATAATATGGTCCTCTTCTTTTTTTAGTATTTTTAGGTCCTCAGTATTATTTTATTCCCAATTTTTAATTATGTCAAAGGGGGAGAAAGTTTCGGTTGTGAGGATGCTTGAAAATGCTTGAAAAAGAGAGAAGGAAGGTGAGTTGTATATTGTTATATTATGGTTGTTTAAACCAATGAAAAAGGGGGATATTTTTGGAGAGTTTTTAATGATGTTATGTTGCTGTCATGAAGGTGTCGAGGTGAGTGGATGAATTTCCTTAATAGTCTAAATGATAATGACAAAGTGTGCAATGTGCTTGTCCTAGTGTGTTTAAAGTTGGCTTGTTTAGTTTTCTATTTTGACATGGCTATAGATATTAAAGGATGATTATGGAGTATTAATCATGTGAAATGGGTCATATAAGAGGTTTTTTATTCTTTGATTACTTCTGTGCATGAGTGGATTTCATCTGGTTGATCATTATTTTCATTTAGACATTTTGGATCTAGTGGTAGAAAATCAAAGTAAGTAGTATGTTGACATCATAATTATCACATTTGGATGAGTCAAAGGGAGCTGGTAATATGGTTTTTATAACATTAGTCCCTAGTTTCTATGTGCAAAGTATTAATTCATGTGATGAAGCATAGCCAAATATATGCAAGTGCAAAGTTAGGCTCCCAAGGAGTTTGACAGTGTTTTTGCATAGTTAAATTTACATGTGGCAAGAAAGCGATGAGTAAGTATTTTCATGATGGAATGTCTCACATGTGTGAATGTGAAAGGAGAAAATAATCATATGGGTTTGTTTAATTTATTTCCTAGTTGACTTTTGCTAATTTTAGGTCATGTAATGAAGTTCATCAAAAGATATGCATGAGCAAAGTTGGCCTTTCAAGAAATTCTTGACATTATTGGCTATATGGTAGAGAAATATGAGTGAGTAGATTATTTATGTTATATCTCACACATGTGAAGGTTTCAGGAGTAGTTTGATATAGGGTTATATTCTCCTATATGAGGAGATCATATGGTCTAAATTTGAGAATATTCAAGTAAGCGAGGTAAAAGAAATTACTATGCAAATTTAACCTTCTAGGCAATTAATAATGGTTCCCATACTTAGTAAAATTTTCACAAGGTAAAGTTAGAGCAACATCATCAGAGCGTGTTGCTCCAAGATGTCAGGAAGTAGTGAGATGGTGCCAAGTATTCAATTTTTAATATTGAGTAGAGATAAATATCAATCTTATTTCAAGGATAAAAAGTGAGCTAGTGATCATATAAATAGAGATTAATGGTGTGCATTAAATTAAAGAGGTTAGAGTAATAGTTTTCTAGAATATATAAAGTGAGGACAATCTTGAAGAGATCAATAGAGTGTATGAGGTCAAAGTTTCCATATTGCCCAAGATGAGGTTAACTGTTAGAGGTTTAATGGTTAGGCATTGGCACACTATGAGTTAAATCTCTAAGAATATAAAGAGTTCACAATCAATCTGAAGATGCAAGGATAAAATATGTGATCATGGTCTCTAAGGTTTAACTATGACCGTTGGCATTCAAATATTTGAATTTGTGAAGGAAAGACTAGTGTTTAGTTTTTGGGCCATAACTTTTGATCCAGGCAAAATTTTCTCATGATGCAAAAAGCGAACTTGTAGATGAATCCAAGTTACATCTATAAATATATATTTTAATATCTAAAAGTGTGTACAATAAAATATATTGAGTTTCAAATTTTATAATGTTTTCATATATGTCCTATAAGTGACTCGAGAAGATTGTTTGAGCTCATTTTAATATTATTTTGATATCTCTTGTTGAATTATCTATTGGGGAGTGTTTTATATCCATGAGGATGTTTTTTGAGCTTTATAAAGTTTTTAACAATCATACATAATATGAACAAAGGTTTATAAGTTGACTATATTCATTCATGGTGCATGTGTGCACAGAATGTTGTTTGAGTAATTTTTTCTTAAGCAAAAGGGTATTAAGATGGATATGGGAGCTTAAAGAGGACCTATATATCATTTGACATGATTTATTAAGTTATAAAGTGTTCATTTGTTCTTATTTTTCTTGAAGAAGTGTCAAAGAGGTGAATGGATCATCATAGGACCTAAAAGGTGGCTTGGGCCTATTTGAAAGTGTGTTGTGCTTAAGTGTGACCCATGTTATATACCTTAAGGGTGAAATCATGTATTATTGCTAACAATGAAATTTTGTGGACTTGATAATTGATTATTGATCTATAAATAGTGAAACCAAAGACGATGACTTCTAGATTTGTGGAAAACTTGTACAATGCTTGTGAGAAGAGTATGCATTGAAGCAAAGGATAGATAATGCTTATGTGAGATTGGTGATTGATATAAGAGGTAGATCAAAGTATGGTATATGTGGATGACCCAATGGTCATGTTACTATTGTTATGAAAGAGGTGTTTCTAGTTTGATGGTTGTATATGAGCTAAGGAGGAGCTGAGGAGTGGAATGATCCAAAAGGTGGTTTTGGATGCATTGTAAGTGTGTGAAGAAGGTTATGTTATCAGAGGTCCATCATTAGGTGTTGAATACATTAGTTATAAGGTGTAAGTGTTCACTTTAAATTAGGGTCTAAAGTACTTGATCTTCCTTAGGGCTAGTTGTTCCTTATGAAACAGGGGTTTCACTAAAGACCTTTAGTCAGGAGGACTTGATCAAGGTTTGTGGTCTAAAGACTTGACCAATATCTTTTTTAAAATATCTTATAGGAAAATTATTCCATGTGTTTTAGGCTTGAGATTTGGTTTTATTACCCATGAGGGATTCCCACAAAAACTATGTGTTGTGTGTTTGATCTTGTGTATGCATTGAATGAATGAGCTCTCTTATTAATGTTCTTGATCAAGTTGATATATGTTAATTATTTAATAGTTTGGAAGGATTAAAATTGAAATTGAAATATCTAGGCTCAGTGATTCACCCCCCCTCTCAATGATTTTACCTCTAACAAGGTCAATTGAACTAAGCTATCATTCATAAAATAATGCATCGGTCATAAAATAGACCATAGTTTATATTTAATTGATAAATAATTAATGTCCCAACAAATGTTGATGTTATACAAAGAGCATTACCATAGTATATGCAATTAAACAAACATTTTTTTGTTGATTTGAAATGATAACTATGATATAAATTTCCTTTCCAATTAGGAAGTATACATGCACATACTGTCATTAGATATTTAAAATCATTGTGCAAATAAACATTGTATTGTATGGAAAATGTGCAACTAAACTAAGACTATGACCATCTCCTTCATGTTTTGTTGATCTAAAACTTATAATTTTTGGTTGAATAATATTTCAAGAACACGAAAATAACACAATAACAATGAATTCTCTGAGAAGAGATGTTTTATTACTCAAGATTGTAATACAACTATATGCTTATCTCTAGAAAGAGATGTTTGATTTCCATTTTTGGGTTACATATTCATTTATACACATTTTTAAATTATGGGGAGGATGTGGAAGGTCACCAATAGTGATGGAGATCAAGTGGTTCAACTTCCATGATTTAAAACAATATAGAATTCGAGGAATTACTATTTTTAAAAACTTACTATTTTTAGATCGCACTACTAAAATTGAAATTTGGGGCACTTCCATTGGGTTTTTAGGGCTCAAAATAAATCAAGATAAGACCCATGCCATCTCACCACGTTCTCATCATTATTATATTTCCAATAGTTCAAATGACAAGTCAATTAGAGCTATGATGCAAAAAATTATGGCTCCCAAAATTTTTGTCATCAATTGGGGTAGAACCGTCACCTAAATTGTTTCCCAAATCATTCCTTCCTCCTTGAGAAGTAATGGTACCCATTACATCAATGTTCCTCATCAAGTGTGGTATTTGTGTCTTGATTTGATTCTCTATGAGCCACTCACCTTGGTGGCTAAGTTGGCCCCTTTTGATCACCTGATAAAGTAGAATAAAGCATCCACTTATTGTCTTCATCTAGGTGTCCAGAATCTAATCCTCCTCCAATAGAGAAAAAATATGTGGATCAAGCTCATCAATGTCTAGTTGTTATGCTATGACTGAAGTTTCTAATAGAGGTGGATGATATGCTTTTAGGAGCTCCACGTTGAATATTGGATGTAGACCAAGGTAGGCTAGTAGGTTAAACTCAAAAGCATTTTCTCCAATTTTTATGGTGATGGTGTAGGGACCATATCACAGATGCCAATTTTTTCTATGTGGCCCTGTAAGTCATTCCTTTTGAAACCACAACCAAACCTTGTCACCCATATCAAAATGGTGTGCAATCCTATGTTTATCATGGTGTTGCTTATACTTCTGATTCATCTTCCCCAAGATGTCATGAGCTTATTTTTGGATGTGTTACATTTATTCAATGAACTTTGTTGCTTTTGCTACCTTAAATCTTCTATGTGTGTATTCCATGGTGGAGAATGGAATAGCTATATCAATTGGTGCCATGTGTTGGAACTCAAAGCATACTTTAAATGGACTATGCTTAGTCGAGCTATGTAAGGCCTGATTGTATCCATGTTGTATGAAAAGAAGCCCCTCATCCCATGTGCATGGATTTTTGGAGTGATACATCCAAATCATGTGAATAATTAAGTGGTTCACCACCTCTATTTGACCATCAATTTGTGGATGGAAGGCTATGGACTTCAACAGCTTGGTATCCATCATCTTCCATAGAGTAGACCAAAAGATGCTCAAGAACTTGTTGTCTTGATTTTAGACAGTGGACTTAGGGAGACCAAAATGGAGCCATACATGAATAAAATATAGTTGAGTAGGTTATTTAGTAGATAGATTTTTCTTACAATCAATCATGATAGCCATTTTTGAAAAATGATCAACTACAATAAAAATGTAGTCCTTGTCATGTTTTGAAGTGGGCAAACCTAAGAGAAAATCCATTGAGACAGATTCCCAAGGCCTAGTTGGTTCTAGTAATGGTGTGTACAATCCTTGCTTCTTATTTATTGACTTGGCTATTGTACATGAGGTGCAATATTTGAGATACCTTTCCATATCCTTTCACATATGGGGTCAGTAGAAGTGTTTTTGAAGAACTACCAATGTCTTTTCTACACCAAAGTTTCTAGTTTTCCTATTGAAATGTGTTTCCCATATCATCTTCTATTGCTCTATAGCTGGAACACAGATGTGCCCCATATGACAGAGAACATTATCTTGTAAATAGAAATTAGAAATATGTTTACCTTTTTGAAGCACCTAATATGTATTAGCAAAGGCAAGATCTAATTCATTTAGAGAACCCCAAGTGGTAGTCTCATGTCTGCAGAGGTCAAGAACTGTTATGAGTGCAGTAATTGGCAGGTAGCTGAGACAATCTATAGCCATATTTAAGCTCCCCTTTTTGTGTTTGATTATCATATGTAATTTCTAAAGATATGTGGCCCACTTTTGGTGCCTCTCATTTCATATTTTGCTCTGTGTCTAGATGAATTATAATGGTCTATGGTCAGTGTGGATGACAGTCTCCTTCCCTAAGATGTAGTGTTTCCATTGTTTGCAGGCTTGCACAATATCATATATCTCCTTATCATATGTCAGATATTTCCTAACTATATCAGTGAAATTTTCACTATGATATGTAACAAGATGGCTTGGTTGCATGATGACAACTCCCATGGCATATTCAGATGCATCTATCATCAACTCAAAAGGTTGATGCAAATTTGGCAAGGCAAGAATAGGGGCTGAGCAAAGTTTGTTCTTCAAATTCTCAAATGCCCTTTGTTGTATTTCACCCCATTGAAATGTAGCTTTATCTCCTCCTTTAGTCACTTGGGTTAGTGACCAACAACATGTGAAAATAAAAGAACAAACCTATGATAGAAATTTTCAAGACCCAAGAAGCTATGAAGTTTTGTGAGGTGAGGGTCCTTCATATAGGCCATTATTGAATCAATTGAATCTTTTTTAGATCAACATGAACCCCTTCCTAATTCAAAATGTACCCAAGGTACTAAATTTTTGTCATCCTAAATGTGCATTTATCAAGATTTGCATACAACTTGTGCTCCTAAAGAGTTTGAAGCACCTTACAAACATGTTACAAATGTTCCTCCCATGTTCCACTGTAGATGAGTATGTCATCTAGGTAGACAACCATGAATGAGTTGGTGAAGGGTTGCAAGATGTCATCCATCATCCTCATGAAGGTTTTAGTGCATTAGTTAAGCTAAAATGCATAACCAACCATTCAAAGAGCCCCTCCTTAGATTTGAATGCAGTCTTCCAGACATTAGTGAGATCGATGGGAATTTAGTGGTAGCCAGATTTGAGATCAATTTTGGTAAATAACTTCACACCATGAAGTTGGTCCAGTAGGTCATCAATCTTGGGGAGAGGGTAGCGATTCTTCATAATGACTTTATTCATGGCTCAATTGTCAGGGGATCTGTAGCTCTACCAATTAGAGCACAATTGATTACTTTCTTATATGCAATTAAACACAGAATTATACCAGAATGATAAAGTAGCTAGAAACTTGAGACAGGAAAGAATTTGAGAGACAATACACACTCTTGTATTAAATATTACTAGAATAAAATACAATAAGGAAGATGCCACTTCTTCCTCCACCTCAAAGGCTTGCCACACCTCAAGACCTTTTTCCCTCTCTCTCTTGCTCAACACAACAACTCTAAAGCCTGAGTTGCTATCCCTCGAATGCTTCAGCTGATCTCCTTGACCTTACACCTGTAGATCTCCTTGACCTTGCTTGCTTCAATGCTCTTACTTGATCAATTTGATAATTACAATACATGCCTTATGGGTCTATAAATAAGATCCCATGCTTACAAAAATAGAACTCTAACTACTAAAATTAGACACACAACCCGTGACTTAAATTAGCCCCTTAGCATGCAAACACTCGGTTCAACTAACTAACTGTTCATGCAACGAATAGTTCTGGACCGCACAGGCGACTGACGTCGGTCCCTGCTTGTCTGGTGCTATCGACGTCGGCCGACTCCCTGCCATCGTCAGTCTCCTTCTCCACTGTCTGTGACCGACGTCAGTCATACTGCTGACACCGGTGGCTCTGGTTCTTCAGCATCCTTCCTTGTGTCTGTAAATAGTTGAAGCTTTTAGCTTCACACCTTAACAATCTCTCACTTGGAGATAAATAGCTGCAACTTGTACCTGTACCTATACACCATCTATTTTGTTCCTTACGCTCTGTATCTGTCTTCAACGTCACTCTTGAAGACCAACCACCACGCAAACCTGTGATGCAATACCTATATCATATGCCACAAGAATTTTGCTGCTCCCAAATTCTCCATGACATACTTCTGAACCAACTCTACCCTTAGCTCAGAAAATTCCTTGTATATGAAACCCTACAAAAAGTAACACAATACAGTAATAGGATAATGTAGCTAATATTATCCAACCTGGTAAAGATAAAATACAATGGTCAAACCTCCATTATTCTGCAGCACAATCAAGACCATATACCATAGCCTTCTATCTCATGTGTCCATCCACTCTCTTCTCTAAAATGGGAATCCATCCCTCTATCCAGTGCTTTCTTCTAGCTGACAACACTACCAACAAATACTAGTTTGGTTCTCCAAGGACTCACACTCCTCATCCATGCCAAGCTCCCACTATTTTTGGATTCTACCTGCATTGCTTCTTCCATATTCCTAGTTCATGACTATCAGTAAACAATATAAAGAAGGTGAACAATGAATATGAGGTTCACATACCTTTCCTGACCTCCACATGGGTGTTTGAGACTTATTAATTCACCCAACATCCGTTCTAGTGATCGATCTAGGCCATCTCCCAGTCTGCTCCCGACCGATGTCAGTTCCCTGCACTGACCCTGACTGCCAACGTCGTTTCCCTGGCCGACGCCGGTGTCCCTCCTACCGACATCGGTCCTTATGACCAACGTCGGACTTCTCCAGTCCAACCTACCGACCCTGCTGGTCTGCACATGACCGATGTCGGTATCTGGATGACTGACGTCAGTGCCAAGCTACTGACATCAGTGTCTGTGTGTTCCTATAAGTGATGAAATTTTCATCCGCGAGCTCTTCTTGGATCAAACCTCTGTCCATGCTGCCCTGCTCAGATTTATTCAGCCCCTGTGACTGATCTCTGTCCTTCATCTCCTCCATAAACACCAAGGCTTCTTTGTTCCTGTCAAAAGCATCAAATTTCCTCTTTCTATAATGAACTGTATCTATGCTTTCCAAATTTGAACACATACCTTTGGAATCAAGAACTTTCATTCCCTTCCTATTCTTGTGACCAAGCCTATTGGGCCACATCTTCAAATCTACACCAGAAGTAGAATCAGTAATACAAGTAGATAGATAAAGAGTATCTATTTTCTTACCTCTTGCTAGAACAAGTGCTCCCTTGGTAACCTTCCAAGAATCCGCTGTGAGGGTTATTGTGCATCCCTCATCTCCCAACCTTCCTACAAAAATCAGACTCTACTTCAGAATTGGAACATGCATGACCTCTTTCAACACCCATGTGGTGTTAATCTACAATCTCAGCTGCACTTTCCCTTTGCCAACTATCTGACAAGGCGTACCATCCCCTAAATAGAGCACTCCAAAGTCTCCCTGTTCATACTCATAGAACAAATCTCTGTTTGGGGATGCATGAAAAGATGAACCAGAATCTAAAATCCATGATCCTACCTGACTATCTGACGAAAGTATGAGAGCATCCTGCATCACAATATTTGCATCCTTTGCTTCTTCAATACCTGCATGTTGATTCTCTTTATCTCTCAACCAACACTCCTTTGTATGTCCTTTTTTTCCACAAAACCAACAGGTAATACCTTTGGACTCGAATCTCCTTCCTAACCTTGATTTCCCTTGCTCAACCTTCTCCCTTTGCCTTTCCCTGCTTTCTACACTTAGAGCATTCCCTGATGATTCACCTGTGTTTCTCCTGCATATTTCTTCATTCAAGATCACACTCACAACATCATCAACTTTTAAGATTTTAGAAGCAGATGTAGAATTACTTACTACCATAACCATACCGTCCCAACTTTCAGGCAAAGAACATAAAATCAAAAGAGCCTTTACCTCATCACCAAAAACAATATTGACTGAAGCTAGTTGGTTTACCAAACCATGGAAATCACTGAGATGAGTATGAACCGATCCACCTTCCTATATTTGCAAAGTAAATAGCTGCTTCATAAGATATACCTTATTAGAAGCTGAGGGCTTTTTGTATAAATTTGCCAAGGACTTTATCAACTCTTCTGTTGTCTTGCACTATGATAAGCTGGAAATCACAGATGATGCAAGGCTTTATGGAACCGAGAGCCTTTCGATCAAGAACGTTCCATTCTTCATCCTTCATATCTATGGGCTTGCATGCAACCCCACCCAACGGTAAGTACAAATCCTTCTGATACAGATAGTCCTCAATCTGCATCCTCTAATGTTGATAATTCTTGCCGTTAAACTTCTCCATTCGTAGCCTGCTTTCTTCTGCCATTGTTGAACTCCCACTCAATCAAAAAACCCTGTGAATGACCTGTAATCAAAAACAATACCCTACTTCTTGCAAACCATAGCTCTGATACCACTTGTCAGGGGATCTGTAGCTCTACCAATTAGATCACAATTGATTACTTTCTTATATGCAATTAAACACGAAATTATACCAGAATGATAAAGTAGCTAGAAACTTGAGACAGGAAAAAATTTGAGAGACAATACACACTCTTGTATTAAATATTACTAGAAGAAAATACAATAAGGAAGATGCCACTTCTTCCTCCACCTCAAAGGCTTGCCACACCTCAAGACCTTCTTCCCTCTCTCTCTTGCTCAACACAACAACTCTAAAGCCTGAGTTGCTATCCCTCCTTGAATGCTTCAGCTGATCTCCTTGACCTTACACCTGTAGATCTCCTTGACCTTGCTTGCTTCAATGCTCTTACTTGATCAATTTGATAATTACAATACATGCCTTATGGGTCTATAAATAAGATCCCATGCTTACAAAAATAGAACTCTAACTACTAAAATTAGACACACAGCCCATGACTTAAATTAGCCCCTTAGCATGCAAACACTCAGTTCAACTAACTAACTGTTCGTGCAATGAACAGTTCTAGACCGCACAGGCAACTGACGCTGGTCCCTACTTGTCTAGTGCTGCCGACGTCGGTCGACTCCCTACCGTCGCTAGTCTCCTTCTCCACTATCTGTGACCGACGTTGGTCATACTACCGACGTTGGTGGCTCTGGTTCTTCAGCATCCTTCCTTGTGTCTGCAAATAGTTGAAGCTTTTAGCTCCACACCTTAACATCAATAGTTAATGCAAAACCTCCATGTTCCATCTTTCTTTGGTGCTAGGATAATTGGGCTACCACAGGGTGAAGAGCTTGGCTTGATGTGACCCTTTTGGATAAATTTTTGAATCTATCTTTTTATCTCATCATTCTCTAAAACTGATATGTGATACACATGACTATTAGGCAAAGGTGACCTTGGGATCAAATCGATATAATGGTTTACCTAGAAATGCAATAGAAATCCTATGGGTGACTTGAATAAGTCACCATATTATCTTGTGATTTGTCCCATCTACTTCTATTATTGTGTTGATTGTGTATTCAAGACTGAGACATCAGCCTTCTTCGATTTTTGTGGTTTGACCACCATGAGAATGAATTGCTTTATCTTTTCCACCAATCTCTTACATTGCTTGGCACTAATCAGGGAGACAGATGTGGGAGGTGGTACCTTTGGTACCCTATAACACCATGTTCCAAGAGTGAGGGTGATTGTTTGGGTTCATGATTCATAGATTCCATGTCAATCATACATGAACAACTAACCAAGGAGTACATCAAAAACATCTAGATTGACCACATCACATAAGACTTCATCTTGAAAAGGTTTTATCGCATATGAAAAAAGAAAATGATGGGTGACACGGAGGTCTCTCCCTAGGCTCAACCATCCAATACTGTATAGCTTTGGGTGAGGCTTCATGGATAGATTCAGAATTTTTACAACTTTAGTAGACATTAAATTCTTTTGACTCCCACTATCAAGAATGAAATGCAGAGGCTTACCTTTTACCCATAATTTAGAGTGGAATAATATTTCCTTATCATCTGGCCTTTCCTCATGGATCTATGATGAAGTGATGATGGTGTCAGGCTTAGCATGTACAATCTCTTCTTCTTCCTCTTTGACTATAGGTTGTGTATGAGATAGAGTAGTATATGTCAAGTATTGTGCCTCAAAAAGTAGTGAGTTGATAGCCTAACATTCTTCTTTGGAGTGAGTTCCAATTTTGTGGTAATCAAACCATTTTCTAGCCTTCCCCTTTTGGGTTTTCTTATCTTAAAACTCCTTTTATTTCTAGTTTTGGCCTCATGTTTGACCTTCCTTATCACTTTTCCATTTTTAGGGTTGACTCTTCATATTCTTTATGTTATGCTTCTGCTCAATCTTTACTGTGAACTTGTATGCCTCACCGAGGATTTCCAAATTAAAGAGTTCCATTTCCCCCTATATGTACCATTGTAGTCCACCATGATATTTGAGAGTCTTATGTTTCTCACTTTCTTGGATGCCCAATCTTGCAGACAAGAATGAAAAATGTCTATGTAATCTTTAACAGATTGGTCCTTACCTTGGTGAAGTTGTTGCCACTATATACTCCAATGGGATAGTATTCTTCCTTTATCACTTCCACAAAATCATCCTAGGTATGTTCCACCTCAAGGCTAATGTCCTCTATAATGAACCTCTTTTTTTACACTTCCCACCAATTTTTCATGGGTAATGATGCTTTTAAAAGTGCAAAAGTGATCTTTTCTCCATCACTAAACTTATTTACAGAGAAGTAGGAAGACAATTGATCCAACTAATTTTCTACTACATCAGCATTGATTTTGCCTTCAAATGTAGGAATATAAAAATTTACCTGAGCCTTGAAGGGTGTTGGGGCATTAAAAGGATGGTCCATGAATGAGGAGCCAGAATTTCCCATCGAGATTTGTTAGAGAATTTGGGAAAATTGTTGCATTTGTTATGTTTTTTTCCATTAGAGGGATTCATTCACCATTTCCTTGAAAGGATCATATGTCTTAGTGTCATCTACCATTTAAATTTGTTTGGAGTGAATAGGTGGATAGTTTGGAAGCTCTATTGTTTTCCACCCAAGCTTCTTGTAGCCTGACCTCGTCCTCGAGATCATACACTCTGAAGACAAACCGCTCTAATACCACTAATCCAAAACTCAAAAGTTTTGGTTGATAAATATTTCAATAACACAAAAATAACACAACAATAATGAAATCTCTGAGAAGAGATGTTTTATTACTCAAGATCACAATACAACTATATGTTTATCTCTGGGAAGAGATGTCTGGTTTCCATTTTTGGGTTACATATTCATTTATACACATTTTTAATGTAGGGGGAGGATATGAAAGGTCACCAAATTTGAGGGAGATCAAGTTTTTCAACTTCTACAATTTAAAATAATACAGAATTTGAGGAATTACTATTTTTAGAAACTTACTATTCTTAGACGGCACTACTAAAATTGAAATTTGTGGCACTTACATTGGGTTTTTAGGGTTCCAAATCCATTGAACAAAGCTCATTCTATCTCACCAAGTTCTTCTCATTCTTATCTTTCCAATGGTTCAAACGGTGAGTCAATTGGAGCTACGGTGTAAAAGTTATGGCTCCCAGAACTTCCATCATCAATTGGGGTGGAATTGTAACCTAAATTATTATTCGGAACATGTGTCTAATGAGACTTAGGAAGCTAAAAATACACATGATAAGTGTCATGTAGATGAATCTCTTGATGATGATCATAATAGTGACCTTTTAACTCATGGGTTAAAAAATTGAGCATAAATTCATTACCTTTAATAAAAAATAATAATAATTGCTCTACTTGAAGAACAATGACTACTTGGAATGTTCCAATACATATTTTTAGAGGAAATGAACTTCCCCACCTTATTCCTTGGTGAAACCCATCACAAAAACACTATGAAAATGATTTCATACCAAAAAAGTACACAATTGAGTTATTGAATTGTGATAATAAGTTCACTTATCACATTAAACCCCTCCTTAAAGTAATTAAGATTAGTATTAGTCAAGTTAGATGATACAATTGAATTTAAATTATAAAATGATATCTAAAAGGCTAATATCTATCTTAAAATAATGTGCAATAGAAACCTAATTTGGCAAAAAAAAAAAAAATTGATATTGGATACATTGATTTTAATCAAATATGTATATGTCCTAAATACTTTCAACAAATAAAAATATATATCTTTACCATGATATGACAATTATGTCCTCCAACTATTTTTTCTAATTTTTCAATTATATAACATTATTGGTAGATTCTTGTATTTAACTTGACATAACTATATGAAAAAAATAGGCACTCATCATCTATGGGAAAGCCACAACTAGATGATATTGAATGTGATAATTTCAATGTAAAAAATGACACAATCACTTGCATTCATTACTATAAACATAGATCAAATACATTAAACCAAATTATTTTTTAGCATCAATACTTTTTTAAAAATATTTTTGACTAAATTTAGATTATTGAGTTTCAAAACAGAGTAAATTCCTATAGTCAATGGTTGATATGGATGAAATATCCATCAATCTATGGAGATGGTGTAAACTCAACAATTGAATTCTTTTTCCACAAGAACATAAATTGTGATACTAAGCACTTTTCTCCAAACATTACAAAATTACTTGAACATCACCACATAAAAATCTAAAAAAAATACTAAACATAGAAAATGAAGATACACTTTTCCTCTCCAGCCAATGAAACATAAAAATACTCAAACCATATAAAGATAATGATGCAATTGCTACTAAAAATGTAAAACATATTTTCTCAATGCTTAAAAAATGATATGAAATTTCTATTTCCTTAGGCATGTTTCTCAATAAATTAAACATAGATGAAACTAACTACATACATGAAATCTAAACAATGTAAAAATAACCAAATTTTTTTTGGAGAAGAAACCATTACATCTATGTAATAATAACTTTACAAAAAAAAAATTGCCACCATGGGGAGTAAGTACATATGCCTAATTTATTCTCAATACTTATGCAATAGTGAACTATTTTATATCATGTATGAATAAAATTGATAGATTACTGAAAAAAACATTTATAAAAATATGCAAAGGCCACCAAGCATTGCATCTTTATGTTATTCAAATGATATGTGAACTAGGAAATTAGATGCTAAATTCTCAACAAATTTATACCCAACAAACTACATTTATTATTATAGCTATTCCATTGAATAATAGCTCAAGAAAATATATATAATGTACAATATTTCTAAAGCTTCTAGTTTTTCTTTATACTAAAAATTATAAAAATAATAAATTTCACTCTATTATAGACTATTATATTACATGTCCAAAATATATTCATATCATTTGCATTGCTAATTTTTTTTTGCATACAACAAGGAAAAAAATAAAAACAAGATCAAAAATGCATGCCATATACTTTTTCAATTATAATAAACATTTAGATAACAAGAATTATTATAGATAAAGGCTTTTCCTATATTTTCAATTTCAATAAATTTAAGATAACCTAAAAAATGGTTGCTTAACATGAAAAGAATCATATATATTCCACTACAAAAGCATAACACAAAATGAAGCTAGATTTGCTTATGACACAAAACCAAAGTGGGGTGATATGAAAACTTATGTTGATGAATTAAAATTTCACATCAACTTGTCTATTTTAACATTATAAACAATATAAATTTAGGAAGATTCATATGAAAAATATGATATACAACTTTATCTTTCTTTGCATAATTGGATAACAAATAAAAGAAATGAGACCTTTCGAAATTTGTAAAGATCCATTCATAACAGATAATGTGACATGTTTTGGAAAAATGATAATGATAAATAAAAAATAAAAAGAAACAATTAAAGATAATGGATCTAGAGAAATTACAACATTTCAAATCCATTGTACATTCTATTAACAGGTGTTACCAGTATAGAGAAAACGTTCATTTTCAAATTTATCTTTGAGATTATGGTTCGTATGTACAAAAAATTCATCAATAGTGACCCCCTCAAACCAAAGGGTTTGACCACAATATTTATGATAAATGTTGTGTACAATGCATATGGCATTACACTTAATTCATATTTATTGTTTCCTTTACATAGATTTAAAATTATTCCACCTAGTGTTGAATAAATTGACACATTATCAAAAATAATATTAATAATTGCACCTTGTCTTTATAGATAAAATTTCCATTTTTAGTAGAGAGATATTATATTTTACTAATGAACGAATATGAGAAATAAAACACATGCCAAATTCATATTTTAAAAAATTGACATGATCTTTTGTAGTAACTTTTATCAAGCACGGTAAATTAACTTTACCAATTGAGTGAAACTATACAACAAAAATATCATGTGTTTATCTAAATTATTAATAGAATTAGAATGCATACAAAAATAGAGATTTATTTATCTTACCTAAATAGTAAATATTTTCAGCCACCTCTAAATGATCATACATTTACATATCTTTTCTATAAAAATTATGATGTTGAGAATCACAATACCATAATGCTTGCACTTACTAATAGAAAGAAAATTTTCATCAATTCAACTGATGAAAAAGATACGACATACTATGAGATAGGTGGTTGTGTGTATACAATTTCACTTCCAAATAAAAGATTATTAAACAAATATTTTTTGGTTAGGCTCTTTTCTAGTAACTATCATATCTATGATAGTCCAATGGATGGCTCTAATAGAACTTTCAAAGCCTACACATGAACAAAAAAACATGTTATCTTATATTAAATTTTAGGGACTTAAATGTTGGCCACCATCATATTACAAAATATGCTCATATTTACATGAGTGAAATTCAACCAAATTGGGTGCCCATCATTCATGTGGCTAGACCTTTGAAAACCAACCATATAAAAGTACTTCAACAATTTAAAAATAATTTATTATGTGCACGTACAATTAAAATAACCCAAGAAATTATAATGGATTAATTTTTATTTATGCCTATTAGACTAACCAACCATGGATTGGCTTGTACTACTTTTTCTTATGTCAATATTATAGAAAACATGTATTTTCTACATCCCATCACAATGAAAATTTTCAAAATGAAGTAGAATATTATTGCTAAAATGTCTCATCTTGAATTAGAATCATAATGGTAGCTAGAAAATTATTTTCCCTTCATATATATATCTTCATGTATTGTCATTTCTCCGTTAAATACACTCAGACTTAAAACCCACATAGAGGACATTATCCATGATCATGACTATATGTCACGTGACATACTTTTCTTTCAAGAAACTCACATATTGAGTCTTATGACAAATGATGTATTCCCAAGCTTTCATTATCCTTTCACATACCATTTTTATGGGATCTTTATATGTACCAAAAATCATATATGTTATGTTTGTAAAAAAAAAAGTAACAATATTGAGGCATTATTGGAAACTATAATCATTCATGGGCAACTGTTGATAGTAATAAATCTCTATTCTTCAAAAAATGTAAAATTAAAAAAAATAAAAAAATCATGTCTATTATTGGCATGGTATTCACTAAAGTATCCCCATAAAAATCCAAAGATCATTTTATGAGACTTCAATATTGATATTCATAAATACAAAAAAAATGCAAACCTTCCTAATGAACATATGGCAAGTCACAATTTCCAATTATGTATCAAAGAAAAAATAAAATTTAAGAACAAATTGATCATATATAGTCAAATTATGCCCATTTATGTTGATAAACATTTTAAATACATACATATTGGACTAATATTCCTTCCCTTTTCTTCCTTCTCAACAAGGACATAAATCAAAATTGATTTGTAATTTTATTTCTTCTATTTTTTATTTTTATTTTACTTCAACTAAGATTGATGGTATCCATAATCAATAGTTGTAATTTTTTTTACATGGACATGTTTCTTGTTTCAATTCCTAAATCTTTTCCATACTCATTAATAATAAATTTCTCATTTTGATTGCATGTTTGGTCATTATAGATATACGACATTTTAGGAGATTGAATTTATTTAATTATTTGCCTACTTATATATTTCCATCTCATGTCTTCATTCCTCTAGTAAGTATGTCATGGCCATGCTCCTCTTACTCTTCACCTTCTTCATTATCAATGACTCAAACCTGTTATTAATATATTTAATAACCCACCTTTTTGGTGTATCCCTTATATTACATTTTCTAATATGCATAAAAAATACGAGGATTTTTTTCACAATGAGCGTCTATGTCAAATTCATGTGAATGTGTTGATTATCTAAATTTTAAATAATATTGACAACTACTTCAATTGATCCCCCATGTATTTACTTAGTATTCACTATTGTATATACCTAGCAACATTATGTTTCCAAACTAAATCACTTAGGTTCAACATGTTCACAATTCAAGTTCTTCCATGAAATGTTCAGAATAAGGTAAGCAATGCTTTTATGATTTTTTATGTTTTGATGGATGTCTATACCCTATTTTTACTTATTTTAATTTTATTAATATGGTTTTTTTATTTTATGGGTCATGGCATCCTTTTTTTCAAAAGAATTTTATTTTTAAAAAATTAGATTTTATTGTAATATTTTTTATTTTTTATTTCGAAACATGTTGTGGATATGGTGGCAAAGGTGAACCGATAAAGTTGGACATCACATCATTTAATTTGGTAATTCCAATGCCTCATGAGAATACACGTCTTAGATAATATACAATGCTATAAAATAATGATACACTATAATTAAAGTGAATAAATGTTTAGGATTTGGTGTTTTGTTCTAGTAACCTATTATTTGAAACTTACTTCTTCTGTAGTCCCATAAATATGTTATGCTTGTTTATGGATAATAATACATATATTCATATTAGGTTATGGTAGTTAAAATCTAAAAAGTGATTCTTAATGGATTTTGTTGCAAAGTTTTGTGGCATTTTACCCCATGGATATTGGCAATATTGATAGTGAACAAATAGAGGTTGATTCATCTATTATATACAAATTTCTATCATGGAAATGGACCGCCTTAAAAAAGAGAAAATCCACTCAAGACACCATTAATCATATATCTCCACTATTTTGTTTTGTTTTTTGCTTTTTATTCTTTTTCTTCTTCAAAAAAAAAACATCCTATTGTAATAGTTAGTTTCTTGTTCAAAAATAATATGTTTTTTACTTTTGAGATTGTAGTAATAAACAAGAGGCAAAGTCTTGACCAAAATAGATATCAAAGATGTCTTTTTATTTTGTTTGTTTTGTTTTTAAACAAGATTCAAATTCTTTATAGACATTAGTAAAAAACTTTGTTTATATTTACATTCTTTGATATTTTATTTTTAATTGATTTTTTTCTATCTAGCATCACCATAGCCTTGAATGTTTCATGCACCATACTTGACCTATGTACACAAAAATATGCACAAGTGTTTGGGGGTGATATATTATTAGTTTATGGTCTTGTGAATATAAATAAAAAATATTATATGTTGATCTTGTTGATCAAAATGGTCAAATCATAGTTACAATTAACATTAACAATAACTTCACTCAAGAAAATTCACAATATTTGGTTTCAAGCATGGTTCTGTGTATTATAGATTACTCACTCAAAGGACAATCAAGATACGAAAGAGGTTATATTATTATTATATTATGCCTACTATGATAGAATATATTACATGAATTTGTAAATAACACAGGATTGCACTGGATATTAAAATACACTCTTGTAGAATCAAACACTAAATATTATGTTGGATATTTTGGTTCACTTGTTAGAATAATGGATTAGATTAATAGCCAATATAATATCTATGTCAAATCTGGTGAAACAAATAATTATATCACAATTGTAAGTCATAATTTTCTTATTCTCCATTATTTCTCCCCCTTTAATGAATTTTACTTACTCTCATGCTTCAATATTATAAATATGTCATTGTTTTTACATTTTAGGTACAATTAACTAGTCAATATTTATCACTTTTCCCAAAAAAATAATGAAAACATATCTTTTGTAATCATGCCACTTTTTATGTTCAAAACTATTTGTAGACATGAGTCTATAGGCTCTCAGACTATCCATACAATTTTTTATTTATTTATTGACCCAATCAATGATGATTACACTAAATAATATTTAGAGTCTCTTATGAAATCCAAAATATAGGCATGTATTCAAGTTATTGGTTATCTCCATGCATTTGTAATATATTTGTTTTTTTATATTGTCTTCATGTTTTTCATCTAAGCACATAATCATTTAAAATAATATATATTTTAAGACTTGTAAAGCTTAAGAGCATATATTTGTCTCCATTCCAACTATTTTGCATATATTTTGGATAGCTACATTATCCAATTGAATATAAAATTGACAAAACTTTTTTCATTATGTAAAATGAAGCCATGAAACATGTTTTCACTATGTGCATGACAAATATGTGCAGTCCACAAGAACTATGGTATCTTCTATTGCATTATTAGAAAACCATTACTTAAAACAACCTTCCCAAAACTCTTTTATATTTCATATGAAGAATACCATAACATCATTTGGGATACAATTTTTATTTTGTGCCAATTCTATATTAATGTAACATTTATTATCACAATTGAAAACTACATTGCCACCATAAATAAATCTTGAGTCTTTCGTCCATAGTGGTGAACATTTTTAGTGTATACATGTCATAGAAACCAATGTTATTTTTCTTCTTAAAATAAACTCATAAAATAAACACTTTTTTACAACTCCTAGATATATTTTACAATGGTCGTTATGTTTCAAATACACTTCGCTCACATGCATAAATGAGAAAATAAGAAATCTCCACACTATGAATCTCTAAAATGTCAAATATGGGTTTTTCTATGATTTTGTTTCAAAGCTTAGCTTTCCCCCATCTTATATAAATAATTGAAAAAAAAATTACATGGATATTGTGTAGTTATACAATACTACTATGTTTACTTAACACTGATTGGAAATTTGAAAATATCTATCTTTATTACCACTAAACCTATTTTTAAATAATTTTAGTATAATTTTCATTTGTATATTACATGTCTATGTATTTTTATCTTTACTAAATCAATTTCAATTATTTTTTATAGTGAAATACTTAGTACAGTCATAATAGAAAAATATTTCTAATCTTGGTGGACTTGTTTGAAAAAAAAGGCTATGCAGTGCTAATATTCATTGTTAATGTGATTGTTGTTTCATTATAAAACTATGGAATTGAAATATATTTTTTTCTCTTTAATTTAGACTCTTCATAAGAAATTACCAACTGAATGTCATATGGGGATTTGTTTTTGCAAAGATTTGTAATGGATGAGTAAGGAGTTGCATATGAAGCCTTATTATTGCTCTATGTTCACACAATAAGTCACATTATAAATAACTATAATTTTTTCATTATTTAAAAATTCAAATTAGTTAGTTGACTATGCTAAGATTCCTCATTAACTACTTCTCTAGAGATAATGTCTCAACTACACTATGAATTCATGGAGGTTAGGTGCAATTTAGTAAATATTACCATACAAAAAATTATTTTTCGTTAAAATATGATAGATTTTTTTTTAGTAAGAGACATATAAATGTAAAAGTCATTAATATAAATACATCACATTAATTTGATAAAATCAATATAGGGTTTTTAAGATAAAATTAGTAATATAGAAAATAAGCCAAAAAAAAAAAGTTTATTGATTGGTTTATGTTTAAATTTAGATTTATAATTTGTTTTAATTTGCATATATTCATTTGATTGTATGTGATAATTTTCCACTAAAAATAAAATTTGAAAACTATGGGAAATTAAATTAATTAAATAGTTATAGTGGTAATAGATAAAATTAGTAAATATATTCTAAGAAACTAGAGTGAATCCAAACAAAGATTTCTAGGTTTAAAAATAGGGAACTTTATTAAATCTCTAATTCCATGCAAAATTACCATCTCCCCCAAAGTTTCAAGTGTTCATTTATTTCCTTTTGAATGCTTCTGTACACAAGTGGAAATATTCATCTATTCTAGAGAAATCTATAACTAGTTTCATAAATAGTAATTCAACTTTAGTGATCAACAATGCATGATGATGCAAAGCAATCATCAAATAAGCTCTAAATACCTTGGTCTTTTGTATTTTTTCTTCTACATCTATGAAAAATTCAATGACTTTTTAAATTCCACCCAATTTTGCTTTAGATAATTTCATTTTAAATGAATTCATAAAATATTAAGGAGCCCTATGAAATCTATAATAGATATCATACTATTATCTTGTGTAAATAATGATGGAATGTTGGATTCCATAAAGATATCAATAATGACTTCTCAAAATCCATTTATTAGTGACATTTTAGCCTTCAAATTCAAATTAACCTCCTTTAATGAGGTCTAAGTGTTAACCATTTATCTCTGACATAATTTTGTGTCAAACATCACCATAACCTTTAGATTAGAGAGCATATATTTGACAATGTGGGAAATCACTTCTACTTTCTTTTTTATCATGTTGATATTGGTCAAGGAATCTTGAATATTATGTAGTAGAAGACCATTCTTAACATTTACCTCATGGATATCTATAAATTAATTGAAGAGGGACACTAATACACTTTCTGCCTTATTTAATATAGTATCTGAGACATTAACCTTAGCTTCCAATTCCAATCTCATTGCTCTTTTTTTCATCACCTTAGCTATCTATTTTTTAAATTTTTTAGGGATTTCACCACTGATTCATGGTCTTCTGTGAATTCATATCCACTACTATATTATTTTATAGTCCTAACCATAGTTTTACTTTTTATTTTTCTCTTCTTAGTTAAAGATAATAGTTATTCTTTTTTTCATAAAGAATAGGGGCTCGATCCTATGTGAATTTTATTGTGGTTATCTTTTTCAATTTACTTTTCTTTTTAAAAATTTAATATAACCTTAGGTTGGTCTAGTATG
Source organism: Torreya grandis (assembly GCA_037957365.1). Lineage (NCBI taxonomy): Eukaryota > Viridiplantae > Streptophyta > Pinopsida > Cupressales > Taxaceae > Torreya > Torreya grandis. Next base: position 2,419,107 of record JARHVA010000112.1, on the reverse strand, counting down.
ATCTTTTAATGCCTATGAACTTGAAAATGTTGCATATTATGTATCTAGTCCTCTTGATAACCTTCCCCTTTATCATGTTTGGTCACTATGAGTGTTTTAACAAAGGCAGGTAAATTGTTGGATGTGAATGTAATGGGGATTATCATATGGAAACTTGTATTCAATGGTGGTGAAGTGGAAAAGGTAGTGGGGAATATATCAGTTCGAGGAAAATTATGTAGGAATGAGAAATGATGTTTTAACATACATAGGAATCCACAATGGTGGTGAATTGGGAACATCAGAAGATATATTGGGAATCAATTTTTTAAGGGCCAAAAATAGCTGATGATTATTCATTGATCATCTTAGAGTGGGAACATGGGTTGGGTCCTCATCATTAGATTATTCTAGTCCCAACTTATCCAACTTAGCTAGTCCTGGTATAGTTATGGCGAGATGGATTAGTTGGGACTTTGAGAGACATGATAGAAACTTAAATAACACAACCCCAAATGAGGGACCATAGGTATCTCTACCCCTAGTTATGGGGATGTAACTGAATGACCTTAGTGAGGTGCTAGGAGGGGAGTTATCTTGACCAAAGAGAGAAAGGCATTAAGCATGTTGGTTGGAAAGTGGGGTTATAATATAAATAACCCTATATTATATATGGATAGGGGTGAGATGGGGTGAGTTGAGTTGAGGTTAGTATGGGATTTGGTGTTGTGCATGCCTCCCCTCCCTACCCTAGCTAAGAGGGGAGGAGAGTTGGGATAGGTGTAGCTAGACTGAATAGACTCCTTACCTCCCCTAGTAGCCAAATGGGGATGAGAGGTGGGGTAAAATCTTCCCTTCACCACCCTACTAAGTGGGGAAGGGAGCTAGGATATGTGTATATAGGTTGATGATTATCCACTAATCATCTTGGAGTGGGGAAGTGGGTGGGGTCCTTATCATTAGATTAGTCTAATATCAAATAAAACCTTGCTAATTGGAACTATATAAACATGAAGAGAAGTGATAGGATCATTCAAAACTTGTTGTTGTATGATTGTAACTTCTAAATATTTTTGACTAATAAATACTATGGAAGTTGTTGAGACCAACTAAGGAGGAGTGAAAATAATTTCACTATAAAATGAAAAGGCCAATAGGATAATAATGGAAAACATAAACACTAACTGAATTGGAGTAGATACAACACTAGCCTCATATGTATGTGTAATTAGTTTAACAATGACCTCTATAGTTTGTTTACTTGCTCCAAATTTGGAAACTGTGGACTTTCTACTATAATTTAGGGTGATCTTTGGTGGAAAAGATACACTAGTGGAAACAAGGGACCTCATTTGATTGACTCTACTATAAATAGGGAAAATATAATTAGAATCTATATCCAAATTTATACAAATAGGCACTATAGTTAGTGATATGATAGATGTCACAAAAGTAAAATAATTAGAATGAGGTTTGATTACCTAGTAGTTGGGGACATTGAAGAGGTTGTTTAAAAAGAAGATGGTGGGGTTGAAGGAAAACCTTATAACACCTTCCTTTTAATATATGAATCAGTCCCTTTTGGTTCTTCCCTCATTAAGGGTAACTAGACATATATTTTGTCCTTAATTCCTTGTGTTGTCTAAGTTTTTGGCCTTTATGGTTGAGCTAACAATATTGTTTTCTATAAATTATCCCTTCCTTCTAAAGCATCTCTAGGATTCATATAGTATAGATCATATATATGAGAAGTATAAATATAAACCACATTGAATTTTATTTAAAGGAAATAAAAATGCTTGACCACATTCTCCTTATGGTCACAATGTCTTAACGTATGACCATAAAATTTGAATAAACCTCTATGAGATGATAGTTTCAAAATGGAGGGATATGTTCTATAAATTTATCTTCCCATATTTAAGGGTGTGGGGGGCCAATAATTTTGATTCTTCTATTTGAAAATATATCTTACTCAAGTGACAAATTGTTAAGCAGTCTAATTTTCAAATATCATTTCTAAGACATAGAATGGGAGCTTAAGGGGTGCAATTTTTTTTTATCTCAATATGAATTGATATGAACAATTGGTAATAATAATAATCCCCAACCTATTTTATTTATTCCCTCATCTCTTTTGACAACCTAGGCATATGATGTTAATTTATGTCTTGATCATAGGGGGAATTAATTTTAAAAATCTCCTTTATGCATTAATGGAAATGGTACATGTATAACTTGTTGTATTGAACATGAATTGGGTAAATGGAGGAATTAGGCCATTTTTGGAATTATGTATGGATAAATCTCATATTGGCACAAAATACATCCATAATATTGGACATCATATACAATTTGCATCCTTGATCATGAAAGAATTGATAGACAGTATATATAACAATGCACATGATGAATCTAGGTATGAATTTAATAAGCAAAGCACATAATAGTGAACAAAAATTAATGTACACAACACATTAATTTACCATGAAAAAGTTTAAAAGAGATAAAAAATCCACTAATGATGACTATTTAAATAATTGAGAAAATCAACTCTGTACCCAATACAATTCTTCAACCTCTCAATTCTTATCAGAGAATATTTCACAAAATCTTCAAATTGAATATGACCAATAATTTCATATTCACATGTTGGTTTCAAAATAGGGGTAAAACCCTATTTATAATAAAATACCAAGGGAGGTGACCATTGTAAAAGTAACATGTCCATCCATCCCAATTAAATAATTTAATTAAAATTTTGTAATAATTAAATAATATAACTATGATATTTATTATCATGAGGTTTCTACCTCATGGTAATAAATAATATATTATTATTTATTTAATTAATACCAACACTAAGGTTCAATTAATCCTACTTAGAATTAAATGTTCTAACACTCCCTATTAATACCTATGATATTTAATACCATGAGGTTTCCACCTTGTGGTAATAGATAATATATTATTGTTTATTTAATTAATAAAAAGGTTAAGGGTCAATTAAGCCTACTTTGAATTAAATGTTCTAACACTCCCCATTAATGTCATGTGGGGATAAATATCATAGTCACCTTAAAAAAAGGAATTACATTATGTACACAATTAAAGGATTTAAAAACCTTCATCATGTTAAAGATCACCTTTTAAAATAAAGGTAATTATAATACATAAACTACTCAAAATTAAGTTTAGGTTAGCATGATAGTGAGACTACATCTCACAATTTCTAATGAATAATCATCTAAGCACATTTGAAGCTTTTTATAAAATAAGGACCTCCATTACAAAGTATATTTTTCTATATTGGGTACAAAATTAAAACTTCCACATGAAGTTTACAATAACATAACTTCCACATGAAGTTTACAATTATTTATAATTAAAATAAGTATAAAGAAGAAGAAGAAGAAGAAGAAGAAGAAGAAGAAACACATTACCGCTAAAAAAGTGGCATTGCCATACACACTTTCCTTCAATGACAACTCTGAGAGGCCAAAAATTACATGAAACTATCAAAAACATGGTAGCACTAAGTGACTTTATGAATATATCTACCATTAGTTCATTCCTAGGATAGAACTATAAATCTATATCACCATTAAGGACTTTCTCTTGGATATAATGCACATAGACTATAATATGTTTAGTTCTTTTGTGTTGCATACATACACAAAATATAAACACATCCAAAAATATATTCATGGTAGCATAGTATGGTTAGCATCATAATAACCAAATACATCAAAACATGATATATGTTTTTCTATGGTAAAACATATTTAAAACAATCAAGTCATATTCTAAGCAAACAAGTTAACTACTTTGATTACAAAGTTAGTGACAAAACATAAATTATTGTATGCAATTCATTATTATATGTCTCCAATATTGACAAGATGTTCATCCCCAAATATCATGTGATGTGTGTATTATAATCTACAAATAATATGATACGTAGTTAACCCAAACATTAGATATATTATTATTAATAACTCATTTTATAATTTGAGTATTATTAAAACTTTTCAATTTTAATATGCTTCAACAAAATATTGAGAAATAACCTCTCATAAATCAAATATGGATAATTTTAGCATGAAATGGCATCATCACATCAAAAAAATATGAATCTAAAATAAATAAGTTCATAGATGTATGAATAGAATGCTTAGTAATGTATATGATGAAGAGCCAATAATATAAACTTCATTTACGCTTTAAATTTCATAACATATATTATTAGCAAATGAAGCATGTAAGTGTAACATAAACAATCAAATGATAATACAATCAAATGAGATTATCTATGCAATTAAAACACAAATGGTCTAAAGTTACTGTGCATGATCTTCTTACCAAATACAATAACTAAACTTGATCATATTGTCAAATTAAGCATGATTTTATGCATATAATATATTTCCATGCTAATTAAATTGAAATAATTACAATATCTATATATTTAATTTGATTTAACATCTAGGATAAATATATCTATTACAATATAACGTAATATGTATTTTTCAAGAATTAATACTAAAATATTTTACTAACAAATACAATGTAGATGAGACACTATCAATATAGTTAGTATCTCTAATGTAACAAGAAAATAGTTTTATCAAATCAAATGATATTATATGAGTATATATTTATATTTTATGTATAAAAATTATAAGATTAATCATGGATTCTACTTATAATATTTACAACATTATTCATGGCTCTAGCCCTTAAGAACTAGGAGAAACATTTACAGAATGCAACATTGTTCTAGCCATCTCAGTAATGGTATAATTTTTCCTTCCATCAATACCATTTTACTCAGGAGAATAAGGAGATTTTAATTCCATTTGAATACCACAACTAATGTGAAAAGAATCACACTCTTTAATAACATATTCACCATCAATATCAGTTCTTAATCTCTTAATAGAAAAACCATATGCATATTTAACAGTAGCATTAAATTCCTTAATTTAGACAACACATTATATTTATTTTTAATGAAAAATTACTATATCATTCTAGTGTAATCATTAATAAAATTAATAGTAATGATACATAATGATTAAAAGATATAAATTTAAGAGGTCCTACAAAATCATTATGAATCGATTATAAAAGATGTAAGGAATTCACATCATGATTCTTGTAAAAGGGGTTAGTATGTTGATTACCATGAAAGCAACTCTCACAAGTTTCATGATGATAAGGGATATAAGGAAGTACAACAACAAGATTATTTTTAGACATATCATGTAAAAATTTTAAATTAGCATGTGTTAATCATTCATGCCATAATTGAGATTCATTTTTACTATGTAATGAAAGAAAACATGCAGAAGGAGGAGATAAAATGTATAAACCTTTCTTTTGAACCCCTTAAACAATTAGAGACCTACATTGGTTTCTAATGGACTAGATATATTTAATTAATGCTACAAGGAAATTATCATTAGTAAGTTGTGAACAAGATAACATTTTCCTTTTTAAGGTTTGATACATAGAAAACATCATTGATAAAAATATTTGAAAATTTTGTCTTTCCTTGCTTAGTTGCTTCTAAAAATGAATTATCTCCTAAGTAAATATTTTTATAGATGTCTCTAGAGTCACATAAAATATTATATAAGCAAGTCATATGGTATGATGGAACGCTATCTAAAAATCATTCATTTTCATTTGAAGTAAATACAACAACTTCTAAAGCAATAACATTTTGATCTTGATTGTTATCCTAGTTAGGGTTTTGATTCTTCTACTTTTTTAATTATATTTCTTACCTTTGTTATTTTTATAAGATTTATTGTTAACCCTATCTTTGTTTTTATAACAAGTTTTTATCTATAACCAAATTAACCACACAGATTGTAATTCTCATTAAACTTATGTTTATTATTCTTATTATCAAATTTCTTATTCTTATTTGAGTCAAAAGTAGAATTAGAGTTAGATTTATGGTTCTTACTATTATTAAAAACATTATTTAAGGTGAGAAGTGTGTGAGTGGTATTTTATTGAGAATCAAAATTAGTCATTACTTTCTCTTCTTGAATCATGAGAGCAAATAAGATGGTAAGATCAACAATATCTTGCTTAGTTTGATACTTAAAAATTAATATTGAAATGAAATTTTTAAAATTTTCATGAATATTTAGTTGAATGATAAAATAAATCAGTTGATATTGAATCAAATTATATTTATAGCTATCTAACTGAGATTTAATATTCTTAATTTTAACAAGAAAATTCACAACCTTTTCATCACCTTTCATAGGTGTAGTTAATAATTTAAGAATTAAATTAATAATTTTTGATAGATGAGTGCCCTCATGCATGGATTCAAGGAGTTTCTAAGCATCGCTAGGAGACTCCCAATTAACAATGTAGAGAATGAATTCACTCTTAACACTCTGTACAATAATAGACATAGCTTCCTATAATTTCTATTGAAATGTATTGGTAAGCTTAGGGGTCACATGTCATGTAGTAGGAGATTTTTCAGTACAATATTTCTAACTTTTGGGCCAAAAATTCAGTTTTAAAATGAATTTTTTATTTATTATAGTTATTTCCATTAAGTATTAAGGATTTATCTAAGAACAAATGAAGCTGATAATAATTAAATGGTTAAAATGAATCCTTTTTAGTGTGAATTTTAATTGTATTTGATAGTAAAAAATATTTAAAGTGTAAAAACATAATGATTATTTAATTCAATGCTAGATAAATCAAGAAAATTGTAAAAGACTACAACAAAACAAGATGTCATAAGTGTCACAAAAAAACACTAGTGTAAACATAACTATTAACAAAAAACTTTTAATGAATTTTTGAATCAGTTTTTAAAATAAATTAAATCAAACATGTAAATATACTTAATTACATAATTTAGATGTCAAATACTGTATAAAACTAAATTAGAACTGCACTAAACTAGGTGTTGAAAGAGTTGTACTTAGAACAACCACCTAGACACTATTATTAAAAATTAATTAAATTAATAATAGAAGGTTTAAAAATAAAAAATATACTACATAGATCTATCCAAAAGGAGATAAAACCTAGAGATCAACTAGTTAGGTGACAAAGCATTGACTATGTTGAATGTTGAAATAAGGTCAATAGGTCAACTAGGGTTTTTAAGGCATAAGAAGTTAGCACATAAACCAAAAAATAGAATTCAATTTAAACTAAATTTGACTAGATTCAATACTAAAAGGTTGATTTTGGGGATTTTGAACACATGACCTCACAAATTACAATCATTTAACAAAATAATAACCTCCAACTCATCTAGAAACTTAATTAAAATTTTAATATACACTAATTTATTTTAAACTCTTTTTTGATATATATATAATGTGCATGTAAAAAAAATTTATTATATTTTTTTTTTAAGTTATTTTTTGGGTTAAAAACTTTTAAAATAAAAAGTGGTGACCATGCTTTTTGCATGAAAATAAAGAATTTAGTAAATCAAAGACATAAAAAATAATTTCATCAACTATGTAAAAATATTTACATACCTATACCATGTTTCAAGCATATATATGGTGCTCTTCTAGATGCAATAGTGCACACAATAGCTTCTATATATCACCATATTGTATGAAAATTTGTCAAACTTCTTGAAATCCTTCCACAAAGTGAATCAATCCTTCAAAATTGAATTTTGAAGACCAAAAATCATTGTTTGAATTTTCATGCAATAAAAGGGTGCTACAGGTGGAGATAAAAAAAGTCCAAGAGGTTGGAATGTCCTTCTCAAGGTTTGAAAATTTGTAAGAGGCCTTGAAACTTTACAACAATGCAACTAGAACCTTAAAATCCAATTTTGAAGCCAAGAAAAAGATTTTTGAATTTTTTCAATTCCATAAGTTTGTACAATGACATTTATAGCAATAAAATATCTTCAAAAAATAGTGATTTTAATCTTAAATTAGGTGTTGGAATGATTGTAGACCAAAACAAGGATATTTGACCCATTGAAAGAGAGATCCAAGCACTAAATGTTCAAAATATGATTTTTTTGAATTTTTTACTTGCCTTAGTGTTTTAGAATCGTGCCCAAGTGAGACAAATCTTTTAAAACAAAAATATAATTTCTTAAATGTAGTTTTAGACAACTTGAATCAAAATTATAGGCAGAGATTGACTCCACAACATTAATAACAAATAAAAATGAAATTCTAATAGAATTATTTATTTCCAAGGTCGTACACCACCTCCTTAGGCTTGAAAAAACATTTTAAATAGTGATATTCAACTCAATGTAGTATTCTTGCCAATTAAATCCATCCCAATTACTCTAATTTCATGAAAGAATTGATAGACAATATATATAACAATGTGCAAGATGAATCTATGTATGAATTTAATAAGCAAAGCACATAATAGTGAACACATATTAATGTACAAAAAAAAAATTTACCATGGGAAAACCTCAAAGAAGTTAAAAAAACTCACTAATGATAATTATTCAAATAATTGAGAAACTCAACACTCTACCCAATACAATTCTTCAACCTCTCACTTTTCAGATAATATTTCACAATATCCTCAGATTGAATATGACCAATAATTTCATATTTGAGGGTTAGTTTCATGATAGAGGTAAAATCCTAGTTATAATGAAATAACAAGGGAGGTGACCATTTTAAATGTAATAGGTTCATCCATCTTGATAAAATGATTTAATTAAAATTTAGTAATAATTAAATAATTATAACTCTAATATTTATTATCATGAGGCTTCTATCTCATGGAAATAAATAATAGATTATCATTTACTTAATTAATATTAAGGTTAAGGGCCAATTAAGCCTACTTAGAATTAAATTTTATAATAGCTCAAATCCTCAAAGCTACTATTTCCAATTGAATGATATTATTTCCCCTAACCCTAGTTTTTTACTCACATTAATAATCATTGAAAGTAAGGGGACCCAGAGTTTTTTCAAATGGATTATATTAGAAGACCCATATAATATATTCATTAGAAGCATTCCTACATTAACCCATTTTTGAAAGTATTAATTGTATCTGTGTGAATCTCAACCTTTGTTAACACAATGGTATGTTTTCTCGACCTAGTCTTTCATAAATTCCATGAGATAATTGTCATCATGAAATTCTATGGAAATATAATAGTTATAACAAAAATTAGCTTCTTGTAACTTCTAAAATACTTTAAAAACTCAATCCATTGATAATACCCACTTTGTTTCTTAGTTTTGGGGGAAAAAATAACATCATCCTTGAGGACACATTAAGTAAAAAAATAGTAGAATTTCTATGCATAGAAATAAATCAGGTTTCAAAATAAATTAGTGAATACCTACCTTATCCATGGTGATTAAATGATCTTAATACTATACCTCATTCTTAGTGGCATCCTCATCAATAGATATTGATACATCTTCTCTATTACATAAAATTGAGAATTATAATGATCATGCACATGACATTAGGTGATAAATTAGTATATTTATATTATTTTATAGACTGTAATAATATGATACTAACATATATTTTTTGTGATATTATGTCATTCTCTGGGGATCATAATATGCAAATCAAATTCTTTCAATCTTTTTTGCACTATGAAATACTCTTGACTATGCAAAAACTTGTTTAATAATGGTGGTCACTTGGGAACAAGTTTGAATATATTAACTTTAGAATGTAATTTAAATATCCAAAAGGCACCTTTGTCACATCATACTACCCTTAAAATGTGTGAATTAATAGTGAAGTAGGTTTAATCTCACATGTAAGTGTTATAATCCCATGGTCTTGTGGTAATCGACTATAGAGAGTGTAATGTTCATTGTAATTCTTCCATTGGACTTGTTGAAATATGAATTTAACATATTATGTTAAAATATAATCAGAAAGAAAGGAGACATATGGCATCCATCCACATGTCTTGACCTCATAGAATTCATTACATTCATAGAGTATCAAAGTGGTTACAATGAAGTATGTGTAGTGTACTATAGGTTATTTTTTATATTTACACATGTTCATTATTTTGTATACAAAAAATAAATTATCCCATGATCACAAGTTTTAAATAAAATAAGTGATATACATATTGTCACCAAAAAATGATGTCACAAAAGGAGACACGTGGCCTCTCTACAAAATCATAGAGTTCATATATTTCATGGAGTGTGAATAATTTAAAGTGACCTCATTCAAGTGTTGAAGCTTATGTATTATGATACTCTAATAATCTTGTAAAAACATTGTGATCACAGTGAACAAATTCAACTCACTTAGTCCTTTGAACTTCTGAAAATAGCTCTAGCTTTGTGAAAAAATATTAATAGTGGTGGTCACATGTAAAGACTTGTATTTTTATTAAATTTCACATGCATATCTTTCAAAATTCAAATCTCTAAAAGGTAGCTTTGTGAAATCATACAACCTTTGAAAACTTTTAAATTAATAAAAGATGTTGGTATTTTTTAATTATCTCTTAAACCACCCTTGAAATACATAAATTATTAGTGAACAATGGATTTTATTTAATTATTTTTTATAATGCATTTTGTGATTTTTTTGGTGAATCCCATGCCCTTAATTTCAAAAGGAGAATATTAGTCTTCAATGTGTTATAATATCATAATCTCATAGTCAAAGAGTGTAATGACCATTATAATTCTTCTCGTGCACCCATTGAATTATGAATGAAACATATTATGTGAAAATATAACTAACACAAATTGTTACATGTGGTAACTATCTGATGATCAGGGATTAATTGAATTCATGAAGCTCATGGAGAACCAAAGTGGTCATAATAAAACATATTAGGTACATTATATTTATGTTCAATATTTCAACACGTGTGTTGTTCTATACATAGAAAATAAATTACCACGATTATGAATTTTAAATAAAATAAGTTGTATACATATGGTCACTAAATAAATGATGTCACAAATGGAGACATGTGGCCTAGCTATGGAGTCACATATTTTATATATTATATAGAATGCAAATAATGTAATGTGACCTCGTGGACATATTGAGACATATATATGTGAAATTCTAGTAGTTTTTTAGAAAATTTAGAGATCACACTGTATAAATTCAACTCAATTAATCCTCTAAAATTCTAAAATACCTTTGGTCATGTAAAAAATGATTAACAATGGTGGCCACTTTCTAGTAATTATATTTGTATTAAATTTCACACACATCTCTTTCATAATTTAAATCTGTCACATCATACAACATTCTAAAATCTACAAATTAATAGTAAATGACAATCTTATTGATTATCTCTTAGAATGAATATTATATTTTGAATTTTATTTATTCCCAAGGCATTAATATTGAATGGAGGATCGCATTCATATTTAAAATGAATTGTATATGCAAAGATTACTAGCTCTATTATCACATTTTCCACCTATCAGCCTCATTAATGAAAGTTTGTAATTATGATGAGACTATTATATAGGTAACTCTTAACCATTATGTCACCAACTCTAAATCTTATTTGAATATTCTATGTCATAAATCCTAAATCTGTTTATGAGTTCTCCATGATCATAATTTGGTCACATCCAACTTAGTACACTTAATAAAATTATTTATTCTCAAATTTTTGATTGGAAACTTGATATGGTAGTGCTACTTATTATATAATCTCTTAATATTATCAACTACTTCATTTATTTCATAAAATAGAGCCCAAATTCTTAGTCATTAACATATCAATGAGATTATGTTAGATCAACCTAAAACTATTAATCAATTAGTAAAGGAGCATGACACAACATTCAATTTTGTGGGTGAAGTGATATTTATTATCCTTAGTGTTTTATCAGTAATTCAATGTACCAAACACTATTCATGGCTATTTAACAAGTATGTGGTTGTGAAGGAAGTGATTTTCATCGATAATGTTGCCAATATTCTTCTCACAATGAGATGAGAGGCACCTAAAATGTGATAACTATATATTTGCATTTTTTTGACATCCACATAATATTGAATCACAATTTACATGTTTATAAATATATTTTTTAACATTATGAATATAATTATAAACATATTTGATTATCTTAATCTTGTGGTTAACTCTATTATTCATACATTACATGATTTTTAGTAAGTTTTATGTACTTTGAGGATTTAACATTTTCATTTTTATTTTCATATTTTTTAAAATTTTAATCCAATTTAATACTTAAAAAATATATTCCTCATGTTGGATTTCTGTGTTTGATCACCTATTCAAACTTATCTTTCGTTCTCGCATAAGATTATGCACCAAATCTCTCTAAAATACCTTATCCTTGTCGCTTGTTCAGAGATTACATTCTTTATTAATGAAAAGAAACACAAATTAGAGTTTAAATAAAAATATACCTTCACAAAAAATTTAGTGAAAAATCAAGAGCTTAATGCAAATGAGCAATAAGATAGTGGCACCATTTTTCAGATCTTTTATCCTTCTGTATGTAAGGCAATTCTTATTCCTTATACTCTAATAAAATAATACTTCAATTTGTTTATGAAGTATTATTTATATTATATAGTAAAAAAAAAAATCCTCCTCTACTTGTTCCTCTACCTACTCCTCATCCCACCTATTGCTAATTTTAAATTTCCATAAGTTGATCCAAGTCTTGTCATAAATCGTGTAGGGTTCTTATCAAACATAGATGCCTTCACTTTAATTCCTAAAGTATAAATTTTTTTGAGCACTCTAAATGAATTGAATAATGGCCTAACAAATAATTATAGCCATGGAATTGACAGAAAAGGGTCACAGGTCTACAAACTATCTTTAGCCTGCATGTATGGTGCAAATGTGGAGGGGGTTGCATCTAGTAAGTTATGTTTATGATGCATGTGAATGTAAATAAGTAGTTATATTATGTTTATTTTTGTCCTTATGAGGTCTAATTGGTCAAATATAGTCAATAAGAAGCCTTTTCCAGGTTTCATTTGTCATTTCTAGATCTTCTAGATGTCTTTTTAAAATTTTAGCAAAAATGAGAAATTTAAAATTTTGAATTTGTTAGTAAGAATATTAATGGTTTTGGCACATTGAAAATTCATTGGTCCTATGATAAGGTGTTTTTATGGTCTACCCACATATTCTAAGTGTCCATCAATCTTATTATCATCAGTCTAAACCTATCCTTAAAATAATTTAGATGCATCTAACATAGGTGAAAGACCAAATTAAGTATGTTTTAGGATAAGTCATAGGTTGTTCAAAGATTATTGTTACATGAAACAATAAAAAACCAAATTTAGGCATAAAAAATAATAAGATAAACCTTGAACCAATAATAAATTATGTTAATAACCCATGGAGACAAGGAGAAAAGCTTAATTAACAGGTCATTGGTGGTGTAATTCAGTGTGATAGTCTACATGTCTGTGTATCCATTTTGAGATCTATGAATAAAAGAGTTTTGTTATGATATTTCACCATTATCAAACCTTTTAAATTTTTAATTTAATGATATTTTCTATTATTTTATCCTATTATGCACTTTTATGAAAACTCTTAAGTCATAAGAATTTATTACAGTCTACAGGGTTATAGTCTAGGTAAGAAGACATTTTCTTATGATTTTTATGATTAGTCAAGACTGAAGAGTAAATTTAAAAACAATAGAAACATTTATAAATATTAATTAATCCAATATAAGTCTTTGAAAATAGATATATTTTATTTTTTTATTTTCTTACTCTCGGGTTACTTACAGTCAAAATACCCTAGTTTAGGGTTTTAAGTCACTAAACTTGTAATATCTCTTAGCTGAACCATGAAAATCCCATGAAAATTCATAAATAGGTGATAGAGAATGAGTTTTAAGTTATTGAGATGGTTTCATAGGCTTATGGTCCCAAAATAAAATATATTTGTGTTTTTTTATCTGCAGACTTGTAACTAGGCCCAAAAAAGGGCTTAACGCAAACTATTCAAAGTTTCTTAAAATTTTAAGATTTAAAAGGATTTAAAAATTGTATCTTGGGATGAATAATGGATTCATGAATGTTTTAAGTCATTTTAAATATCACCAAGTTATAAGTTTCAATTCAAAACTTCATAACGTATAAATCAGGCCTAAAACAAGGTTGTAAACTAAATTTTGTGATCAGATTAATCATAAAAGAGAGTCTATAGGTATAAACATACACCATATTGGTTTTATGTCCTAGTATTTGGTTACCTAGAGGTAGAAAATATCTCAATAAATGAAGTAAGAAAAATATATAAAATAGAAGCTTTTGGGGATGGCATCTAGAGCAAGAGGTAAAGTAAGTCAAAGGAGGCAACCTACTACAACAATGTTACTAGAGGAAATGAGAAATATTCAAGTTCATTTACAAGACATGGATGTTGATTAGAGAATATGAAATGATATAAGGGATGTTAGTAATAGATAAGATGAAAATCCTCAAGAAGGGGCAGAACAAGAAGAATAAGGAGAAGAAACGGTAGAAGAGAGTTTTATCATAACAGTCATGGGAGTTAGCTCTAAACCCAAGATAGAAGTATCTACGTATGAATGTAGATTGGATGTAAAGGACATGGTTGATTGTATAAATTCCATGGACAAGTATTTTGAATATGAAATAATAGATGATGAAAATAAAGTGAAGTTTTCTAGTACAAGATTGAAAGGTCATGCATCACTTTAGTGGAATGGAGTTCAGGATGAGAAGAGAAGGAAAGGTAAACCACATATCAAGATTTGGGACATAATGGTGGCCAAATTTAAATGGAGATTCATGTCCAAGGATTACCAAATTTTTTTTTTTAAGAATATTCAAAATCTAAAGGAAAAGGACATGACTATAAAAGATTACACATATGAATTCAATAGATTAATAATCAGAGCATGTCATATAGAGGAAAATGTGGAAAAGGTGGCTAGATACATCAATGGATTTAATTTCAACATCCAAGATGAAATTATTATTAAATAACCAAGATTATTAGAGGAGGCATACCAATTTTCCCTTAAATCAAAGGAAATTTTTCCTAGGAAATAGACTCAACATTCAAGAGATACAAGCTAAAATTTTAGAGGTGGATGATAGCATAGTGGTAGGAATCAGCTGTAGATCCATAATGAATAAGCCAATAGTTATTAAAGTCAAATTTAATCTACAAAAGGTTATTAATCATTCAGAGGTAGGAGAGCTTATACAAGAGGTAGATGAAAAGGCTTTATAGGTTGGTGTTTCAAATGTAACAAGTATGGGCATAGATCTTATGAGTGCCCAGATAATCCTTCAACAAGTTAAGGTAGTGCTCAAAGTGTCCAAGATATTGAGGAGAGTGTGGGATCAAATTTTCATGAGGATGCACCTAAATTTGGAGAGTCTTTACTTATGAAGAGGGTATTGCTCTAGCCAAACAAAGAGATCAAGAATCTTACATAAAGGAAGACTTTGTTGAGAACCACCTGCAAGTTTAAGGGTAAGTGTTGTAAAGTAATTATAGATAGTGGAAGTATTAATAATATATTATCTTAAAAAATGGTTGATAATTTAGGCTTGAAAAATTTAACACACCTCACTCCTTATAAGGTGTCATGGTTATAAAAAGGACACCAAGTCTTGATAAATAAACAACACTAAGTAGAGTTTCAAATAGATAGCTATAAGGATGATGTGTTATGTGATGTCATGTACATGTATGTCTTCCATTTACTATTAGATGGACATTGTAAAATTGATATGAAATACATATATGATTGGAGAATCAATACTTACACTTTTCAAAAATATGGAAAGAAGCACACAATCATACCATTGAAAGAGGAGAATGTAGTAGTAGAAGACAATCCTAAGGTGCTGCTAAAGGGGGAAAAATTATTGTATCAAATTAAAAAAGAAGAGGTAAGTTATGAATTAGTTTTCAAGCCTAAAATAATTGTTACAACCATAAAAATAATTGATCTACCTCTAGAGATACATAATTTACTAAATAAATTTATTGACATAGTTGTGGATGATTTGCCTAATAAACTACCTCCAATGAGAATTATTATCCACCATATAGATCTAATTTCATGATCCAATATATCAAAATCAATAGCTTACTAATGTATATAAACTCTTTCATACTCTGTTATACCTGGGTCTGACACCTGTAATCTCCAACACTCATGCATTAAATTTACAAAATCTTCCCTTCTTAGTTAACTCTTGAATTGAATCTTCCTTATCTTTTCTTAACTATAAAATGTTTCATTCTCTAGGCTCATTTAAATATTTATATATAATTTTTAATACCTCTCACTCATTAATTCTTGTCATTTTATTCATGCATTCACTCTCTTTCATTGATCTCAAACACTAGTCCATACTAGGCCATAGGTTTCTCTAGGCCAAAACATTTGGATTATTGAATAGGGTCTCATATAATAAATCTTGAACTTGGATTTTATTTATTATTTTTAAAATATTTGGTTTCATCCCACTTCAACCCTTCTCTCAACTACTCACTACCTCTTTACTTCTCAAACTTTCAATCCTCATTCTTACCTAGTAGACTTTTTTCTTACTATTATGCATGGTACAGACAAATATCAATGAGTTTTGTGAAAATAAGTATATCTTTTAACACCCTATATCATCCTTGATGTCTCCATGAATTTTTAAACCCTAACTTAATTTTTATACCCCTTTCCTAGCCTCTTGTTCTCTTAAATTAGTCCTTATAGGCCTTCTTAACCCCTATTTGCAACTCAGACCCCATTTTGTCATACATATGGTCCCATACACATTTGAAACCTTGAAAATATCCTTCTTCTCTTTAGACTCCTTTAAATTATAAAATTTTATCCATTTTCTCTAGTCAACTTTCTCATAAAATCTTTTTGAAGCTTGTTACCCTAATCTAGGGTTTTTAAGATTGTTACAGGCCTGAGAGGTCTTATAATAGGTTTAAAAGAGTCTTTGATGCTTTAAAAACTTATAAATGCATTTATAAGGTCTGTATAACCTATCCACAACCTTTCCAAGCTTTAAATATGCTTGGTTCCATTTTAAACACGTTCCACATATGGATTTTATAATGTTCTTTTGATACAGTCTATTTGTCATGAACTAGAATAGGGTATAAACACATTTTAGCCTTACTTAAAAAATTTCAAGGGTTGATTCAAATTTTTCACCCCTATTATTGAATATAAACACCATCTTTCTGATTCTTAACATCCATTATGCTTGAAACTTGTTATGGATTTCTTATACCAATATTGTGCCTATGTTTTGTTAACAAGGTATACACGAAGTTATTACACAGATCACTTACAGACTTTATTAACTTGAACCTATGTCTCTTTTTGACCACAAAACAATATGTCAATTTAAATAACATCACTTAGATTCAATTTCCATTTAACCTAAACTTATTTAACATATTCTTTAATGGTTTCCTCTCCATATAACATAAAATATTAACATAGTCCAATTTAGACACCAATTTGTCCTTAATTTTCATGATAAGATATTGATCTAATTACTAAGAGGATTCCAGTCAGATCATTCACAAACTAAAATCAACATAAAGGAATAGAAACATCATTCTAATCTTATTATTATTTATTGATTCTTTTACTTACACAGTCATCACTATCACCCTAAGCTAATTACAGGGTATTTTGTTTTCTTTACTCCACTTCCTCTCCCTCCGTACCTCTACCTCTACCAAAATTCAAAATTTACTTCTGACTTTCTACCTAAACTCTATCAATGATACTACTATCTCACTCAAGCCAAAACTTGTTACATAACATGAGAAACTACCTTTGGCAAATACTTTTCTTAACAACCACATTTAAGACAACTACTTGACATGATATTATATTACATTTTTACATTTCCCTTATAACCCTACACCTATATAAGACTCATTTATGACCCTAAAACAACATTTGACAACTTTACACACAAAAAATCCTTTAAAACTCATTTACATAATTTAAATTTTCAAATGTGCAATTTGGCAAGAAAATGCTAAAGGGCTCTCTAGAGACATTACCAAACCCATCTAAAAGCTCAAATTCCTTATAATGCATGTTTTAAGACATTAAAAACATATAAATCCCCTAAATACTTCCCACATGATTGAATGATCAACATGTTGTTTGATGCCCCTGCATCATACTCCTGGGGAAGAAAGAAATTGAAATCAATTAGACTATTGTACCTTTCTTTCTTGTCTTCCAATTCAGGTTTATGGGATCATCCCTATCTTATGCTACTCCACCATGATTTAGATGATCCTCTTTGTGCTCATGGTTTCCTCATTCAATGACTATTCTTCTTCCTTGCTTGCTTACACCAATCAATACTTTTCATGCACTCCTTTCCTCTTTACCTGTGGCATATGTGCTGATAATGCCCTCAAATATTATTGTACTTGTACTTGTACCTTCCCATGATATCCTCACCATTTTTTCAATAAAATCTAAGATAATTTCATGCATAATTGTTTCAACCTATTGTACTATTGTAGTTAATGCTTCTTTCTCATGTTCTTTGTCATCCATTACAAACTTTTACAACTAACTTTTCTTTATTCACCATAATTTTACTATAAATGATTCTTTTAAGGCTACCATATCATTCTCCAAATGATCATCATTCACATAAACAAAATTTCATTCATTTTTCATAGCTTCTTCATAGGATTGTACCTCTTATTCCAAGCCTTCAATGAGGCTTTCAATCTAATCCACTTCTTCCTTATCCTTCCCTTCCTCTAGCTGGCTAAAACTATCTTCCTTTGCCTCACTCAACTTCATTTCATGGTGTTATTCATCCACACCCACTTATTCTCTCATGCTATACTTCTTCATTTCTCTCTTGAGTTACTTGTAGAGCAACCTCTTATGTTTCCTTTCCTCCTTCTTGGCTTGCATATTTATTCTCTTTATCTATTACTTGATTATCCACTTGAATGGATTCTTTATAATCACCCCTCCATAGTGCAGGATCTCAATTCCTATTATCTACTATATCATGACCATCAACTCATCTATTTTTTGCCTTACCACTTGCATTTCTTTCTTCATCTCTATCCTCTCGGTGTCATCTTGCACCATCTTATTGTGGTAGCTCTTATTTATCATGCCATGTTTCTTATTTTATCTGTCTTTATTCATATTATCTAAGATGTATATCAATATATTTTTATCATATGTACTTATTCTATCTAAAAATCCTTCTCTCACTTGCCACAACATGACCATTCACTTGGTCTCTCTCAATCTCTCATGACCTATCACTAGGTCTATTTCCTCTATCCTATCCTTTCACTATGACTTCTTCTCTCTCTAAGATCAATTTTGATCTATCTCTCTTGAGATTATAAACTATATATCACTCTCATCAATCCTTCACTATCTTCAATATTTCCTATCACTCTTAACCTTCATTCATAGTTCATGTTATCTCATGAATAAATCAAAAACTTAAATGATAAATAAACTAAATAAGTACCTTGTACTTGTATACCATCTTTACTTTCTCTTCCCATGAAATTGTTTATAATATGATACCAAATTATTTATATCAACTCTTTCATACTCTAATATAACTAGTTATAACACCTACAATCGTTGACACTCATGTATTCAATTTACTAAATCTTCCCTTCTTGGTTAACTCTTGCATTGAATCTTATATTTTCTTAAATTTAAAATTTCTCATTATATAGTATTTTTAAAATATTTATATATACTTATAAACACCTCTCACTTATTCAATATTTTCACTATATTCATGCATTCACTCTCTTTCATTTATCTCAAACACTAGTTCATATTAGGCCATAGGTTTCTCTAGGCCAAAACATTTAGATTATTGAATAGGGTCTCCTATAATAAATCTTGACTTTGGGTTATATTTATTAGTTTTAAAATATATATTTTCATCCCAGTTCAACCCTTATCTCAACTTCTCACTACCTCTTTACTTCTCAAATCTTCAATCCTCCTTGTTTCCTAGTAGCCTTTTTTCTTACTATTATGTATGGTATGGACAAGCACCAGTGAGTTATTTGTACCTAAGTATATCTTATGACACCCTCTATAATAATTTAGGTCTCCATGAAGTTTAAAACCCTAAATCCCTTATTATACCCCTTTTTTATCTTTTTTTCTTTAATTAGCCCTTTTAGGCCTTCTTAACCCCTGTTTGCAACTCAGACCCCATTTTGTCATTCGTACGGTCCCGTACATGTATAAAACCTTGAAAATTCTATTCTTATAATTATAATCCTTAAAATTAAAATATTTTATCCATTTTCATTATTTAACTTCTCATTAAATCTTTTTTAAGCTTGGTGCCCTAATCTAGGGTTTCCAGGACTATTATAAGCCCGAGAGGGCTTATAATGGTTAAAAAGAGATGTTGATGCTTTAAAAACTTATAAAGGAATTTATAAGGTATATGTGCCTATAAAAAACCTTTCCAAGATTAAAATATATATTGTTCCATTTTAAACATGTTTCACATATGGATTCTACAACATTTTTTTGATATAGTTTGTCTGTCATGAACTAGAACATGGTATAAACGCCTTTTGGACTTACTTAAAAATGTTCAAGGGTTGATTTTAATTTTTCACCACTATTATTTCATTTCAACACCATATTTTTTATCCTATAAATTCTATCATGATCAAAACTCATTATGGAGGTCTTATAGCAGTCTCTTGCCTATGTTTTGTTAATAGGGTATACACAAAGTTATTACACAGAGCACTTACAAACTTTCTTAACTTGAACCTTTGTATCATATTTACCATAAAACAATATTTAAATGTAAATAACATCACTTTTATTCCATTTCCATTTCATTTGAAATTATTTAATATATTTTGAATAGTTATCGCTTCATGCAACATAAAATATTAACATAGTCTAATTTGGACACCAATTTGTCTTGAATTTGCACAATAGGATATTTTTCTAATTACTCAGATAATTAAAATTAGATCATTAAAAAAATAAAATAAACATAAAGGAATAAAAACATCATTTTAAACTTATTATTGTTCATTTATCCTTTTACTTACATAGTCATCGCTTCCACCCTAGGCAAAATACAAGGTTTTTGTTTTCTTTACTCCACTTCCTCTCCCTCTATAACTCTGTCTCTTCCAAACTCAAAATTTCCTCCTAAATTCCTACCTAACCTCTATCTACAAAAATAATATCTAACTCAATCCAAACCTTGTTACATAACATTAGAGACTACCTTTGAAAACTATTTCTCTTATCAACCACTTTTAAGACAACTACTTGACATGATAGTACATTGAATTTTTATGTTTCAATTATAACACTACACCTATCTAAGACTCATTTGGGAACCTAAAAATATATTTTACAAACTTATCACACACAAAAAATGCTTCAAAACTCACATAATTCAAATTTTCAAATTCCTAATTTGGCAGGAAAATGCCAAAGGGATCTCTAGACATAAAACCTAACCCTTCTAAAAGATCAAATGCTTTCTAAGGCATGTTTTAAGACCTAATACACCTATACATCCCATAAATACTTCCCACATTACTAAAATATCAACATGTTGTTTTATGCCCCTGCATCATACTCTTGGGGAAAAAAGAAATTGAACTCAATTAGATTGTTTCACCTTTCTTGTCTTCTAATTCATGTTTCTAGGATCATCCTTGTCTCTTTATACTCCACCATGCCTCAGCTACTCCTCTTTGTGGTCATTCTTTCCTCGATCAAAGACTATTCTTATTCCTTGTTTGCTTGCACCAATCAGTATTTATTGTGCACTCCTTCTTTCCTCTTCACCTGTGTCATATGGGTTGATCATGCCCCCACATACTACTTCACCTATAATTGTACCTTCCCATGCTATCATCACCATTTTTTCAACAAAAATTGAGACAATTTCATGCCTAGTTCTTTTAACCTATTGTACTAATGCAACTAATGCTTCTTTCTCATGTTCTTTGTCCTCCATTGCAAACTTATCAATTGTTGTAACTACCTTTTCTTCATTCACCATCATTTCACCATAAAATGCTTTATTTAAGGCTTCCATCTCCTTTTATAAATTATTAGTATTCATATAATCAAACTTTCATTCATTTTGGATACCTTCTTTATACGATTTACCTCTTGTTCTAAGCCTTCAATAAAGCTTTCAATGTGATCGGCTTCTTCTTTGTCCTTCCATTCATCTAGATGGCTACAACTATCTTCCTTTTCTTTACTCAACTTTATTTCATGGTGTTTTTCATTAACACCCACTTGTTCTCTCATGTTATATTTATTCATTTTTATCTTGGGTTACTTGCAAAATAACTTCTTCTTCTTCCTTTCCTCTTTCTTGGCTTGCATCTTTCTTCTCATTATCTATTGCTTGATTGGAAACTTGAATGGCATATTTATCATCACCCATCCATAGTATGGGATCTCCATTTATCTTATCTTCTCTATCATGACCAATAACTTATCTATTTATTTCCTCACCACTTGTATTTCTTTCTCTATCTCTATCCTCTTGGTGTCATCTTTCACCATCTTGTTGTGGGAGCTCTTCTCTCTCATGCCATGTTTCTTATTTTATCTATATCTCTTCATATTCTCTAAGATTTCTATCAATATCCTAGTCTCATATTAACGTATTATCTCTACAAGTCTTCTCTCACTTGCCACATCATGACCATTCACTTGGTCTCTCTCAATCTCTCATGATATCTCACTAGGTCTATATCCTATCTCTTATCCTTTCACTAGGACTTATCTCTCTAAGCTCACTTTTGAGATTTATCTTTTTATATTATCAACTATCTCTCACTCTCATCAATACTTCAATGGATTCAAGGCTTCCTGTCACTCTTAACCTTCATTCACACTTCATGTTATCTCATGAAGAAATTAAAAACTCAAATGATAAATAAACTAAACAAATACCTTGTGCTTGTAAACCGTCATTGCTTTCTCTTCAAATGAAATTGATACTAATATGATACCAAATGATGTATATAAACTCTTTCATACTTTTTTATACATGGTTTTGACACCTACAATCTCCAACACACATGCATTCAATTTACTAAATCTTCCCTTTTTTTGTCAACTCTTGCATTGAATCTTCCTTATCTTTTCTTAACTATCAACTTTCTCATTATCTATACTTATTTAAATATTTATATATACTTTCGAATACATCCAATCATTCATTATTATAACTCTATTCATGTATTCACTCTCTTTCATTGATCTCAAACACTAGTCCATATTAGGCCATAGGTTTCTCTAGGCCAAAACATTTGGATTCTTGAATAGGGTCTCCTATAATCAATCTTGACCTTGGACTATCTTTATTATGTTTAAAATATCTAGTTTCATCCCACTTTAATCCTTATCTCAACTTCTCACTACCTCTTTACTTCTCAGACCTTTAATCCTCCGTGTTACCTAGTAGCCTTTTTTATTGCTATTTTGCATGGTATGGACAAGTATCAATGAGTTTTGTGAAACTAAGTATACATTATAACACCCTTTATCATCTTTGAGGTATCCATTAAGTTTAAAACCCTAAATCCCTTCTTATACACCTTTTCTATCCTCTTGTTCTCTTTAAATAGCCTTTTTAGACCTTCTTAACCCTTGTTTGCAACTAAAACCCCATTTTGCCATACATACAATCTCCTACATGTTTGAAACCCTAAAAATTATTCCTCTTATTATACTCCTTTTAATTACAAAATTTTATCCATTTTCAAAAATTAACTTTCTCATAAAATCTTTTTGAAGCTTGTTGTGCTAATATAGGGTTTCCACAAATGTTGCAGGCCCAAGAGGGCTTATAATGGGCTTAAAAGAGTTTTTGATGCTTTAAAAAATTATAAATGACTTTATAATATCTATATGACCTATCCAAAACCTCTCTAAGCTTCAACTATGTGTGGTTCCCTTTTAAACATGTTCCACATATGGATTCTACAACATTCTTTTGATAATGTCTATCTGTCATGAACTAGAACATGGTATAAATGCCTTTTGGCCTTACTTGAAAATGTTCAAGGGTTACTTCAAATTTTTCACCTATGTTATTGAATATAAACACCACCTTTTTTATCCTATAAATTCCATCATGATTGAAACTCATTATGGAGGTCTTATACCATTTACTTGCCTATGTTTTTTTAAGAGGGTATACATAGAGTTATTACACAGAGCACTTGCAAACTTTATTAACTTAAACATTTGTCTCTTGTTTACCAAAAAACAATATGTCAATGTAAATAAAATCACTTGGATTCCATTTCCATTGCATTTTAACTTATTTAAAATATTTTTGAACAGTTATCTCTCATGCAACATGAAATATTAACACAGTCCAGTTTGGACACCAATTTGTATTGAATTTACACAAAAAGATATTGTTCTAATTGATCAGAGGATTTTTATTAGATTATTCAAAATTAAAAATCAACATAAATTAATAAAAATGTCATTCTAAAATTATTATTATTCATTGATCCTTTTACTTACATAGTCATCACTGCCACCCTGGGTAGAGTATAGGGTATTTTGTTTTCTTTACTCTACTTCCTTTCCATTTGTTCTTATACCTCTTTCAAACTTTAGAATTTCAACCTAACTTCCTTCCTAATCTCTATCTATGAGACTACTATCTAACTCAATCCAAAACTCATTACATAACATGAGAAACTACCTTTGGTAACTACTTCTCTTAACAACCACTTTTAAGATAACTATTTCATATGATAGTAAATTACATTTGTATGTTACCGTTATACCTTTAAACCTATCTAAGATTCATTTAGGACCCTAAAATAACATTTGACAACTTGACACACACCAAAAATGCTTCAAAACTCACATAACTCAAAATTTTAAATGCCCAATTTAGTGGGAAAATGCCAAAGGGCTCTCTAGACACACTACCAAACCCTTATAAAAGCTCAAATGCATCCTAAGGCATGTTTTAAGATTTAAAACACCTATACATCCCATAAATACTTCCCACATGACTTAATTATCAACATGTTATTTGATTCCCCTACATCACTTACATAATGACACCAAGAGAGAATGAGAAGATAAAGAAACAAGTGCAATAATTGTTAGACAAAGGCTTAATCAGGGAAATTTTAAGTCCTTGTGATGTTCCAACAATCTTAAGCCTCAAGAAGGATGCAAGATGGAGAATGTGTATAGACTCATGATCCATAAATAAGATTATAATCAGGTATGGATTTTATTTGCCTAAAATGGATGACCTTATGGATTATTTAAGTGTTGTAAGGTATTTCTCCAAGATAGACTTGAAAAGTGGCTACCATCAAAATAAAATCAAAGAGGGGGATGAATGAAATACAACTTTTAAAACCAATGATGGACTATATTAATGGCATGTAAAGCCATTTGGGTTGACTAATGCTCCAAGCACCTTCATGAGGCTCATGAAGGAGATGCTCAAGGCTTTCACAAGTAAATTTGGTAGTTTTTACTTATGTGATATTTTGATTTATAGTCAGTCAAAGGAAGGGGATCTTAAACACCTTAAAATGGTCTTAAATAAGTTTCAAGAAGAGAAGTTGTTAATAAATCTCAAAAAGTGCACCTTTATAAAGATAAAGTTAGTCTATTTGGGAGTTGTCATTTCCTAAGAAGGTTTGAATATGGAAAAAGATAAGGTCAAATCCATAATAGAATGGCCTAATCTAAGGAGTGTATTTTGAAGTGAGATGTTTTCATGGCTTGGATAGGTTTTATATAAAGTTTATAAGGAATTTTAGTTGTATTTGTGCTCCAATAGTGGAAACTATCAAAGCAAATAAAAAGAAATTTAAATGGACTTAGTCAATTAAGAGAAGTTTTCAATCCTTAAAGAAAAAGATCATAGAGCAGCCTATATCATCTTTACTTGATTTTAGTAAACTTTTCCAAGTAGAGTGTGATGCTAGTGGGACTACTATAGGAGTTGTTTTGAGCCAAGATTAAAAACCAATTTCATACCTCAATAAAAAACTCAATGAGGCAAAAAAGAGGCACTCAACATATGATCAAGAATTCTATGCCATTACCCAAGCATTAAATGAATGGAGACACTACTTACTACCCAAAGAATTTATACTCTATACAGATAATCATACCATAGAATACATTAGTAGTCAAACCAAACTAAGTCAAAGACATATGAAATGGGTTTAATGTTTTTAAAAAAAAAATTGTTATTAAGCATAAAAGTGTGTAAGTTAACAAAGTTTTATGTGTATTAATTAGAAGAAGTCTGATTATACACGAGTCTCAAGTTAATATCTTGGGATTTGATTCATTAAAAGACTTGTATAGAGAAGATCATGATTTCAAGGAGGCCTATAAATCATGTAATAATCCAATAATTAGGGATAGGATTCCATAAATGGAATATATGCTTCAATAGGGATTGATATTTAAAGGAAATAAATTATGCATATTTAAAGGGTCAATGATAGAAAATATACTAAAAGAAAAACATAGTGGTAGCTTGGCAGGGTATTTAGGGAAAACAAAAACACTTTCTCAATTGAGTACACATTATTATTAGTTAGGGATGAAATATAATGTAAATAGTTCTGTATAAAGGTGCAGAATATGTTAAATGCTAAGGGAAAAAGATAGAATATAAGCTGATACTAGCCATTGTCTATTCTTAGTAGGCTATCGAATTTAGTGAGTATGGATTTTGTACTTGGGCTGCCAAAGACACAAAAAGGTAATGAATATATATTTATTTTTGATGATATGTTTTATAAAATGGCACATTTCATAGCTTGTACAAATATAAGAATTGTAACTAACATTGTAAACTTATTCTTCATAGAAGTATTGAGATTGGATGGGCTTCTTAGAAGCATTGTGTCTGATAGGGATAAAAAATTACTTGGCCACTTTTGGAAGAAAATTTTGAATAATTGGGGAAAAATTTAAGATTTAGTTAAACTTACCATCCTTAGTGTGATGGTCAAATTGAAGTGGTCAATAGAAGTCTTGGAAACATACTCAGGAGTTTGATAAGTGAGCACACAAAATAATGGAATCAAGCACTAGCTCAAGCAAAATTTACATATAATGATTATACAAATAGACTTATGAGTTATATCCAATTCCAAATCATGTATGAAATCCATCCAAAGGGCATTTATGAGTTGAAGAACTTAGGCAAAAAGGAGAAAATAAGTGCAAAAGATATGGATTTTATGATAGTTATGCAAGAATCGCGTCAGTAGGTCAAATAATAGTTAAAATTGAGTACAAGTAAACGTAAAATAAGCATTTATATGATAATAAAATAATTGAATTTTAAGTTATGTGATCTAGTAATTACACATCTTAGGAAAGCAAGATTCCCTAAGGGGGAATAAAACAAGTTAAAGATGAAGAAAATTGGACATTGTAAGGTCTTAAGAATTTTTTATACTAATGAATATGAGTTGGAGCTCCCATTTGACATTTGAAGATCATCCATATTTACTTTACGATACCTATATCCTTTTAAAGGAGAGTAAAACTCAGAGAAGGCACCCAAATATAAATATGATCAAAGCTTTAACTAAGAGCAACAACTACCAAAGCCACAACCACATCAAATTGAATCCATTTTAGACAAGAAAGTGGGTAAAAAAACTAGAGACAAAAAATATTTTATTACTTGATCAAGTGGGAAAACTATTCATTTTAGGATGCAACATGGATGACACCTTCAAATATAGCAAAGCATGGAAATAGTGTTGGAGAACTCATGAGTAGGATCTCATGAACAATTCTTTTGTTCCTTGATAGTTTGATGCATGTGTATATAAATAAAAACTTAAATTATGTTTATTTTGGTCTTTAGGACTTTTAAGAGGTCATGTCTAGTCAATAATAAGCCTTGTCTAGGTTTCATCTATCATTTCTAGGTCTTTTTAGGTTTCCCACCTAAATGAAAAATTCAAAAATTTGAATTTGTTAGTAAGAATATTGAAGGTTTTGGCATGTTAAAAATGTCTTGGTCCTATGCTAAGGGATATTTATGGTAAAAAGACATGTTCTAAGTGACTATAAATATTCTACTCAATATAAACTTGTCCTAAAACCAATCTAGATGCATCCAACGTAAGTGAAAGGATAAATTAAGTATGTTTTAGGATAAGTCATAGGTTGTTGAGAGATTAATATTACATGAAAATAGAAGAAATTAAGTTAAAAAAATCAATAAAAAAAGATATACCTCGAACCAAGAATAAAGGAGGATAATAACACATGAAGACAAGGAGAAAAACTCAATTAGTAGGTTGTTGTTGGTATAATTCAGTGTGATAGTCAACAAGTTTGTCTATTAGTTTGGAGTTCTATGAATAAAAAGTGTTTTGTTATGATCTTGTCACCATTCCCATACCTTGTAAACATGTAATTTAATGTTATTTTCTATCATTTTATCTTATTATGTACTTTTATGAAGACTCTTAAGTCATAAGAGTCTATCGTAGTTTGCCAGGTTACAATCTAGGTAAGAAGACATTTTCATATACTTTTTATGATTGGTCAAGCCTGAAGACTAATTTTCAAAATAAAAAAAATAATTGTAAATATTAAAAAAGTCAAAAAATCCTTTGATAGTAGATATATTTTAAGTTTTATCAAATTTATTGGTCTCGAGTTACAGTAAAAAAACCTAGTTTAGGGTTTTAAGTCACTAAAACTATAATATCTCTTAGGTGAACCATTTAAATACCATAAAAATTCATAGATAGGTGTTACAAAATAATTTTTAAGTGATTAAGGTTTTTTTAGAGGTTTAAGGTTCCCAAAAGAAAATATATTTGTGTTTCTCTATCTACAGACTTACAACTAGGCCTAAAATAGGGCTTAAAGTGTAATATACAAAGTTTCTTGAAATTTTAAAGACTTAGAAGGATATTGAAATTATCTCTTAGGATGAATAATAAAATAATGAGTATATGAAGTCATTTTGAAGATAAAAAAATTCCAATTTTAATTTCAAAACTTCATAAGGTACAAATCAAGCCTAAAACAAGACTATAAACTCTCTTTTTTTTATCAAATTAAGCATGAAAGAGACCCTATAGGTATCACCTTACACTAGCTTAGCTAAAAATGGAAATTAGGTGACATGGGATATTCAAGGGTATACTCTACTTCCTAGAACATGGGGTACATAAAATAATTTTTTTAGAGATATTTTCCAAACCAACATCTAGATCTAATCTAAAGCCACTCAACCTTGCTAATTCAACTCCAATTATGTTGTTCTATGAAGAAGAAATCTAAAGTGTTGGAAGAGGAGGAATGGTTATCCTCTAGGTGTATAAATTACAAATATACTACTCTTTGGCATAATCTGGTGGACCTTCATGCATGGATTTATGAACAATGGCTACCATTTATGAAAGGTAAGGTAGACATTTACCCGAACTCTAAAATCTTTTTCATTGCATAGTTTTTTCTTGCATTGAGGGTTTGGATAAATCTAATATATGAGATGGAGTTTTGAACATCATCCATTATTAATTAAACCTTCATTCCCTAACTTCAACCCACCCACTAAACCCTTCAATATCAAACTAATTTGGGTTCATCTTCCTTACCTCCCATTTTAATTTTTGTCAAACATTTATTTTAAAGCAATAGAGACTACCATAAGTGAATTTCAAAGCGCTGACCCTACCTCCTCCCAATTTTCTCATACTACCTATGCTAGAATGTTATTAAATATGAACTTCTCCAAATACCTCCTTGATAAAATTGAGCTGAAAGTTGTTGACCATACTTGGACCCAGCCCCTTGACTATAAGTACTTGCTTTTCCATTGCGATAGTTGTTATGAGATGGGCCATTTAACTAAAGATTGTAACAAATCAAAAAGTAAGAAGGCTTCCACTTGGTGAAAGATCCACTTTTGAGTCATCTTTTTATGGTAAATGAAGATTCTGATGATAATGATTCAGAATCGAAGAAGCTTAAAGTTATAGTGATACAAAAGGTCATTGACATTATCTCCCTTTCCAAACCTACATGCTCACCCTCTAAATATTTCTTGAAAAGTAGTTATAAGGGCTTATTCAAATCAAAATTACTATTATTTTTTTGTTAGATTCTAAATTAGATGATAAGAAGGGTTGGACTATGGTACATAGGAAAAAAAATGCAAGAACTAGCAAAACTCGTACAAAGTTAGTGTTAGATTCTATTAGGATGTCAGTGTGTTCTAGAAGGATTTTAGAGTAATAGTTTTCTAGTCTATGTTAGGTTTTATTATCCTATCATGTTTTAGATAACTTGATCATTGTTGTTTATTGGTTTTCTTTGTTGTGTTTCAGTTGATTCCTTCTTGTGGTTTAGCTATTATTTCATTATGAGGGATCGAATGCCCTGCTTGTTATGATTTAGGTTGGTGGGACCCTGTCAAAACTACTTTTGGTTATTTCTATTGAATTTTTAGCTTCCTTTTTTTCTTTCATGGATGCTATTGGAGAGGCATTCCTCGGGATCCTTCATTGTAATATTTTTTCTCCACTATATCAGGTTGTGGGACTTGTCAACACCCTTACTTTTGGTTCATAGATATAACACAAAAACATGTACCAATATTAAAAAAACATATGCATTTTATGGTCCATTGGTCATAAATATGTGTACCTAGTATACAAAAATAATGTGAATTAGAACATATGTATGAAAATGTGGCCAATGACAAACTTGAATTTTTTACAAGGATTTTTTCATAATGAATTAATTATATCAAAACTCAAACTAAATTTTCAATTGAAAATGTACAAACAAGTTTTTCTTCATGTTCTTAGGTTTTAATATTAACTTTACAACATACATTATATTTTGAAATTCATCAAATTTACAAAAAAAAAACTAGATTTTAGATGTATCTCTTCACATGTTTTAAGCTTGTTTTCTCTGAATATTTTTTAACTTTGTCTCCAAATATACTAATGCCATTTTCTCTAAATATTTTTTAACTTTGTCTCCAAATATACTAATGCCTCCATGGAAAACTCCCTTTATTTCAAAAACCAAGTTATTGTATATGATGCTCTGATTTATAGAGTCATAGAGTTCACAAAGTTATGGTCATGGTGTTAATGGTTTAATATTTTCCACCTAACAGATCATAGTTTACTACACATTTGAATAAATTGCCACTACAAAAATATCCCCCAAATTATACCACCAACAACAATGTTTATCTATCAAATTTGACTTTGATCACATCTACAAATCTAAAACAACCATGTGTTTTGATCACATATTACATACTTCACAGAATTTATCAAGTCAATCTTGAACTAAACTTTATCTTTATCAACTACGAATACATTGGATTATTAAATTACCTTTATCTCTAGTATTTACTTTTATCTATGTTGCATTAAATGATCTGTGCAATATATGCATTCACGGAGTTGTGATACGTATTTTTTTTACATCCAATCCCATTACAACACATAATATGTCTAATTGGTTCCTAGTCATGGAGCTTGTATGGTTGTTTCTCTTCACGTTGTGATCTAGGAATTTGACTCAAGTGAGGATGGTTAGTATGGTGTTAGTTTCAAAATCCAAACAAGATGAAATAAATACACTAATAGCATAACATCTATAGGCCTAGGCACTAGGGAGAGCTTAGTTAACAATCATTAATGAAACACACAACTAAAATGCAAAGTAAAACTCTTTTACCTTCCTTGGATGCTCTAAAATGCTTATTGTGGTGGCTTGCTCGACTTGTGCTCATGAAGTCCTTGGCAATGGAATCTTGATAACCTCCATCTCTCCTTGGCACCTTTGGCTTATGGCTTGGCTTGGCTTGGAATAAATTTGACATGGTAACACAAGTTTCTTGAATTTTTTCAAACCAAACTTGAATTATAACTTTTCACTAATTAAGCTTAGAAATGATGTTGTGAGGCCTCTTATTTATAAATTTTTGGATTTGGCTAGAATCAACCTGAACCATCCATCTCAAGATTGAGATGTGTGGTTGAAGATTAATTCAATTTTTAGAATTAAGTTTGTAATTATCATCATCATGGAATTGGAAGAATGGGTATTAAGAGTCATGGAGGGCATCATGGAAGGCATAAATGAGGTATGGGAGTCATGAATCTTGATATTTGTGGTATTTATGGCCTAGGGATGTCTTCCCAAGAAATGAGGTCATTTGATGATGTAGATATTCAATATTAATTTCTAAAAACAAGTATTCAATAAGTTTCCATATATTTATTAATTAAGCCTTGATTTGGGTTAATTAGCTCTTAAGCATGATTAAGCACTTTGTGGACAAATTACTCAAATTGATCAAAATATCTTGTTATTGGTCTAAAATTTGACTGGATTAGAATTGGAAGGTGTTGTTAGATGTGTTGGAACCATATTTCCATTTAGTATGTTACCAATAACAAATAATAAAAGCACATGTCTTGTGTATAATATTTGATAGGGAAGCACAATCTAGAGCACCCAGGTACAAATTTGGCATTTTGACTCAAAATGAACTGATCAAAGTTAGCTAGCCCATAAATTGCATTGCCCCATTTAGGGATACCCTAGCCAAAATTGGTACTTGAATATGTTAGTTTCACATCATTTATCATGCTTTAGTGTTTTTAGGCCAAATTGTGTGTTTTAAGTAGAAACTAGCCAAAAGCTTGATTAGAGGTTATTGGTGGCTAGATTTAGGTATCTATAGTTTTTCGCTATTTGAAAAGGCATTGCAAGATATAAGCATAGTAACATCTTATAAAATAATGAAAATGTCCTATATGTCTACAATTTTAACGATGATAAACTAATTATATGATGCCCCCTCGAGGGAATGGTTGGTATAAGCAGGTCAACAAATTGTCCCTCAAAAAGAAATAAGTGCAATGAGGAGACCAAAGAAAGGAAAGATGATGGGGTGAAAACATAATGATATTGAAAAGGTAGTCAAAATCATTGAGAATATAATTGGGATGGTGCACAATGGTTTTCCCAAATGTGGTTATAAACATTGTACATCGATAGTGGCAATGTGGTATGATAACATAATGATTTTCTTAAAGGTAGTTATAATCATTGAGAAGATGGAGTTGCCCCAACTAGGACAGACAAACAAGATACAAACATGCCCCTATATAGGCAAAAAAAGTAAAGTGGTGATAACATAATGATTTACCCAAAGGTAGTTATAATCATTAAGAAATGCAAGTGGGATGATGTGCAATGATTTGCCCATAGGTGGTTATAATCATTGGACCTCGATTATGAAAAACATGATAAACTTGGTCGAGGATGATGATAACTTAACACAGAGGGTAATGATGAATTAGAATAACCTACTAGTAGGGAGATGCTCATTTGAACTAATAAAGGTTGAAATTCTTTCATGGTTAATTACTCTATTTGGGATATGATTGGGAGTGAATCAAGACGTCAGTGTCGAAGAGATGCCACCATTATTGAATAGGATTCTTGAATTTGAGGTTTTTTAGAGCATGTGATGGTAGGCTTTATGATATAACACTAAAAATACTTGGCCAAAATATACATGAGGATTGACTCCCATAATCCAATTCTCAATATAAAATAATGCACCAATGATAGAAACCATGATGATAATGTAAACATATAAATAGGGATGGATTCAAGTGTAAGTGTGGACAAGGAATCAAACAATTAACAAACATAAACTAAATCAAGGTAATAGTGCTAAAAGCAAACAAATAGGTAGACAAACAAATAACATAAGCAGAAGCAAATCAATAAACAACGCAATAAAAACCCTATGAATATTGCCCCTAAAAAATAGGTGACAACTTAACAAATGAAAAAAGTGGGGGAATAGAAGAAAAGGAAAGGGGTGGTTGAGATATCTCCATATGCACTAGGCAAGTGGACACTACCTACATAGTTCCATAGATGTAATATCCAATTAAAAACTTTAGGCCAAATGTAGTTCTCCCAGGGAATGGGAAGAATGTGATAAATGAAGAAAACAAATAGAATAGATGTGATAAAATAATAGGAATGATCTTGTAAAATGCTAAGTGCGTGAGAGAAAAAGGCCAAAAAGGATGGGGAAACTAAATGACAAGTGATTTGCTTGCAACTTAGCAAGGGTTCCCAGAATCCTTAAGGCAAGGAAGTGGTCAATGTTTTTGTTCTTTTCTAATGATTTTTTAAATATTTTTGGAAGTGTTTTAGAGTGTCTCAACTCAATCAAGAATGATGAGACATTAAATGGTTCAAGGTCACAAAATGGTGAGAGCATTTAAAATAATGTTTGCAAAATGGTGAGAGTGTGGCTTAGGTTGCTCACAAAATGATGAGAGTGTGGATTAGGTTTCTCTTAAAATGGTGAGAGTGTGGCTTAGGTTGCTTGTAAAATGGCGAGAGCATGGGGAAAAGGGTGACTAAGCTAACTTCAACAAGGATTGAACTATACCTATATAGTCCCATAGTAGGACCTCAAGTCACTAAAGTTATGCCTTTACAATAGAGGAACTTGAATAGTGTAACAACCAATTCAAACAAAATAGGCACAGTGGGTAAAAAGGCATAGTACGACATAAGAAGTGGCAAGTTGGTATGTCAAGGTTTAATGTTGCCTCTAGTTTACCCATAGGTGGTTATAACCAAGACATAATGGCATAGATCAAAGGTACTAATTTTCTCAAAGGTGGTTATAATTAGCAATAAGACGGGTGGTAAAAAAGAATTAAAAATGAAGGATGCAACTACCAAAACTTCTATCACACTATCCCAAAATACAATCTCTATCTGAAGTTCTTAAACCAACTGATGAAATTGATCAGATACCTTCATGCTAAAAATGTGTAATGGATGACAAAAAACCAAAGTCAAATGGGCTAGGCTTTAGAACACATGGGGTTGGTAGGTCAAAAGTGGAAAGTGGATATGATGAAAAGGACAGATAAGGATGGTATTTGTATAAAGAAGAATAGTGACAAAAAGGCATAACTAAAATGATTCTTATAGATAATACACCTTAACGCTCAAGCATAGTACCACTTGAGATGAATAATATTCATCGACTCTAGAATTTCCTCTCCATTTGGTGTGGCAAGCTTGTACACTCCTAATCCATAATTTGCAGTGATTATGTAAGGCCCTGTCCAGTTTGGTTTAAATTTTCCTTTATGCTTCTTCTCAATTGTGGTATTCTTTTGGTTTTCTTTAATAATAAGATCACCAAGTTTAAATGTTCTATACTTGACATGTTTATTATAGTGGCCTTTAAGTTGATTCTAATATGCTTAAAAATTGTTGAGCAGGACTGTGTGTTTCTCATCCAGTAGGTCTAGATTTTGTAGGTGAGCTACTCGATACTCATGATCATCCAGGGCATGCTTGAAAGAGATGCATAGTGAAGGCAATTTGACCTCAATAGGAAGGATGGCTTCAATACCATAAATAAGTGAGTATGGAGTGGCTCTTATGGGGGTACAATGATTGGTATGATAGGCCCAAAGTGTAGGGAATATCCAGAGGTGCTAATCATGACTAGAATCATTAACAATCATTTTGAGAATACTGACAATGGTTTTATTAGATGCCTCAACCTGGCCATTACCTTGAGGGTAATATGCTGTAAAAAAACATTGTGTGATATTATATTTAGTACATAACTGGTCTACATTCTTGTTCTTGAATGATCCTCCATTATCAGATATAATGTCAGAAGGAATACCATAGTGGTAGATAAGATGGTTGAAGATGAATTTGGAAATTTATTTTTCAATCACATGAGGGGTATAGCTTCAACCCACTTAGTGAAATATCTAGTGGTAGTAAGGATATGTTTATGGCCATTAGATGAAGTGGGGTTAATCTTCCCAATGAGGTCAAGTCCCCATGTAGAAAATGGCCATGGTGTCAACATCAAATTTAGAGTTTTTTCCAAAGCATGAATCAGATTAGCATGTTGTTGACATTTGTCACACTTCTTTACATATGTAGTGGCATATGCATCCATTATGGGCCAATAATAACCAATACATAAGATATTTTTAGATAGGACTGTTCTGCTAGAATAGGCTCCACATACTCCTTCACGAAGTTCTCTTAATGCTTATATAGACTCTACCAAAGTTAAACAATGAAGCAAAGTTCCATCAAAACTATGATGGTAAAGGGTGGATCTAAGTAGAGTATAATGAGCAGAATGATAAATGAAGGCTTTGGTTTGTTTTTTGAGATAGCTTAGGTGGTATAACTTGGTCATGAAGGTAGTTGTAAAGGTCTGAGTACTAGATATAATTAGGACCAACAATATCACAAATCATAGCAATGATTGAAGGTTCATAAGCTGGAGCTGATAAATTCTTGATGAGGAACTCATACTCTCTAGCTTTCTCTATTTGTCAAATCAAAGAATCAATAGTAGCCATGGCATCTATAGTTCTGTTACTAGCCCTGGGTATATACTTAAACTGAATGTTGGCAATTTGTTGTTTAAGAGTGTCGATCATGACTTTATATGGAACTAGATTGTCATCTTTGGTCTAGAAATGATCTGTAACCTAATTGATGATTAACTAAGAATCACCATAAACTTAGAGATGAGATATATTCCAATACACTTCTTCCTGAAGTCCTGTAACAAGTGCTTCATAATCATCCTATTGTTTGTATAAGGAAAGCTAATTATAAATGATTTAGGGATTAGATCCCCCTATGGTGTAAAAAACAATAGGCCTACCCCTAATCCATGTGTAGTGAATGAACCATCAAATTACAGCTTCCAAAGCTACTCCTCAAGGGGTGTATCAATAACGATCATGATGGATTTATTAAGAAATCAAAACTTGAGTGATTGTGTGTCCATGAGAGGTGCTTCAACAAGTTGATCTGCAAAAACTTGTCCTTTGATTAATTTTTGATTGACATAATCTATGTCAAACTCACTAAGAAGCATGATCCATTTAGCCATTCTACGTTACAAAGCTATTTTAGAAAGTAGATACTTGAGCAGATCTACTTTTGAAATGACCATGGTTTTATTATTTAACATGTAATGGCATAGTTTTTGAGCTGCAAAAACCATGGCTAGACAAGCTTTTTCAACAAGCATGTAGTTATGTTTATATGTAACCAAGGTACATCTTAAGTAGTATATATCATGTTCTTTTCCATTTTCATCATGTTGAGCTAAAAATGCCCCTAGGGCATGATCGATATCAGATAGGTATAACAAGAATGGCTTTCCTAACATGGGCGATAATAAAATAGGTAGATTAACAAGATAGTCCTTGAGATGTTGAAAATTTGTTTGGTAGTGATCATCCCAGTGAAATGCAACTCCTTTCTTTAAAAGATATGTAAATAGATGGCACTTGTCTGCTAATTAAGAGATGAAGTGTCGGATTGAATGGATCTTACCCTGTAAGCTATGGAGTTGCTTTAAATTATTTTGTGGTGGCATCTTGGTTATAGCACAGACTTTAACTAGATCAACTTCAATACCTCTATAAGATACGATGAAGCCAAGTAATTCACTTGAAGTTACACTAAACATATATTTCTTTGGATTGAGTCTAACTTTGTTCTCTCGTAGTCTTTAAAATATCTTACACAGTACTACTAGGTGGTAGGCCTTGGTTTTGGATTTTTGTAATATGTCATTAACATAGTCTTCAACAATATCATGTATCATAGCATGGAATATGACAGTCATGGCCCTTTGATATGTGGATCTATCATTATTAAGGCCAAATGGCATTACATGATAATAAAATGTTCCCCATAGATTTGTGAATATTATTTTATGCTAATCTTCTGGCATGATTCTGATCTAATTGTATCTTGAGAAGCCATTCATGAGTGAAAGCATTTCATAACCTACCATGAAGTCAATGATCATGTCAATATTAGGCAATGGAAAATCATCTTTAGAATAAGATTTGTTGATGTCACAAAAATTAGTACTAATTCTAATCCCATTAGGCCTTTTCCTAACAGGTACTACATTAGAAATCCATTCTAAGTAGTCAATGGATTTGATACATCCTACTTCTAAAAAGTTTTTCTAACTCTTTCTTTACCAATACAACAATGTGAAGATGCATCTTATGTAGCATTTATTTGACCGATTTGGCATTAGGATTAACCACAAGGTGGTGCAAAACCAAGGCAGGGTCCAAACCTGGTATGTCAGAGTAAGCTCATACAAAGATATCTACAAATTCTCTCAACAGAGCTGTAAAGATTTCATGTTCCTCCTTAGTGAGGGATGTGTCTAATTTTATCCATTTTAGGTCTGATGGAGTCCCTAAGTTTACCACTATTGTATCTTTGACTAGAAGGGTCGAACCATCTTCTAGGATAGTAGGCAATGACTTGAACTATTGAACTATGTCAGGATCCTCTGTTAGGACTTGCTCTTCAACTTCTCCTAGGCATGGTGAATCTGAGTCCTTTAATGGGAGATCTGGCCTTGTGACAAAAATAGTCAAAACTTCTTGAAAATTTTGATCAAATATGTGTTGTTACTCAAATCTGAACTCAGATCTACAAGCAAGTTCATTGTTGGTGGTCTCCTGATCTAAATTTGAAAAAGAATGAACACCCCCATCTAATAGCACCTGAAGCAAGTCTTCATCACTAGACTAGCCTTTATCTTTAATTTTTCCCTAGTCAAAAAGTACCTTAAAGAGGTTTTCACTTTGGGACCTCAATGTTTTACTTATTTGCTTTTGTCTAAAAGTGTTCACTCGCTCTCTAAAATAGGCTATAAGATCTAATATGATTGAGAATCCTACTTTTTGATCTCCCAAGGGA
The DNA here is from genome assembly GCA_037957365.1 of Torreya grandis. Classification (NCBI taxonomy): domain Eukaryota; kingdom Viridiplantae; phylum Streptophyta; class Pinopsida; order Cupressales; family Taxaceae; genus Torreya; species Torreya grandis. The sequence goes on along the minus strand of JARHVA010000112.1, from coordinate 2,380,252 downwards.
ATGTTGTCTCTAAGGTCTAAGAAATCATAGAATGCTTCATCATTCTAGAACTCATCAATTGTCAGAGTAGATTCTTGTTGGTCTAAATTTATCAGTTGGAGATAATATAATGGCAATGGGTTATGATGACTGACTAGGATAAGGGTACAAATGGCATTATTATCAAACAAGTTAGTTTTAGCTAGGTCATCAAAGGTGAGGCTATGATTGGACTATGCTTCATTGTCGGCAAAATCATCACTAGTTATTGGTGATGGAGTTTGAATAAGATATGTGGGGTCACCCCCAAGTGGTTTAAATCCAAGGCCATAAGGTCTTTCATACTTAATCATGGAAATTGACTCAATGGTTCCTTGTTGATTTAGTCAGAGGACTATTCCTTCATAATTGTGACACTCCATGATCCTATTGGGAATAGGACACTTTGCACTTTGATAACAATCATCCTAGTTGTCATTGTATAACCATAATTCATTTCCTTTAAGAGGGTCATGTTCTAGGCCAAATGCTGGTACAAAAGTGATAGATCTTATATCTTTATGCTTTTGTTTCCAATGCCTATGTGGGGTGAGGTGACTTTACTTCACCCAAAGGTTTTCAGATTTTGAAGAAGATCAAAAATATGAAATGTATCATGGCTCACATACTCTCCTAGTCTATTATCTGAAATGGTGAACTGATTAGAAGCTTCAGGAGGTGGCATGTAGGAAAGAAAATCTAAGGTATTAGGATCTATGCAATTATCTGATGAATGATCAATAAGTATAGCCTTTCCTTTATCCTACTTAAAACTTGGATTCATACCATACTGATAATTATAGCTTTGAAATTTGGCCTCAAGATCTTTATAATGTTCATATGGGTGTAAATCTTCTAGAATATTCACTTCCATCCCTAAGTGGTAAATTTTGATACATTGGTGTAGCATTGATGGGACTACACAAATCTCATGTAACCAAGGCCTGCTTAGAATTATGTTGTATGATAACTCAAGATCAAGCACATGGAAAAGTGTATCATGGGTCAAAGGCTCAATGATAATTGACAAACTAATAATGCCTTAGGATTTTCTTTCCTGATTATCATAATCTTTGATAGTTATTATCTCTGACTGGAGTTCTATCATTATGTACCCAAGAAGCTTGATGAGCTTTAGGGACACTATGTTGAGGTTGGATCCATTGTCTATAAAGAAAAGTTTCACTTTATTCCATCTTATATAAACTTATATGTATAATTTATTTTTATGGAGGGGGCCAAGGGAAGACATATCACTTTGGTTGAATGTGACTTTTTGGGCTAGAGTTAGGTGTCCAACCAGAGTTTGAAATTTATTAGGGCATATGTCACTAGCAATAGTGGATTAGGTCAAAAATTCATTCAAGATTTTCTTGTGGATTAATTATGTTCACAACAAATCTAAAATATAAATTTATGCTAGTGTCTTCTGCAATTGTTCCACAATATCAAACTTCTTGTCTTGGTTAGTAGCGAATGGTTTATTCTAAGGCTAAATGGTTAGTTGGATGATAGGCAAAGTGGCAGATGGTTGTGGGCCTCAGATAGTAATCTTTGACCTCTGAGTTGTGATTTCATAGTAGGGATTAAATACTAGACCATTATTACTAACTACTATTGGAAATTATATGGGATCAGATAGGACAAATCTCGATTGTCGGTATACTTGCATGTGGTCACGTGGCAAGAATGAGTCGTTGCTATAAGATCCAAAAGTGGAAGTCCTAGTTTATTGGTTTGCTTGTATGTACTCTCAGATCAAAGAAGGATTATCTATGTAATTTGGCTGGATAGTATTATTTAGCAATGGTCTAGGTAGATTAGTGCTTGGTCTAGGATTAATGGAGATGGTATTAATGTCACTTCCTATAATATGACCTATAACCCTATTGTAGTCATGTGCCACTACATGGTAGGTTTTTTGGTTGTTACCATTTTGACCTTGGTTTTTTCCATTATTTTGCTATTGTAGATTATGCTATTAATTTTGTCGATTCTACTGGTTTAGCCTTTGATTTTGATACTGTTGATTTTGTTGTTGCACTGGTTATTGTTATTATTATTGCTGATTGTTATGTTAAGGAAAAGGGTTTTAATAAATCCCAAAATTTTGATTTGAATTAGAAGCATTATTATCCAATTTTATCTCCCCATTCTCCAACATATTTTAAATTAAATACTTTATTTGGACACTTTTTCATAAAGTATGCCCATTAACTCGATGATAGTCACAAAATTCATTTTTATGGTACTAATTAGGGTAAGGAATGCCTTGAAAATAATGTTTTGGTATATGCCAATTAATCAAATTATTAGTATCAAGATTACAAAATATAGATTTAATGGGTTCTCTTAGGTCACTAAAGACATGACGTGTAGGCATAGTTCTCTTAGAAGTAGGGGTTTGCAATGGTAAAAGTTGTATTTGTTGTGTAGGCTTTAGTTATTATGCTTTTAGATTTGGTTGGAGAGGTTTTTGGGTAGTATTAAGCTAAAAAGTCAATACATTACTCCATGATGGGATTCAATTACTCCATTTTTCACAACATTCCTATTTCAGCTAGATTACTTCGATCTTTCTTAGTTATTGGCCTATATCATTTGTGTTACTTTCACTTGAACATGATGTTGTTATTGGCCATTTCCTTGATTTGTAGAATTAAGTTTGATGACTCCTTTATTAATGAGCACCCTCTCGAGCAACAAACCTTTATCAATGATCTCTTTGAATGTATGTGCACATTGTAATTCTATATGGTAAGCTATCTCACTATGCAAATTTTTGGTAAACGCAGTGGATAATTATTTATCCAGTAAACTATGGGTGAAACAACTAGAAAAGACTCTCCATCATTGTAAATAACTTGCAAAACTTTCCCCAGCTTTTTGCTTTGCTTGTGTCAAGTGCACTAATGAAATCTCATGCTTGACATTATAGAAAAAGTGCTACACAAATTTATCAGAAAGGTCATCTAAGTCTATTACTAAATTTTTGGGAAACTTTAAAAACCACTTCAAGGCTTGTCTAACCAGGATCCTTGGAAACAATAGCAAAAGGTATATGTCATTATATGGCATTGGTTGACATGCAACAAAGAATATGGTCAAATGGGCCTTAGGGTCATCTTTCTCTTTATATTTATCAAATTTGGGTGGTTCATATCTTGGAGGAATGATATCTACAAATACTCCATGTTGAATAGATATGAACACACATCATCCATTTTGAACTTTTTAGTCTGCTTCTCTGTCTAAATGGTAGCAATCACATCCTTCATCTATTATAATTCTTGGGATAGGAAACTGGAAGGGATATTGGTTTGAGGGAGAGGATTGGTTTGGGTGGATCTTTGAGAGGTCACAAGTTGGACACTTTCACTAGGATATGATGGTGACACCTATTAAGGTATATTGGCTTGGTTGGGGAATGGACTAGTAATAAGCATACATGGATTGGGATGTGCTTGAAATTGCACATTTGGCTACATGATATTCTAGTTTGGGTTAGTGATAAAGGTTTGACTTGGAAGATTTTGTGGTTGAGATGAAGGGATATAACTATATTGTGCCTATTGTAGTTGAAAAGGGACATGTTGTTGACTAATCGAACCTTGTTGTTGAGTGGGAACTTGTGGACCAAGACCCTACCTCTAAATTTGTGGCACATTTTGAACCATTGATTGTTTACTAGGTACTTGAGAAATATGATGACCTACTTATTTTATGAATCCCTGTGAAGAAGTGAAAGTAGAGTATAGATTCAACATCTATCATTGACCAATATTTGCACACGATTGACTAGTCATTGCTTAGTTTTGAATTGGCATATTAGTCTGCGACTGAAGAGGTATGCTTGTCATTATCTATTAAGGAGGAACATTAGTTGTCCCTGATTGAGGTGGCAATGTATACATCCTCTATTGCATTGATACACTAGATTATGTCTGCTATTGTGGAATACCACTCGCTACTTGTAGAGGGGGACTAGGATTCATCACATTCTGTCATTAAGGCATAACATTATCTATTATTTGATTATCTAATCCTATAGGTTGTACACTTGAGGAAACGATTGGTTGAGGCTAGGGTGTAGAAAATCCTATTCCTTGGTATGACAATTTGCTCATGGGATTAACTATAGGCACATGTTGTTGGCCAGTTATTTGTGCATTAGTACCACTTTGATCAAAATTGGATGTTGTTTACACATTATCCACTACGTTTGGCTCACTATTCAATGTAGAGGCTGAAGAATTTTCTTCAATAACAGGCATATGCATCAAGTTATCTATCGAAGTGGTTTGTACAAATGGGTCAAAACTCAAATTTTGTTGTCCAGTGAATTTTATCAACACTCCTATTGAAGGTACTAGGTCAATGAGAGGCTTACTTACCATGTTCATTTTATTGGAACTACATGCTAAATTTAAGTAAGTTTGGTATGCTATTTGCATTTGGTTAAAGTTATCTTCTATGATGTTTTTGCTTCTATTAGATACATTAGGGTCTTGATATGTTGTTTGGACTGGAGCCATAGGATTGCTAGAAGAAGCCTGTTGATCATAAATAATATTATGGGGCGCTCTTACTAGACTTGGTAAATTCTCATGGGGTAAGTTTGTCAGAAACTTGGCCCTTACCTCTATGGCTCTAACCAAAATCTCATCTTTGTTCTCTAACAAATGTCGTTGAAACAAAAATGGATCATACATGAAAGTTGTATTAGTAGAATATGACTGTTGAAGAATTGGCTCATCCACTATTGGTATTATAGCTAGGTAATACATAGTTTATTCTTGATCATGTTCTGAATAAGGCGGTGTATTAACCAGGTAGTTAGCTTATGGATCTTGGCTTTGGGCCCCTGATTGAGTATAATAAGAGGGATAAGAATCCATCTCATAAGTAATATTATCCTCATAGGGGTCTTGCACCATTTCTTCCTACGTAACTATGTTATTAATCCATGGATTGTACATGAGTCCACTATGAGTGTAGGAATACATGTTGGAATCCATAGTCAATGCTTTGTAATAAAAGGTCAAAGAGTTCTACAAAAACTAAAAAGGATAGAATATAAAACAAATGATGCCTTTAACTTGGTTTAGATTTATTAAAATGATCAAAAGGTTTATGCAAAGATTTGTGAGGAAATAAGCTAACATAAAATATCTAATGTTTAACTATTCACACAAAGATAAGCAAGTAAATGGACTAAAAATTTGAAATGCCAAACTCTAAGGTTGAAGTATTTCAAATCAGTCTAGTCTAGGAATTTAAAATTTGCTAAGAGGTCTTTTGGATAAACACGACATCAAAAGCTAGGCTCAAACAAGGCATGTGTTAGGACTCTTGGCCAAATGGCATCAAAAGCTAGACTTTGAAAATAGATAAAAGTTTTAATCCAATGGATTTGAAACACTTCTAACAAATGCTAGGCATTCAATTCTTGGTCATAAACTTGATCAACTAGGTATAAGGTATGAAACAAAATGCACTTTTAGCAATAGTTTATTTTCTCATAAATTATGGTATAAAACTTGGTTCTTTTGACAAATAGGCTAGACAAAGGTGAGTGGTATAACTGTGTTTTAGACAAAAGATCACAAAAGGTATACTTGTATTGATCTAAAAACATAGGAATAAATTTAGAATTTTATGCAAAAGAGTCTATGAAACAAAGTTTAAAATGATTTGGGCAGCGTAATGACGCTCTAATACCCAAAAGGTGTGATAAAAAAGTTTGTTTCAAAGACTCTCTAAGGCAAAGACATTTTTTCATAATTTTGACAACATAACACTACCTTTCTTGCCTTAAAATGTTGTGAGATATAGACTTAAAGCGTAAGTGTCTAGCACAAAATGGCTTAAGTCTGTCAAGTGAGGATAATGACTATGAGTCTTAAATAGCCTTCAACCCAAATTAGAAATTAAACCTAAGTTAAGTTTAGTGCAAATGAAAAACCCACTTAACACATCAACCCTATGAACTTGTAAAGGTGTAATTTTGAATTTTGATTACAGGTTAAGAACTTAAACAACTTTGGTCAAGGTCTAGACTCAATTAGACAGCATAACTGTGCCAAAGTGGATGATATGGCTCTCAAGTTTTTGATGAAATTTGAACAAGGAAAATTGATGATCTCACACTGGCAACATAACACCTTTTTATTCAAATAAAAACAATGACCATGTGTTTGGTTTTGGGATTGTTTATTTACACCAAGTTTTGACTCCAGACAAGACTTTAATCTAGGACAAAACCAACTAATTAATCACTTTTAGATCCTAAACTGATAAGGTTGCTTGGTACTATTAGAATCTATCAATATACATCATTTGAGAGGATTTTAAGTGTTCATCCAAAAGTAAATGCACATTATTTAGTAGGGTTTTTACACCCCCTTCTCTCAAATGACAATACTATGACATGGACCTTGAGGCACACCTTGCACCAATAATACTTCCATGGCAAGTGAAGATTTATCTAAAATCTAACAAGTTTCTGAATGATTTATGGGAATCAATTGCACAATAACTTTTATGTCAAATAATGCAAAAAAAACACAAATTTTGAGTCCGTATCACTTGGCTTGTTGCAAAAAAATCTAATATTTTTTATAACCACTACATCCTGCTATTTTCTCAGTGTAGTGTGATGTCCAAAGTGCCACTACATCCCATGTGCAACTCCAAAGGAGCCAAATTAAGTCAATACTGAGAGATGAAACCTCGGGTCAAAACTTCGTTAAAAAATTTGTGGGAGGTGATGAAGTCCCCCTTGTAAGCCATGATGCATAAAAAATAAATAAAACATGAGAGTAGAAAGACTTTATGGTCATTTTCAAGGTCACCCAAACTTTGACGAGTTTTTGGGGAGTGTTTTAGATGACTTTCTTTCTAAGCCTTAGACTAGGCTACTTGTAATAAGAATGACGCTTTTGATTCCAAGGGTTTCTTAAAGAGAACAAATAGAAAATCATACACGTAACATCCCTCTTCTTTTCAAACAGAAATTAGATCAAACAATTAATGATGACAAAAATGATAAGTGTATTCAATTTTAATCTCAAATGAAAGATTTGGTGGTGTTCATTTGGCCCCTTGGTCTTAGTTGTAGCTTTGAAAATTAATGATAAAAACACTTATTTAAGCACCTTAAATGTTACTTTAAGCACCAAAATAATGTTCATAATTCATTTTAAAATCATTCAAAAGGTGGTGTAAAACATGATTCATCAAATTTAAAATATGTTGGTTACCTGTCTACCCTCAAGGCATCACCCCAAAAACAAATATGTTAGATTAGAAACATTTTAAATATATTTTTCAAATTTTGTAAAAAATTTATGAAACTTGAAGCTAAACTAATGCCAAACTTTGAAAATTTAAGAGAAAACATGTGGTTTAAAAAAAATCATCCAAAATGGAGTCCATATGACCCCAAACCAAGTATTTTAAAATAGCTTTGAAGTTTTTTTTTAAAGAAAATACAGTGATTGACGTTAGTTATATACGACCAACATCGGTTATTGTGTAAAACTGTGACAACAAAAAATGACAAAATAAAGTTATAAAATTAATTTGTAAGAGTTTTAAAGGTCTAAATAGATATTTTAGAGTTGCAAAATAATCTCCTTTAGGTGTGAGATGCGTTTAGTCCCATCGGACATGCCATTATGTGATCTAGGAATTTGACTAAAAAGAGGGTGGTTAGTATGATATTAGTTTCAAAATGAAAACAAGATGAAATAAATATACTAATAGCATAACATCTTTGGGCCTAGACACTAGGGAGAGCTTAGTTAATTATCATGAATGAAACACACAACTAAAATACAAAAGAAAACTCTTTTAGCTTTCTTGGATGCTCTAAAATGTTTGTTGTGGTGGCTTGCTTGACTTGTGCTCATGAAGTCCTTGGCAATGAAAGCTTGACAACCTCCATCTCTCCTTGGCACCTTTGGCTTGTGGTTTGGCTTGGCTTGGAATCAATTTGGCATGGTAACACTATTTTCTTGAAACTTTTGGAACCTTTCATGCATTATAACTTTGTACTAATTAAGCTTAGAAATGATGTTGTGAGGCCTCTTATAGATTTTTGGATTTGGCTAGAATCAACCTGAATTGTCCATCTCAAAATTGAGATGTGTGGTTGAAGATTAATTCAATTTTTGGAATTAAATTTGTAATTATCCTCATCATGGCATTGGAAGAAGGGGTAATTAAGAGGCATGGAGGGCACCCTGAAAGGCATTGATGAGGCATGGGAGGCATGAATCTTGATATTTGTGGCATTTATGGTCTAGGGATGTCTTCTAAAAAAATGAGATCATTTGATGATGCAGATATTCAATATTCATTTCTAAAAACAAGTATTCAACAAGTTTCTATGGATTTATTAATTAGATCTTAATTTTGGTTAATTAGCTCTTAAGCATGATTAAACACTTTATGCACAAATTACTCAAATTGATCAGTATGTCTTGTTATTGGTCCAAAATTCGTCTGGATTGAAATTTGATGGTGATGTCAGATGTGTTAGAACTGTATTCTCATTCAGGATGTTACCAACAACAAATAACAAAGGCACATGTTTTGTGTAGAAAATTTGATACAGAAACACAATCCAAAACACTTAGGTGCAAATTTGACATTTTGACTCGAAATGAACTGATCAAAGTTAGCTAGCTCATAAATTGCATTACCCCATTTAAGGATACCCTGGCCAAAATCGACACTTGAATATATCAATTTCACATCATTTATCATGCTTTAGTGTTTTTAGGCCAAATTGTTCATTTTAGGTGGAAACTAGCTAAAAGCTTGATTGGAGGTTATCAATGCTCAGATTTAGGTGTCTACACGTGTCACTTTATGCAATCCAAAGATGCGTAAATTTATTGAGTTTACTTTATCTTCTTAATAAATAAGCCACAACTAAAAATTTAAAATAAATATATGAAAGTGAATTTTAATTGAAAAATATTATAACATATTTTATGACTTTATCAATTGTGCATTTTTTACTTGTGATTTTCTCTCCCCCTCATGATGGGCCTAACTTAAGCTTGAAACGTTGAATATAAAAAAAACAACAATGCAATTTTATAATCTAAATCATATTCTTTTCATTCAATTATCATAAATAATTTAATATTGTACGACTTCCTTAAAAAAACAAAAACCAAAAAAAAAAATCCGCATGGTTTGCCATTGCATAGCCTTATAAATGTAAGATTTAGTGAGGCACCGATATGGTATAATTAAAAGACAAAATAGGACCCAAAAAAATGGCTCCGTCCGGTCTAATAAATTGGAGAACTGATCAGCGATGATTTTTTTAAGGAAGCCAAAAAAACAAAGCGAGAAAGGAAATTAATCACAGCAGAGGACATACGGTGTTTTAATACTCACCTATCACGGCTTCCACAATTTACTCTTCAGCGGAAATTCTACTTGACGATACTAACGCAGACACATAATAGCTATACAAAGGGATTTTGGGGAGGGGCTTTCGACTCTGTATCTTCTTCCACTCTGTAACAGCTGCACTTTTATCTATCCCCACCAAATAGAAGATAGAAAAGAATGGGGCGAGGAAAGGTGCAGCTCAAGAGGATACAAAACCCTATAAGTCGCCAGGTTACTTTCTCCAAGCGCAAAGCGGGACTGTTGAAAAAGACGAGCGAGCTCTCTGTTCTTTGCGACGCTCAAGTTGCTCTCATCATTTTCTCACCAACGGGAAAGCACTACGAGTTTGCCAGCCCCAGGTAAGCAATATTATTTCCGTCATGAAAGCAAACGAGAAATCTCTTGCCATTTATTTTCAAGGATTTAGGGTTAGTGTTATTTAGAAATGAAAAATAGAAATAAACAAACAGATACAGCACATATCAAATAAATTCTAACAAGAACCGGCAAAAAATGAAACAAACAGGTCGCAATATGGCTACGAGTTTTGTAGCATTCAAGGAGGGGATATTACTTCCTATCACAACACTAATTTTGGGCCTCTGAATTAGTGTTTATCGGAGCGACAACTAAAGTATCAAATAAAATCAATATAAATCCTCTTCCCTAAAACGTATTCGACACAGCCAGTTGTATTTGGGAGAATATTATATCGCCGTAGCCAAATTTGTACCTTATTCGCTGGCCTCATATAAGTACCAGTACCACATCCGTAGTAACAGTCAACCTGTATCCCAATACGGAATTGATCTCCTAAAAGGCACCAGTTCTCAAAAGAAGCGACGAGTATCAAATAAAATCACGGTAATTTTTTTAAGGTCAGAATCCATTTCCAGTCCAACGAAAATGCAAGTTGCATTTCGAGAAAGCAAGTTGTGTCTGGGAGAATAGTATATCGCCGTAGCCCGAAGGATTGTTTCACTGATCGACGACGGTTTTACATATATAGAGCAATGTTTTTCAGAACATTGATTGGGGATAGGTTGCTTCACTTGGGGAACTTGTTGGTTGTCGTTCCTATGTGTTAATCCTATTTCAAGCCCTTTGATTTGTCAAGTCTTTCTTTTGGGAAGGTAGCTTCTTGTTTGTTGCTAGGTTTTATTTGGATGGCTAGTTTGAAGGGTGGGTTTCTTCCTCCTTGATCTATTTTTGCTTAGTGGAAATCTCAAGCCTTTGGTATGTGGAGTTTTTGGCCTTAACAGTTCTGTGATGCTTTGTTGAACATATTTTGGGTTTTTGATTCGGTATTGGAAACCTAAGTCTAGATTTAGGTTGTTTTTAAACTTTGGCTTTTTTGTTTATTTTTTTAGTGGAGCTTTGCCATGCTCTTAATTCATAATGTGTTTAGGGATATGTGTAACTGACTTGTGGCTTTTATACCTTTCATATTATTTTGTTATATTTTTTTATGTTATTAGTATAGTCGGCCTATAGAATACCCATAGCTAAGAAGAGTATAAATAAGAGGTAGTGGTTAGTCTTATATCATCATATTATAAATTTTGCTCTTATTGTGTTGTTATGGAGGTTGCTCCCTTGAAGCGGGTCAGTCATAATTATCAAGTATTCTATGATTTTGTCAATTATTGCTATGGATTTGATTATTATGCTCTTAATTCTATAAAATATTAATCTATTATTATGAAACACCCAAGTAATTTCATTACAAGGGGTATTAGAGCATCGATTTAGGTCTAATTTTGTGTCATTTTCCAGATCTAGTATTGCAGCAATCAAAATATCTGTAGGATTGAAAAAATATAACTTGCGATCTAGGAAGAACATAATTTTTTTTCCACTACAGTATTGGTTGAAGTCTTTTTTTGAAAAAAAAATGGATTTTTTTCACACCTTTGTGCAAATTAGTAGTCACTAGATTCGTCTTGGCAAGATGATCACAATAGAATAATTTTCTCATATACTTTTTTTCGCCTTGAAACCCTCCCTTGTAAGGTTTGTGCATGGTTGGGCCTAACACTTGTGGAGGACAGAAATGTCAAGACACTCCAAAAACTCCTCACAAAGGTAACATGGAGTCTGAAACTTCAGATTTGTTAGATTCTAAGGATGTTCAACAAATTTAGTTAGATATACAAAACACAGTGAGAAAGGATGATCTTGATGTAGTAAAAGATGAACTAGATTTTATGAAGGATCAGTTGTCAACTTTGTGTGATCAGTTTAACACTATTACGATGCAGTATTTGTAAAATAATCCTCCACTGCAATTGAGTTCTCCCAATCTGAACAATCACAACTCCAATACTGGTTGAAAGCACACGTTGTCAAAGGTGGAATTGTGCTAGTTTGATGGTAAGCAACCAATCACTTGGATCATTCAATTATATTTATTTTTATTCTACATCAGAACCCATGTGCGTAAAAGGTGATCACGACATCTCTCTATCAGAAATCTGAGCTATTTTTTTGGTATAAGTGTTTGTGTTCAAATAAAAAAGAAGGGTGCTCTTGTTACCTAGTTTATGTCTACTAAGGAGCTATAGATGCACTATCGTAACAACATCTTAGAAAATTATTTTAGTCATTTAGAAAAGTTGTGATAAATAAGTAGTGTTAAGGATTATATTTAGCAATTTTAGAATCTATCCTTATGCATGGATTACATCAATGAGAACAACATGACTGACCTATTCTTGGAGGGTTGCATGTTTAATCTAGCATCCGTTTTTGAAGCCATACCATTCACATTCCAAGTAGAGGAAAAATATTTAGTTAAAAGGAGGGATTTCAGTCATGGCTACGAATGCAATTTCATGACACCATCATTTCCACAACTTACATGATTGATCCCTCAACAAATTGAAGAGAAGTGTGCTAAGAGGTTATCTTTTCACTATGATAACAAGTTGAAAAAAGGACATAAATGTGTCAAAAAAAGTTATTTTACATTGAAGGAGCGGATGAAGATGAAAAAGATGATGAGGTTTCAGGTGAGGGTATGGAAGTGCCAAAGAAAGAATATGAATATTCTCACTTTACTATCTCTTGTCATGCCCTTTCAAGTATGATTACTCCTCAAACTCTTAAGGTGGTAGGCTTCCTCAAGAAATAGAAGGTGGACGTGTTGATTGACTCAGAAATACACATAATTTTATCAATAGTAAGTTGGCTACTCATTTGAATTGTTTTATTTATCTAACTCTAGAGTTTCAAGTTAATTAACTAGAGGGAGTGTGAAGATGTAAAAGTGAGGGTAAATAATATGCCCCTCTAAAAATAGCATGATAGATAGATATGTAATTTGTTAATGTGAATGCATATCTCATAAATATCATCATGTAAATATTGATTGGTATGTGCATCCTCAAATAAGTATGAGATAATGAGGTGCCATCAATATGCCCCAATGTAAGCATGACAGGGGACAAAGGTATGCCCCAATGTAACAAGTTATAGAACTGTATGTATCATTATAAAAAACATCACATGACTAGGTATATTTAGGATAAATGTCATTGCATATATGGAATATAAGATCGATAGACACATGGGTAAGATAGGTTCTATATGTATACAATATGTATCAATAATACTGATGAAGAATATGTGGGTATGATTACCCCAAAGGCAATGTTTATAAATACATATAATCATTGAGGCTTATAAGATGTGTGTGGGTGTGATATCCTCGAAGGAAAAAGTTAGTCTCAAGGAAGGAGAGTATAGTAATAGTAAGATGCCTTTGTTGGTGTAGGACATAGTAAATGATAAATTCATGAGATGTGTGTGGGGATGAGGCCCTCGATGGAAATATTTTATGTCTTAAGTTCAATAATAATAAGGATAAAAGACATGTATTGATGTGTACAAGAAATAAACATGTACTTAACAAGTATGATAACCACAATGCAAGATGAGTTTTAAGAAGGATGTAGGCCATATGGGCCCATCAATGTATGATCATAAGGCTGTTGAGCATGTTTTTGAGATGCATTGATTGTCATTGATGTCAAGGTGATCTTAGTAAATAATGCATTAATGACAAAGTGATAAGTTCCAAGTAGATTTGAGAGTGCATATCATGTGTACAGGTCTTTGGGATGATAAAGAATGTTGTTGATGTTATGTTCCTATTTCAAAGGTCATATGAGGTGTTAAGAGTGCTTGATGTAGTTGTGGAGGTGATAGAAAGACTATGGAATGCTTGTGTTCTTGTCTAGATCATCCTTGTTCACTTGTCAAATCACACTGAGTAGGCAGATTGATGGCATCAACATTCACACATGTAAAGGTCTTAGGAGCAGTTTCATATATGGATGGATTACCCTATGAGAAGAGATCATGTGGTCCATGTTTTAGGTCTTGACATGATGTATATCAAAATTTATGGCAGTGCAAATTTGGTCTCTCAGGTAGATTTCACTATTTTCCATAGTCAAATTTGTAATATCAAGGGACATTTACACAAAGGAAAACCACTCAATAGTATTTTGTTTATAACTTTTGATAATAGATGAATTTGATGGTGGTGTAAAAATAAAAGTGATAGAGAAATTCAAGGGATATCCATGAAAATTGATTAAGAGGTTTGAATAGTCGTAAAATTACATTTATTGAACATGAGATTTCACTGTTGTTGACTATGTTTTTCTGAATAAATCATGGTGTAAAGAAATGAGTTTAAAGGACACATTATTGATCAAATATTGTTGGCATAAAAATAAAAAATTAATTATACTTTATATAGATCATATTAAAAGTGATTTGGAGTTTTGACTGTCTATACACGTGAAGTTATTTCAGGTCAAATTTAACTATTGTTGATTATAATTATTAGAAGTTTGAGTAGTCTTCTTGCAAGGGTGTTTATGAGCCTTTAAAGGCTGAATAAAGGTGTATTATGGATTGGATTATGTTATTGAGGTCTTGAGATTTCCATCCATATGTGGATTGTACATGGAAAATTTATATTCAATTAGTTTGAGCCTTTTTTGTGAAGACAGTGTTTTTGGGCTATTTAAGCCTAATAGGTCTTTAAGACGTAATGGAGGTTTTAGAGTATGAGAGATTGATTTGATGTTTATTAACATGAAAAATGATCATAGATAATGCAGTTAAATTTATTGAAGTGTTTTGGGACATTCATAAGGGCCATCTGGACCATAGTGTCTTAATGTGTTACATGAAGGTGAATTAGGTCTCCATGGGACCTATTAAAGGCTTGAGGGCTAAAAAAGGTTTCATAAGGTAAGCGAGTGACTTGAAAGTGTTGTATGACTTGTTAAACATAAATATGGCATGGAATACATTGTGTTAAAGTGTTTAAAAGGGTTTCATATTTGGTTAAGGGCTAATGGTATCTAAGTGTAATGTGTGGCCTAATGAAGGGCTAATTGCTTAGGTCTTGCTTAAGTCTAGTGTGTTGTTTTGAGCCATTTGAAGTATGCCCAACCTAATGAGTTGATGTATATTATATGTAACATGTCCTAAGATATATTTTGATGTTGATATAAGTTGGAGAGAATCCTTAAGGGTTAAGGAAACTATTATGCCCGACCAAGATTGATTGCAAAAAGAATCGTGTTTATGTAGTAGGCTATTTTGGCCTCATTGTGCTAGTTAGAGAATTTGGGTGTGAAAAAAATTATGTATGAATTTTCAGAATAAGAGGTTATTAAAACTATCATAAAATCATGTTGAAGATGTGACAAGGGTCTAACTTTTTTTTTTCAGGTCACGAGCAAGTAAGAAGATTTGTTTCAAGGCCATTAGGCCTATTTTGCTTTGGTGACCTAGTATAAAGGTTTTGATAATTAAAGAGTGAAGAGAATGGTATGAGAGTTTGAAGAGAAGTGTAAGGGAATAAAAATCATTATAATAACATGTTGAACATGTCATAAAGATCAAACAGTGGTGTGGAAGGTGGTGAGGTAATTAGATTGCTCATTTCAAAGCTAGATAGGTCTATTTGTCTAGTTGAGTGATGTAAAAGAGGAAGAGGCTTGTATGAGGTAGAAAGGCAGGTTTGTAGGTGTTAGAAAAAGAGAAGACCATCATCAAGTTTGTAAGACATCAGATTAATGGAGATCAGTTTAGAGGTGATTGAGTTGGTGCTTCATCATCTAGGGGGTTGTAACCTCCTTGCTAGTCGGTGCTAGCTAAAGGTCAAGTGGGTGCTTGATTAAATTGAGGGGTGGGTGATCCTTGATCAGTTGGTGCTGATCTAAATCAAAGCAATATCTTTATAGGATATTATTCCAAAGCTTTTTTCAAGTGGGTTTTCTCCCCCATGAAGGTTTCCCACATAATTCATGTGTTATGTGCTTTGATCTTACATTGTTTTCTTTGTTCATTATAATGAATGGTTTATATGCTTCATGAATAATTATGTTAAATGGTTAAGATTTTGAAGAATTGGAACTGAATTTTATTTGCTTGCATCATTGATTTACCCCTGCCCACCCCCCACACGCCCCGCTTAGTGATTGTCGTGCCCCCACCTAGTGATTGTGCTTGCAATAATTGGTATTAAAGTAGGTCCTTCAAGAATGCTTGATAGCTTGAAGGTGGTCCTTGAAGCACAAAATGATGAAGCAACTAAGGAAAAAAATCAAGAGTTGAGGTCTATGGCTAAGGCTTATGAGGATCAGATTTGTACCTTAAAGAGTGACAAGGTCATGATGGATAAAGAGGTTGATAAGTCTATTAAGGATCTCAAATTTTAGTTAGAAGATGGTAATGTAAGGGTGAGTTCCATGGAGGATCCTAAGGATAAGGTATGTATCTATAATTATAATGTAGCCTTAGAAATTAAAAAGGATAACATGACTATTCATGATCTTAAGAATCAATTAGAGGCTGTAAATTCAAGTTTGAGGGCTAAAAAAGATGAGTGTGATCAATTGAAAACTGAGCTAGGATCCTTGAATGTTGAGCATGAGAAACTAGTGGTCAAAATGAACAAGTTTGAGCATGAGAAGCTAGTGGTCAAAATGAGCAAGTTTGAGCATGAGAAGCTAGTAGTCAAAATGAACAAGGTTGAGCTAGAGAAATAAAATTAAGTCAAGAAGGATGATAGCATGAAAAATAAAGTGAGAAGACCATCAAAGCATCCCAATGCCATGAGGTTTATCAATTCATCTCATAATCAATGTTATGCTTGCAATCAGTTTGGTCACATTACAAGAGATTACAAAAGGAGAAGTAACTTGTCAAAAGGAGATAATAGCCATCATCAAGCAAAAGATATGAATGATATTATTTGTTTCAAATTTCATAAAGTTATTCATATTAAAAAATATTGTAAAAATAGGTTGAATGAGTTTTCAACGCAAAAAAAGTGTATGGAGCTTCTAGTGTGCAAGGAAGAGGTCATACATGGATATGGAGACAAGACTATTAAGAGAGATCAGATTGAGACCAAGGTTGAATTGGTTGATGAGCATATTAGTGAAGATGGTTTGTTTTCTATGGTAGATATGAAGGTAAGACAAGAATACTATTTATCAGGGTATGTTGACAAGGAAGTCAAAGAGAAGATGGATGAGCCAATCAAGCTTATGAGGAGGCTTAGGAAAGACAAACAAACTAGTGAGAGTATGGAGACTTAGGAATATCCTAAGTTTTAGGTGTTCTAAGTGCCTTGATATGTGAGGTGTCTATATTAGGCTTCATAGAGGCATTACTCAATCATTTGAAGCATAATGGAATGGTGTTGCAAGGTTGATAAGTGAGAGACTAGTCAATGGGTCAAGGTATGTTCTTTGTCTTGATATGCATATAGTTGAGTATGGATTATTTCAATTGATTTCAAGATTATTAAAGATGTATATCACCTATTCAAATCTATGAGAAGATATTTGAAGATCTGAAGTTGTTTTTAGAAGATCTTACTTTCAGTGTCGGTGCTAGCTAAAGGTCAAGTGGGTGCTTAACTAAATTGAAGGGTGGGTGCTCCTTGATCAGTTGGTGCTGATATAAATTAAAACAATATATTTATAATACAATAGTCCAATGCTTTTTTCAAGTGGGTTTTCTCCCCCATGTGGGTTTCCCATATAATTCATGTGTTATGTGTTTTGATCTTACATTGTTTTCTTTGTTCACTGCAATGAATGGTTTATATGCTTCATTAATAATTATGTTGAATGGTTAAGATTTTGTTGAATGGGTAATAATTATATTGAATGGTTTTGATTATGCTTCCAACAAAGGCACATGGGTAATAAAGCTCTATATAATTAAGATAGTGTTGATGAGGCTTGAGGAGAAGTCATGGGTATGATTCCCTAAAAGAAAAGAGAGATCATATAAAATAATTCCATGTACTAACAAATTGTGTTAGCATCTAGTGACATAAGAAGGCCAAGGTGTTCATTATAAGATATAGCCAATGTGCTCAAATAAAAAGGGGTAATTAAAATTCTTGGACATAAGCTCTCTATATACAAGATATCAATAGTAAACTCAAGGAGATAAAGAAGGGTACTATACCCAAAATGCAAGGTATAACAATATCACACACACATAATATCAGTGGCATGGATGAGATGGCGTCAAGTCATAGTAGATAGGAAAAATAAATGATCATAATGTTGGTAATGTGATGTATATTTTCCATGATTTACATTCTACTAGACTATAGATATCAAATTGAGCCTACTTACCTTTAAGGTCAAGTGGCAAGTAGCCTCCAATTAGGTTTGGGGTACCGATCCAAATTATTTTGGGAATATATATATATATATATATATATATATATATATATATATATATATATATATATATATATATATATATATATATATATATGGGGGTTCTAGCTCATATTTTATATATCCCATGGTTTTGGTACCCATGTTATTATAATATTGCTTTGATGGTTACCTATTGATGTGCCTATATATATTCACACTTAAAGTAAGGGAAAGTAGAACTGAGAATTACTTTATTGTATTGTAAGATGGTTAAGTTAATATAATAGAAAAGGAGATTATTGTGCTATCTTTTTTTGAAATAGTTTCCTAAGTGAATCATTGTGTGTATTCCATTTTTTTAATCTTGTTAGCTTAAATATTTTATTATTATTACTTCTTCTATTTTAGTTTATCAGATCCATTTTCTCTTCACAAAAGGTACACGAGAGGATAAAAAATGCCTCTGTGTAATATACATATGTAATAAAATTATGTATATATCTATGTAGCATGAAATGTGTATAAAATAACAAGATATATGTATTTGATGCATCTCTATCTAAAAAATGGAATGTAATAAATAACTATAAAATTTATTTTAGAGAGATGCCCTAGTATAAGGCATACCACTAATATGACATCCCCCTCAGGATATGTGCATAGTTATAAGAACATGTATAATATGTTTATGTAAAAATTATAGCATAGGAATGTAACCCTCATATGTATCAATCGATAAAGATAGAGGATTTTTTTTATTGTGTTTTCTATCGGTCTTATCAGTTATTAATTTTATAGAATAATTATTTAGATCATATAAAGATAAATCAACAATCAATGGAAAATGGCTAGTGCAACATAGCAAGAAAATATAAACTAAGGGGCTAGAAATGTGTCAATGCAAAAGAAGGAAAAAACATACATGTCAAAATGAGAAGAAGAAGAAGAAGAAGAGGCAGGGCATAATGTTAAGGGAAGAAGGTAGATAAAAAACACAACACATAGATTAAAGAAGCTATGTACAATAACAATGGTAAATTAATGATATATCTATGAAGCTCATGCGATAAGCTACCATGATGACTAATAATCTCATTTATAATGTCATAATCTAAAATAGGAGTGTTATATTTGTAAGTAAAAGTATTAGATAAATAATCATAAGTGGTGCACTAACTTAAATAATCACCCCAAACAAAGATGTGTCGATAGTGGGCCTGAGGAGCTTTTGTAACCTCTTTAAAAGCACATGTATTATTTGGAATATGTCATGGAATAGTTAAACTCTCAATAGGTGCTTTGGTATGAACCATTATAAGATGTTATAAATCACTCTTAAGATGTGGATGGTTAAAAACCATGTCAATGTGGTATAACTATAGGAGTTTTAACTTAAAGAGTTGAGATGGGATAGACCAAAAATCTATGAGATGTAACTCTGAAAATTAGAATGGTAGATGTAATAAGTAAATTTAAATGTAAGTAGAATGTATGATGGCAAGGTATCAAAAGATGTTTATGTTAAAGCTCACATTAAGGATGATGCAACACTAATCAATATTGTAGTCCATCCCCAAAGTGTAATCATAAATAGGAAGTGTAGACATGATTTATAATTCCCCTATCGATTCTACAATCAAAACATCCTTCTCATCACTGAAATACTTAATGTATAATGTTTAATATTCTTTTAATATATGAGCAAATTTGTGATGAGAAGTTTGACAAGTTCTTATTTATCCACGATATCTCATTGAATTTTGATTTTATTGAACAAAGCCTTGTATCAAGAACATGCATGGGAGGCTCCAGAGGCTTGGGAGGATAAAACCTTTGAAGTGACTATATGGTAGGAAACATTGGTGAACAAGGTCCACCTAACCACCAACCACTAGCAACATAGTAACACACATTTTACAAGATGTTGATGAGGTTTTCTAAGTATCAAGGCACAAAGGATGCATCTGAGCATGTTCGCAAACACAAAATCCTTTAACATATAAAAGGATTCACAAACTCAAAGCACAAGGTGGGTTATTTGGATACAAATTTATTGGATTATACGCTATATGGTATCAAAGTATGCCCTGAATTAGACTAATGAACCTTGTGTCCAACGGGGGAGCCACCACTAATCCTTGGGAAAGGTGACTGAACTTGTACAAGCTGACACTCCAAGATAAACCAATTAGCAAAAATTAATCTTGGGACCTATATGGGACCAACCCAAAGCCCTTAACCAACTATGCTATCCATGTGGGTTATTCTCCCCATGTATTATTTAGGATTAACAAGACACGTGTATGGATGCATGGATTATTGTGTAACACATAGGTAGATGTTTTAGTGGTAAAATTCCATACCAAATTAAAGGTTATCTATCTTGTGGAAATAAATAAATATCATGTTATTTTGTTATGTTCATGTTTCTACATGAACAATGATGATATTTATTGGTAGGATTATTCATTAAGAAATCTAAGCATTATTACATATCGTAAAGCTTGTAATGATGATATGACATTTGAAATGATGACATATGAATAAAATAAATCAACACATCTCTGAATTGTGCAACATCATAAAGTAGTTAAAAGATGTAAGTAGTTCATAGTTAGGAGGAAATTTGTTTAATGTAGTGAAAGAATATTCATGAGAAGAGATTATGTAGAAGTGAAAAAGTATGATAGGTTCAAGATCAAAGTCAAAAAAATTCAAGGACATAGATCATTCATTTCTTGAGTATGCATCCCCCCAACATTTTTTTTATTTGGTTAAAACACCAAGTGCAAAGGAAGGGATAGTGAGAAGCTAGTTTGCGTCATTTACAGAGAAGTTTGGAAAATTTAGTGTAGAGATAAAGAAGTCCATAGATAAGAATCAATGAAAATTATCAATAGTTTCCATAAACTAAAAAATTATTCAATCCCTACCTGATTCATACCAACTCTCTACTGAAGCTATGAATGCTGGTTGAAAACTACCTCATTAATACCAACTCTCAAGGCCCTGAACACCTAGTTGATCCCTATCTCATTCATACCAACTCTTATTTGAGGTCTTGAACAACCATTTGAGACTTAAATCATTCTAATCATGTTTTTCATAACATGAAGTTAGGACTAGGGAGTCAAATGAACAACATTCCACTATGAAACCTAGTGATTCAATACTCAATGAATGGACCCATATAGAATACTCATGTAAAATAGAACTACATATATATATATACATACATATATATATATATATGTATATATACATACATATATATATATATATGTATATATACATATATATATATATATATATGTATATATACATACATATATATATATATATGTATATATATATATATATATGTATATATATATATATATGTATATAGATATATATATACATATATACACACACACACACACACACACACACACACACACACATATATATATACATGTACATATATATATATATATATTATATATACATATATATGTCTATATATATATATATGTATATATATATATGTATATATATATATATATATATATATACATATACATATATATATATATAGACATATATATGTATATATATACTATATATATATATGTACATGTATATATATATATGTGTGTGTGTGTGTGTGTGTGTGTGTGTATATATGTATATATATATATATATGTGTGTGTGTATATATATATATATATATATATATATATATTAGAGAAATACAAAAAACATAAAACCACACACGTCGAGCTTTATTATGAATACAATGATATACAAAGTCATAATATTTATCCATTCATGGATGTGATTCAATCCTATAATTCTGTACTGAGACATGCATATATGCAATTAGTCTCTAGTCACTACTATCTTGTTGCAAGTTGTCATTGATGTCATGTACTTGTGCACTATCATTGATGTCAAAGGAAGCACAAGAAGGTGGCTATGGTCATTAGTATGTGGTTGAGCCTGCTAATGTGATCAAATGTAATTTAATGTGAAGCATAGTGAGGTATGATGATTTGAGTGATTACAGATATGTAGTAGTAGTTAAGCATGGCATGAGTCTGTTTGGCTTGAGAGAAAGTTTTAAAGTGCATCTACAGTGATAGGTGATCATGTGAAGTTACGTGATATGTATTCATGATGGCTCAAGCATAGCCTAGAAGATTCTTGAGCTCTTTATGAAGTATTGGCATAGTGTTATGGTGTAACAAGATGATGAACCTATTGGTAAGGTGTTGAGTCATATAGATAACTCTTAGAGTGATCTAAAGGGGTAAGTTCTTCATTGGAGGTATTTTCATAAACTTTGTCTTAAGACCTTAGAGAGCATGACGAGGCTTGGTGGCTTGTAAGCTTGTATGAAGAAGGTTGGTAGATTATGAATAATGTATGATGTCATTTGACATGTGAGTGATGCTTTGAGAACAATGCAAGAGGTTTCTAAGTGTTTTCAAGATCCAAATATGACTGATAGTCCTAGACATAATGTGCATAGAGACTTAGTATGGCCTAATGAAGGGTCAAGATGAGTTTTCAAGGTGAGAAATATCTTTAAAGAATTGACAGGGTGTGTCAGGGGTGATTGACCAAGTTTGAGGTCATGGATTAAAGGTGAAAGCAATAAAACACATTTTAAGATCTCTTGTGTATACAAAATAAAGAGATGAGAACCGAAGAAGGATTTGCTGATGCTCATTGGCATGTGTAAACTTTGCATGGTGTCTTGGTCTCCTTTTGAGAGATGTCAAAGGGTCACAGATAAGTTTTCCAAGCATTAGTTTCTCATTTGAAGGGCAATACTGTATGATCAACCGCTAACTCCATAATTGGTCTAAAACCCTCTCAAAACCCTCATAGTGACCTGATTAGAGAAATATTGTTGAGAATGGCCCAGAATGGATTGGTAATTCTTGTTTGATGACTTTATGTTGTAAAATACTCTTCTAGGCATCTCCAAGTGGTAGTGGTGTGTCAAGACAGTGAGTAGAAGCTACAAAAATATGCTTGTTTCTGAAGAATTTGATGTTATAGGTAGGGTTGAAAAGGTTAATGCATGCAAGTGGATGGAGGTTGAAGGTAAAGACTCATTATTGACATATA
The DNA here is from genome assembly GCA_037957365.1 of Torreya grandis. NCBI lineage: Eukaryota > Viridiplantae > Streptophyta > Pinopsida > Cupressales > Taxaceae > Torreya > Torreya grandis. Next base: position 2,356,985 of record JARHVA010000112.1, on the reverse strand, counting down.
TGGTGTTTTTTGGATATTTTATATCATTTGTGTTGACTAATTTTCTCACCCAAGTTGATCTATTGCTAAACATGCAAAAAGTGAAAATAGTGAGAAAAACCAGTCAAAGTGAGAAATATATTAGGGATTGGTTGTAGAGGATTAGGGAAGGATATGGTTACTTGAGGTAATTTTTAAAGACCTATTTTTTTTTTCATATTGGTTAGATTCTTTGGATTTCATTGTAAATGGTGAAAATAGTGCTCTCAAGATGGCTTATCTAAGTGGAGATGGATAGTGAAAGAGTAAGGTTCAAAGTTTAATTACTTTGTTCTATATTTGTCATTTGACATATATACCTATATGATTTGAGTTTATTTGATGATGTATAAGGATCATAAAAACTGATTTGTGAGTTCAAGTAAGTGTCCCCATAGGTGTTAAGATTCATGTTCATCATGACTGGTTCTTAAGACAATTTGACTATTCTAGGTGTGCTAGGTAAAGTGAAGAGTGTGAGACTCTTTGACTAAATTTGTTGCATCTACTGCACTTGAAATTATGGTTTAAGACCTAAATGACCTATTAATGCTTGATACAAGGTGGAAAGATAGTTTAATTGGTTGAAACATGAAAGGCAAAATGACCTATTTGGTTTTGTAAGGACTATGAGAGAGTAGCTTGACAAATTGGTCTATAAGACCAATGGTTGTCACTAGAGTTTGAGATATAAATATTGAAGGATGATCTATAGACCACATAATAGATTTTAATGTGAATTATATGTCTTGGAAGCACTCTTACTAGTGCTAAATCCAAACTTCTACATGATTGTGTTTTTAAAGTTAAAGGTAGTTTGAGTAATCATCTTATAGAGATGAGTTGGAGGTGGTTAAGCTTGCCTTAAACAGTAGAGCTCATCCTGTTGATGCCACTAGATTTATCACAGGTGCTCTTAGTGCCTAAATAACATTTCTCATTTTAAAATTCAAGGAATTTAAATCATGAGTAGTAGATTAGGGTAATTTGGTTACCTGTGGTGAAATAGTAGAGCAATAAAATGTTCCACAATATTTATATTGATTAGTGGATGGGAGTCACCATGGCCAATCTAAGAGAAATGTAAGATATATATGCTATTATTAGTGAATTTGTGACCCAGTTCTAAGCTAAATACTAATCTAGATGAATATTTACAATGAAGATTATACTAAAGTGATTTGATTAAAGAAAAAAGCAAAAGCAAGGGTAGGGAAAAAAATGTATTTTCATTTTCAGTCCAGACATTATGACAAAGTTTATATTTCATAAAGACATACATTTGAACCAATACATGACATGAAAGAACTATATCATAGATCCCACCATATACCAGGCAAATATCTAAGAAAAGGAAGGCACAATGCAAATGAGAAACTAAGTTTAATTTTAATATTTACTTCACTAGAAAATTGCATTACCACATCTACAAGAGAAGCAAGGGAAGTGAAATGAACCTAATATCTTTTAATTAACCTAGCATAAGCACAAGGTAACCACTCTGTATTTATATATGCACATCAAGAATTAATGAAAACTATTCAAATCTGAACATCCAAATAGATAGTTGACAAAGTAGCCATAATATCAAACACACAAATAAATATTGGACAATATTTTTAAAATTCCTTGCTTGTATTAATTGCTGAAAGTTTACACCAAGTATTTCTACTCAAAAACTTTCTCCCCTTACAAAAGGTAATATTGTCTTTTATAGGATGCTAAGGCAATACACTGGTCAGTCATGAGATTACAAATGTGTAGAGGTAGGGATAGTTGTCTTTTTTACAATGTTATAGAATACATTCCATTTCCAAAATGAACTTACCTATAAGCAAATGTACTAACAAACTAACTCATGCCTTTACAAAAAGAATATTCTACTTTTGAATATTATAAAGTTTCTAACAAAGTAGAATATTATCAACTAGTCATTGGGCCTTACACTGAAGAACTCCCTTGCTACTCCTAAAGAATATTCATGGCCTTTTGATGTTGTTCATTGACCAATCTTAAGTTGACAGCTGGCTCTAAGAGGCATTCATCCTCCTAGTCATCCAAGTCATCAAAATCTCTATCATTTCTTGTCATTACTTCTTTGATACTCCTTGCCTTAACAATTGATCCGTGAACCCCTTTCGAACCCTTCAAGTTCACTTTCAATTTATAATGAATACTAAATAGTGGCTGTAAATAAATGATCAAAACTGATTTAAAGTGTTTAAAAATTGGATTAAAAATGAATATGAATATCTATGTATTCATTCCTTTCAATTATACCTTCAAATGATCATTAGCCATTTAATTGATTTATGTTAAGTGTTGTGTTTGATTAAAACTTGAGGTGATTAAGCTTGCCTTGGCTATGTTGGTGTTTGGTCAAGAGGGGGTTGGAGCTACCTTGCAGGTAGGAGCTTGTATAAGTGTCCTTAAAGTGGATGGGTTGGTTCCAAGTCACTTAGGGGGTTGAAGCCTCCTTGCAAGTTGAAACTTATTAAAGGACTAGTTGGGTTGGTGCCTAACTAGTGAGGTGTTGGTACTCCTTGTAGAGTTGGTGCTTCGCTAAATATTATTTCATTGCTTATAGGGTAGTAGTCCAAGTGGTGTGGCAGTGGGTTTTTTCTTCCATGGGGGTTTCCCACATAGACATGGTATTCATGACTGATGTCTTACTTCTTGCTTATATGATTGCTCTTCTATGCATTACTATATCTCTATGCTAGTTTAAATGGTTAAAGAATGATGAATGCAATTGAATGAAATGTTTGCACGCTGGTTCACCCCCCTCTCAGTAGTTGTGCTTCCAATAATTTTTATTTGAACAGGGCCTTTGAAAGAGGCTTGATAGCCTATAGGTGATCTTAAGAAACACAAAGTGTGATGAGGACAATGTTCATCTTGTTTGCAGTGATGGTCTATCAAATAATGATTATACTAGCAGAGTTGTCTAAAGAGCAGAAGGATGTTAAGATGAAGCTTGATCAACACTTAAACCAAGGTGAGTTATGTGTTTCTATAGGACATCAGTCAAAGTTAAAATAATGTCAAAGGTACCATTTGGCAGCTCAAAAGGACTATGTAGAAGTTAAGTCAAAGATCAAACCCAAGATTGATAATCTAGGATTCTGAAGACATGTTGAGAGAAAAGTATAGGTCAAGGCATCAAGGTGTCTTGTATAATCTTACTTTAGGACTTATAAATAAGACATGTTTAACCTTGTGTTTCCATGAAGATGTTATGAGTTGATCATTAAGCTAAAGGAGTTGAGTTAAGTCTATGAAGCTAACATAGATGAGCAGAGGTTTGTTAGAAACCTAAGTATATTGGTGAGACCTATTTTAGGTATTTTTGAGCCTTCATGATGTATAAAGGTATGAATGTATATCCTTGTTTGTAAAGTGGTTGAGCATATATGCATCAAGATGTTCAAGAGTGTCTACAGGTCAGTAAGAACAAAGATGCTGTAAAGTCTAATAAGTATTAGTTAGTCTGTGTGCATGATAATAATCTATAGTTATCATGCTTTGAAGGAATGGAATACTTGTCTAAACACAAGACTGGGTATAAGAAGTTTGAGATAAAATAAGAACAACATAAGAGCGAGAGAATTGGTCTACAAGACCAATATGGTCATGAAGAATATATGATAGAAGAAGCATGGTCTTCATATGTTTATGACCTCATAAAGTCATAGACGAAGCATGATGACATGTTCCATGTATCATAACAGTGATATGAAAATGTCTAGTAGTCTGAGTTTTGTAAAAGAGGTCTCAGTTTGGAGCTAGTATGTTGATCATTAGTGGTAGGTCTTATATCGATGAAGATTTCTTCAATCAAGGTATGTTGTTCTTATAAGAGATATGCTTATTTAGTTTGATATGATCTAGGTGGAACATGAAGTTAAGGGGAGCTAACTCAGGTCTCTCGAGTAAGTATGTAGATGTTGAATATTGGTATATAAAACTAATGCTTGTGAAGGTAGAAAGTATTTATCATATGATCCATGATCTGGAGTTAATTCTAAGAGTAAGATTTCACTTTGGTTGATTCCTAAAGGAAAGCAACAAAGTTTTGAAGATGATCATTTCTATAGCATGACATAGAGATGTTCAGAGGCCTAAGAATAATAATAGTTCTATGTTGTTCTTAACAAGATATTGATTGTATGTTTTCAAGAAGGTGTCTTGTATTGGTTTGAGCCATGATGGCTTGTGATGCCTAAAGGGATGTTATTTAATGTTATGAGTTATATATGGAGTTGTTCATACTTATCTAAGGTGGTGTTGTTGACCCAAGAAGTCGGTATTGAGCAAGAAGCAGTGGCTATTTTTGATATAGGTCTCCAGGGGACCTAGTTTTGGTATGAGGCCTAATGAAGCATGTATTTATGGTAAAGCATAGACATATAGGGAACATTTCCTAATTATACCTTGAGGTCTCTTCATCTGATGATGGTCTAGTAAGATCAAAGAATAGTTCAAAATCTCATATCAAAGACAAGGAAATGTAGATAAGCATGGTGATAGGGGGAGCTTGTGAGCAATTGCTAGTGCAACTTTAGTTGAGGTACATATGTTGTGAGATCTATGAGTAAACAAGTCCAAGGATCATGTGGCAAGATTAGATAAAGAGATGAATGGACTCAAAGAAGATCAAGAGTAGATGATGGGCTATAAGAAAGGTCTATGGAGTCATGACAGTCATGTGTCAAGTTGATAAGAAATAGGTTAAGTTGAGAGCGAGCATCTCAATCACTCTAAAGGTAAGCATTTCATCAATTTTCTTTAGTAGCATTGTCAAAGTTGGAGTGAAGAGACAATGTGGTAACCATAGAGACCCTTTGTCATTAATGTCAAAGGGGGAGAGAGATCAAACTAATGGAGAAGTAATTTGAGTCAATTCTTTTATGGTTTGCCATCAATGAGGATTACCATCAATGATAAAGGGGGAGATTGTTATAAGTTGTCATTGATGTCATGTACTTGTGCACTATCATTGATGTCAAAGGAAGAACAAGATGGTGGCTATGGTCATTAGTATGTGGTTGACCCTGCTAATGTGATCAAATGTAAATCAATGTGAATCATTGAGAGGTATGATGACTTGAGTGATTATAGGTATGTAGCAGTATTTGATCATGGCATAAGGTTTTTTGGATTGAGATGAAGTTTCAAAGTGCATTAATAGTGAAAATATGTCCCAGAGGTGATCATGTGAATTTGCATGATATGTATTCATGATGGCTCAAGCATGGCCTAGTAGATTCTTGAGCTCTGTATGAAGTATTGGCATAGTGTTGTGGTGTAATAAGATGATGAACCTATTGAGAAGGTGTTGATTCAAACACATGACTCTTAGAGTGACCTAAAGGGGTAAGTTCTTCATTAGAGGTCTTCTCATAGACTTTGTCTTAAGACCCTAGAGAGTGTGGTGAGGCTTCATGATTAGGATTAGTGGCTTGTAAGCTTGTATGAAGAATGTTGGAATCTTATGAATAATTAATGATGTCATTTAACATGTGTGTGATTTTTTGAGAATAATGAAAGAGGTTTCTAAGTGTTTTTAAGATCCAAATATGACTAACAGTCCTAGACCTAATGTGCATAGAGACCTAGTATGGCCTAATGAAGGGTCAAGATGATTTTTCAAGGTGATTAAAATATTAAAATCATTTACAAGGTGTGTCAAGGGTGACTGACCAAGTTTGACATCATAGATTAAAGGTGAAATCAAGAAAACACATTTTAAGGTCTCCTGTGTATACAAAATAAAGAGATGAGAACTCGAGAAGGATTTATTGATGCTCATTAGTACATGTAAACTTTGCATGGTGTCTTGGTCTCCTAGTGAAAGATGGAAAAGCGTCCTCAATAATTTTTCCAATAATTATTTTATCATTTAAAGAGCAATACTATATGAACAACTGCTAACTCTAGAATTGGTCTAAAACACTCTCAAAACCCTCATAGTGACCTGATTACAGAAATCTTGTTGATAATGGCCCAAAATGGATTGGTAAGTCTTTTTTGATGATTTTATGTTGTAGAAGACTCCTCTAGGCATCTCCAGGTGGTAGTGGTGTGTCAAGATAGTTAGTAGAAGATATAAAAATATGCTTGTTTCTGAAGAATTTAATGCTACAGGTAGGGTTGACCATGTCAATACATGAAACTAGATGGAGATTGAATTTAAAGACTCATTCTTAATGTCCATGGTGTTTTATAGACAATTTATAACTTTTTTTTTAACTAATTTTCTCACCCAAGTTGACCTATTGCTAAACTGGTAAAGATTGAAAACAGTGAGAAAAATAGTCAAAGTGAGAAAGAGATTAGGGATTGGTTGTGGAGGATTAGGGAAGGATCTAGTTGCTTGAGGTAATTTTTCAAGACCTATTCCTCCTATTCATTTTTGTTAGATTCTTTGGATTTCATTGTAAATGGTGAAAATAATGCTCTCGAGATGGCTTGTTTGAGTGGAGATGGATAGTGAAAGAGTAAGGTTCAAAGTTTGATCAATTTATTCTATATTTGTCATTTTAACTCTATAATTGTATGATGAGAGTTGATTTGAGTATTTCCAAGGATCTTAAAAATGCTTTTTAAGTTCAATTAAGTGTTCCTAAAGGTGTGAATCATGTTCATCATGACTAGTTTTTAAGACAGTTTGACTGTTCTAGGTGTGCTAGGTGAAGTGAAGAGTGTGAGACACTTAGACAAAATTTGTTGCATCCAATGTAATTAAAATTGTTTTTTAAGATTTAAATTACATATTCATGCTTGATATAAGGTGTAAATATAGTTTAAGGGGTTGAAACATGAAAGTAAAAATGACCTATCTGGTTGTGTGAGGACTGTGAGAGAGTAGCTTGACAAATTGGTCCATAAGACCAATGGTTGTCACTAGAGTTTGAGATATAAATATTGGAGGATGATATATATACAATATATTATATATTAATGTGAATTATATGTCTTGAAATAACTCTTATAAGTGTTAAATACAAACTTCTACATGACTGCATTTTTGAAGTTACAAGTAATTTGAGTAGTCATCTTGCAAAGATGAGTTGGAGGTGGTTTGGATAGAGTTGAAGAATAATTTATTGATAAAGGTGTTCAATAGGTCTCAAAAGTTCATGATAATTCTTTGAGATTCATGAGAAGTCCTTGTTTAGGTGTGAAAATTCAAAATCATTTTACTGTGTTTTTAGAGCTTGTATAGAGTTCTTAGTGAGCTTGTGAAGTAGTTCAGTTTAGGGTCCTATGCTCTATTAGATGATGTCCAAGGGACATGGTAGTGACCATGAGGTTATGGAGGATCCACTAATGTATTTTTTTGAGTACATTTTTTGATAAAGTTCATTGTGTGCTTCAGATATGACAGACAAACTTTTATTGTATATGAAGGGCTAATGGCGAGTAAGCCTAATGGCATGGTTCAAGTGGTGAATTGGACTTGCAAGTGGTGTGGACCTAAATAGATGTCATCATGGTTTTATTTAATAATTTTTTGAATAATTTCAAGCATTGGTGGATGCTAAATGTGTTCCAAGTGACTCTAAATGTAACATGTACTTAAAACAAACCTGATTGCATTAGGTCTCTTTTAGGCCTAATGGAGGTTTTGGCTTTTAATGGGTATGACTGACCTATGGACTAATTTTTTCTTATATGAAATATGTTTGAGTACCTATTTCAATTGTGATTCAAGTGTGGTTAGGTTTTTGGCCGACCAAGATGGGTGAAAATAAGTATTGTGTATATAAGGAAGGCCTCATTGGCCTATTTGAGCTAGTTATAAGAGTGTGGATATAAGTGAAGGAAAGAGATCTTAGAGGAGAATAAGTAGGTAATTGAGGACCTTTAGAAAAGGAAAGAAATAATGATGAGCATCTAATTGATCTTCAATAATCAATCATGATGAGCTCTTAGAGGTGCTTGGTCAAGAGGGAGTTGGAGTTGCCTTGAAGTTTTGAGCTTTCATAATTATTCTTAAAGTGTTTGGGTTGGTGCCAAGTCACTTAATTTGTTGGAGGCTCCTTGCAAGTTGGAACTTGCTAAATGACTATTTGGGTTGGTGCCTAACTAGTGAGGGGTTGGTGCTCCTTGTGGGGTTGGTGCCTCACTAAATGTTGTTTCATTGCTTATAGGACAATAGTCCAAGTGGTGGGTCAGTGGGTTTTATCCCTTATAAGGGTATTCAACATAGTTCTAGTTTTCATGTGTTAATGTCTTACTTCTTGATTATGCGAATGATCTTCTATGCACTGCTACATCTCTATGCTAGTTTAAATGGTTAAATAATAATGAATTAAATTGAATGAAATGTTTACACACTGATTCACTCCCCTCCTCTTAGTGTTTGTGCTTCTAACATATCTAATAGCTGAACTTTTTGGATTATTTCTCTTTTTTTGTATCAAATCCTTTTTCCAAAAGACTCATTTATTTATGTAGGTACTCCTATAATAGCCATTACAAAAGGTCAATTATAAAAAAAATCTTGGTAGTGGAATACACATGAATGGGGGAGTGGTATGAGCTCTATGTAGAGGAATGAACGAGAAGCACATTCAGATTCACAGAGGTTGTGCAAAGATAATTTGCCCTTTCTTAAAGAGCAAAGGTCTCCATTAAATTGGTTCATTGTTAGGGGAACTACACCTAAAGTTTTTATAAGGTGTACCAGCTTGATCAACATATTGCCCAACCTTGACCACTCTAAAGAGTTGATGTGTCCCATGGTGGTTGGGTGTCCCTATCTCTTCAATGCTTTGAGCCTTCTCTATAGGGCACAAGTGTTCAGGATCTAAATCATAAGGATGGTGTGTCACTACTTGCTTAAGAAGTCATGGAATATAAGGCTTGAGAAACTCCATGTTGAAGACTAAATACATGCCCAAATACTAAGGTAGATCAAGAACAAAGGTATTCTCACCAATTATGCATAAAATGGTGTATGAACCATAATGCAGAGGCTTAATATTTTGATGTAGAACTTTGAAGTGTTCTTTCTAGAATTACAACAATACTTTATCACCGACTCAAAATGTATGAGGTGTGGGATGTGGGTCATGGCACTCCTTATACTTAGCTTGAGTACAAGAGAGAACATGCTAGTGAATAGACTGGATGTAGCACAAAAACTTCTCAGCTTTGTCCACTTCCCATTTTGGTGCACATGACTCAGTGCCTGATAGTGTGTGGTAGGAGATGTCTAAGGGTTTTTAAGGTTGAAACCCAAGACATGTCTAGAATGAACTATGACCAATAGAGCTATGAAGAACCTTATTATAGGCATGTTGAATATACAAGAGATTGTCATCCTAGATGCAAGCATGTGCACAGTTGTACATTTGTAAAAGATGAATAAATGTGCAATTGAACACTTTGGTTTGCCCATCTATCTGAGTATGAAAATTCATCTACTGATCTAAATTCCTACCCATTAAATCCCATAATGTTTGCCAAAAATGACTCAAAGTGTGGATCGTGGTCAAAGATGATGTATTTTGGTAGCCCAAAATGAGCCCAAACATGGTTAAAGAATGCCTGCACAATGACAATTATGTCAATGTCTTTGTTGCATGAGACCATGATAGCCATCTTGGAAAATTGATCCACTAAAACAAACATAGAGTCATGTTGGCATCTTGTCACAGGTAGCCCAGTCATAAAATCCATGTTCATGGGCTCCCATGGTCTGGATGGAATTAATAGAGGTTTGTAAAGTCTTAGCTTCCTATTTGTGGGCATGGTAATGCAACAAGGAATACAAGACTTGATGTGGCACTCTAAGTCTATGCATTTGTGTGGTTAGTAGAAATGTGACTATATTAAAACTAGAATTTTTGTCATGCCAAAGTATCTCGAGGTCTTGGTAGAGTGTGCCTCCAAGATGAATTGTTAGCGAGGTAAACCAAAGGGAAAACAAATATGTCTGAGCTTGTAGAGAAGCTGGTCAGATAAGTAAGACTCTGGGACTTTTTTACCTTGTGTAAGTCATTATGAATTCTTGGTTAGATGAGTAGAGTAGAACCCTGTCTATGAAGTTATGGTCATGTGTGTCCAACACTATGATGATTGCATGAAATGGCAGTTGGCTAAGGCAATCTTTAACTTTATTGTCCTTCCCTTTCTTGTTTTTGATCATGACATAGAACTGTTACAAGTAAATCATCCATTTCATGTGGTGCACATTTTGTAACTTATTCTATGATGACAAGAACTAAAGTGGTTTATGGTCTGAATGAACAACTGTCTCCTTCCTAAGAATGTAATGTTGTCATTACTTGATTACTTGTACAATAACATACAGTTCCTTCTCATAAGTGGATTACCTTTGCACCATATCATTGAATGTTTTTGAGTGGTATGCAAATGGATGTTTGTCCTACATTAACATTACATCAAATGTGTAGTCAGATGCATGAGTGTGAATTTTGAATGTCTACACAATGTTAGGCATTACAAGAATAGACATTGCATACATGCATTACTTGAGTGTCTCAAAAGCACGTTGTTGCATATGAGTCTAATAAAACTTAGGTCTTACATATGTTATCTGGGTGAAAGCCCAAAAGATGTGTGAAAATAAAAGGATGAACCTACGATAGAAGTTAGCAAGTCCAAGAAAAATCCTTAGTTTTGTGAGATTGTATCACTTTGATTTTCTCTATATCTACTCTAATGCTATTATAGTGAATGATGTAGCCTTAGTATTAGATATGCACTACACCAAAGGTACACTTCACTATGTTTACATGCAACTTATGTTGGCACAAAGTGCCTAAGATGCACAAGATGTGCTCCTCCTAAGTCTTGTTGAAAATGAGGATGTCATCCAAGTAGATGATGATGAAAAAGTTTAGGAAGGGCCTTAGTAGATCATCCATCAAGCACATGAATGTGGTAGGTGTATTGGTGAGGTCGAAAGGCATAACCAACCATTCATATAATCCTTTCTATGTCTTGAAAGTTATCCTCCAAATGTCTTTAGGATGAATTAGGACTTGATGATAACCTAATTGGAGATTAATATTGATGAATTATTGTGTGCCTCAGAGTTGGTTCATAAGGTCATCAATGCATGGTAGTGGGTATTGATTCATCACCATTAGCTTGTTGAGTGCACGATAGTCTATACAAATTTATTAGGACCCATCCTTCTTGGGTGTGAGGGCTATTGGACTTTCGTAAGGTGAAGAGTTAACTTAGATGTTACCCTGATCGAGGAGCTCTTGTATCTAGAACTGGACTTCATCATTCTCCCAAATTAATTTACAATACAGAGGCTATTTGGAAGAGGGGATGTAGGGACAAAATTGATGTTGTGTTTTATTGTGCAATGTGTTGGAAGTCTTTCAGGCTCCATGAAGATTTCACTTTACTGCTCTAATAATTTATTGAGTTGTTGTTATTGTGATGACATGCAATTATTATGTGCTACTAGGGTGCACTTTATCATTTTATACTATACAATTATATCAAGATGAACCATGAGTATTACAAACTTTTGTGCATGTGATATGGACATGCAACACTATTTGGTAGATACCAATGTGACTTTGGTCAAAGGCACTAACTCAAAGAGTATGTGGAAGTGATCTTCAGTGTAGATAACCAACTACTATGGCTTGGCTTGATATATAGCTTCACAATTGAATAGATACAGTCTTCCCATCAAAATGTCATAGGCTTTTAAAGGTGCGATGTCACAAGTGATGTTATCTTCCATAGGCTTGACTTTTTACTAAAAAGTGTATAGTCATTGGACCTATATATCTTCCCCTTGTTACATCCACCCAAAAGAATAAGGCTTAGGGTGCATAGTTGAGGTAAGACCAAGGTGTTGTGCAATCTATTATGAAATGATGTCCTTCTAGTTGTCAATTTGATGATGACATAGAAAGGTTTTCCCTTCACCAAGAACTAAGTGTAGAAGAGGCAGTCACACTCTTTAGAGATGTTGATTACAGTGGTACTAATATTTAGACAAGAGGCATCTAGATTAGTGTCGTCCATTAGTATGGGTCTTGATGCAAATTGTGCTAGTACGGATTACTATGCACAACATTCAGAGTTGTCATGAGCGGATAAACATGATGATAGAACCACTTTTCAATGGACTTATTCTTACCTTTATCTAACATAGAAGATGTTGGATATTTTGAGTGTTACGTAGTTTTCTAATACTGCTCTCCTTTATGATAAGTTTACTTCTGCATAGAAGGTTATGATGTGGAGTTGTCCATTAGTGAGGCCTTATGCACTACACTAGGTGAAGAGGTGGCATATTGCTTCATATTTTCCTTAGATTCGAGCATGGTGATGTTGTGATATGCTTGTCCCAATGTGTAAGAAGTCATGAACTCCATCTTCGCATGAAGATAAGGTGAGATTCCACTGATGTACTTCAACACCCTATGGGGTTCGCTTAAGTTCTATTGTAGCTGCATAGAGAAGTTATGGAAAATATTAGTGTAGTCTTATATGAACTAATCCTTGTGCTAGTGTAGTTGTTAGAACTTGATGTATTCATATTTAAAGTGTTAGAGAGGGTAGTATTACTCCTTTAGTGCATCAACAATTTTTTTCCAAGATTCTATTGGAAAAGACTCTTGTGCACGTTACACGCTAAAATTATTCCACCATTGAACAACCAAAATGTACATCTTCAGTACTACAAAGGTGATATTCTCATCATTAATGGAGTTGATGAAGAATTATGCCTCAAGTTATCAAATCTAGGAATCTAATGCTTTGGTGTCAATTTTACCTTCAAACAGAGGAATGTTGAGATTGACTTGTACTTTGAAGGGGGTTTCTTACTGAAACCATTGTGGAACGTGTCGTTGAGATAAAGAGGAGGATGCCATTTTGAGATGTATAATTAACTCTATAACTAAGCTAAATGTTTGGTGTGTTGTACCTCTAGAGCATCAACAATGAACCTGCAAATTTTTGGGGTTGCCTCAGGTTGATTTTAGGCATCAACCATCTTGATTTTGATACGACATTCTGATAAAGCCTATGAAACAAAATCAACCAATAAACCTTATCTCTCATTATGCTCTTGTGGTTATAGGCATACAAAATGGACCAAAGTGAAGCTATGATACTAGTTGATCTGCACTACAGGGCCAAGGACTAAGGTGTGTAAGGGACATCCAAGTTATGGTTATGTAGAGTGAATGTGGAATGAAGTATTCAAACAAAATAATTAAAATACATTAAAATGGAGTGGAAGTCTTACTTACAGGAAATGTAACTTATATTCATTAATAAAAGAATATGGGAGAGAACACATTGGCTACAGAGCTTGTATATAGAGTAGATGCACATAAACAAGCTATTTGTGTTATGATGTATAACAGGGATTTAATTATAAGATTTTAAGGTGTCTCGATCATCCTTCATTATTGTTGTGTCTCTAAAGAATACATATGTTATAAATATATAATATGAAAAAAATAAGAGAGCAGTAATAACTATTATTTTTGAGTTGGCCTCCATGGTAGGCATGTTAACTAATATTCCCTTGGTGGAAATGACAAGAATGATTAATGTTCTAACCATTCCTAACAACCTCCCTTTATTGGAATAAAAAAGAAAAGGCTCGAGATTTGAATGCTAATGACTAATTCTATGTTAGTTGTCAAACCACGTAGTCAGAGTAGACTGACAAGTGGTTGGGTTGAGGTGGAGCCCGAGGAGTGTGTGCAGGTCTATAACCAAGTGTCTTCAAGGTGCACACTCTGTTATTAGTGTAAAAAATCTTGTGATTAAGTGTAGGACTTAAGAAGAGGATTTTTAATGAACTCTTGGTAGTGGAATGTGCATGAATGGGGGAGTGGTGTAAGCTTTACATAGATGAACGAATGAGAAGTGCATTCAGTTGCACAAAGTCTACACATGTTTTAATGTTTATCTAATGTGAAATAATTCAGCTCTTCATCCTTTAGATTGGTTCTCATGAAAGTGATAGGGTGCTCTTTTCCATCTAATCTTTGTGTTAAAAAATAAACAATGGTGTGATCGGAGGTAAAAGTTTAAATGTAAAAGTCTCTGGCATAATTCAGACTAATTAAGATTATTACTTGCATTATGTCATCTTTTATATCTTGGAAGGTCTTCTTTGATTCAGCATGCCAATCCACTTTTTCATCTTATTTTAAAATAGCGTTTAGAGGCTTCACAGTTTCAACAAATCCAGAAATGAACTTGCGAGTGAAATTAATTTTTCAAAAGAAGGATTTTAGTTCTTTTTTATATTAAGTTGAGGCAATTTGGAAATCACTTCAGCTTATTCAAGATCTATATAAATACTTTTATTAGTGATGATATGACTAAGAAGTTTACTTTCTGTGACACTAGATATGCCCTTCTTTAGATTTAAAGAGATGTCATACCTTCTACACCTTTGGAATACCCTTTTCAAAAGGTGAATGTGATTTAATTTGCATTCCAAAAATATAGTTCAATCATCCATGTAAATTACTATACACTTACCAATTAAACTATCAAATGTGAAATCCATAGCTCTTTGAAACATTGCTCTAGCATTGATCAATCCAAATGGCATTTGATTGTAGTCAAATGTGCCCCATTTCATTGTGAATGTAATTTTTGTTCATTCTTCTGAATAGACTAGAACCTGATTATACCTTGATAATCCATCCAAGAAATACATGATCTAAGATCCATTCACCATTAGGATCACTTCGTCAAGGGAAGGCAACATATAGTTATCTTTATCTCTAGTTGTGTTCAGGTTTTGAAAGTCTATGCACAAATGGATTTCTTCTTTTTTCTTTTGCACAAGTGCTAGGTTTACCACCTAAGCATAATGGTGGACTAGAAAAATTATTATAACTTAGAGTAATTTATGAACTTCCTTATGTATCAATGGTTCAAAGAATGAGTTCATAGGCCTTTACCTCTACCTAAACGGTTTCTGATTTGGCTTAAGTGGAATGGTGTGAGTAATTACCTTCAAGTGGAAGACTTTGAGGTATCCATAGGCCCAGGCAATGGCTTCCTTATAGATAAATAACAACCTTCAAAGTTATTTTATTTCTATTTCCGTCTAATCTGGACCAATGTTGAGAGTTTGGGGCTTTTCTATGGAACCCAAGTTGATAGTTTGATGTTTTTGATCTACAAGTTTTGGTTCCTTAATTGGGGGTGTAGACGTGAATAAGTCAAATGCCTTTTCAAGGGAAAATATCCCCTTTGGGATTTGATTCCCTTAGATGTTCATGATTCCATCTTAGTCAAATTTAGTTTTAAGACTATCCCGCTTTGCTTCATCAATTATTTTGGCTTAAAATACCCAAACATTATTAATGAATTCAATAACACACTTGTCTTCTTCAAATACCTAGAAATTTTATACATTGTTAGGGACAGAGGGATAAGGGACTAATTCGATGGAAAACTCTTACAATTCAATGTCACTAAGGGGGTTAAGCTTACAGTGGAGGATGCTAATGAATCATAACCTAATTTATTTCCATAGGGACAGGTATGACATTGAATGCATTAAACATCTAGATTAAATCCTATACTCTATGCTTATACTTTTTAAGGTATGACAATCTGTAATGAAACTTGTTCCTCACCTAATTTACAACCAACTTGGAATCGCTAAATACTTTCAATTCCTTTGCCCAGTTTGAAGGACCAACACCTCATATTATGTAAGATTATTAGTGCATGGGAATTGCAACTAGTGAGCAACTAGATATTTCCTACCTTCGGGATCGATAAGTAAAATTAAAACCCCAAAGTCTTATTTAGAGCAAGCCCCATCCACATATAATGACCATAATCTAGGTAACTCATCATTGTCATTAATATATTTGATCTTTGTACTTGAGCTTGGCCATGGTGGTGATGTCACACTCTTAGATCTAGAGCTAACTCAAAACATTGTTTCTTGGGGGCCTAACCCCACTCATTGAGTCGTTTGGACTCTTTTTGACTTTGATAACCACATAATTAGACTAGATAACCTATACACCTCTAATGATTATGGTTGGTAGATTCCCTTCTAGATGCCCCTTGTTCCTTCATGGAGATGTCAACATGGTTGAATATTATAAAGATGAAGAACATCATCAATCTGTAAACTGTGATTATTCTTTAGATAAATCAAACAATTTCTAACAACATATACTAAATATCGCAATTCCTAAAAAAACATAATCAGATGCAAAATATACTAGGAATGAATACAAAATACTTTAAAAACTTTGTGAATTCATTCCTGCTTTAAAACTCCTAATTTGGTGTCATAATAAACTTTTCATATTTTCTTAGTGTCTAATTAATCCTTTTTTCAAACTGAATTAAAAGGAAACACCAATATAATTGAAAGGGAAAAATAGACACCAAAATGTGATAATAAAGTTCAACCATTCAGGCTGTGCCTCCAGGTTAATAATTATGAACCGATCCATTAAAAATGATGTAAAGTCAATAATTACCCAGTGACATAAAGAGCGGATCTTAACCCTGTAAATAGTATTGAAACTAACTTTGAAGAGTCAAACATTGATCAATGATCCATCTCTTCAAAGTCCATAGTACCTCCTTGTTCTCTTCGTACAATTGGGCTTGTTTCTCCATTAAGAGTATATGTAAAACTCTTAAAATGAGCATAATAGAAAATAAGGAGTGTCACTATCCATTAGGTTTACAACTCCTTAAAACATCACTTCAACTATATACATTTATTCCTCATGGCCAAAAGAGCCTTATAATATAGAGGAATCAATATAGCTCGATTCTCTGTGTTTTTAACTACCCTGTAAGTAAAATAATATATTCACCCTTGACCCAAAGGCCTTGAAAAAATAGGTGTCATACCTTCTTACATAGATATACATACATTTCTTCTGTAGCCACAAGTTATACAAAAATAGAAGAAACACATACCATGCAATGTCATAATAAAGGTGTGTTACCTCTCAGGGATATGTATGTCTCATGTGTAGTCACGTATCCACCTTTCTTGGCCAGCTCTTTAAAATAGAAGAAAAAGGTGACCACAAATATAACCTGAATAGTAGACAACATCCAATCAGGTTTTGTCTTTCTCTTCCAACATGAACTTGACTGTGCTGTGAATGAGTATTCGAGATCGTGTCCCCCCACACATCTCTATGCCTTCAGCTTGGGATTGTATAGTGTAGCTTTCACATTCATTTGGGGCTCTAATCGACCAAAATAGATGAAGTTGTCCATACTATGGACTTGATGGTTATGCATATGAGATATGAGTCTTACACTACAATAAATAGATCATTCCCAAATGACCTTATAAATATTCAATGTATGCCATATACATAACTATGTATTAATTAATAGCCACATCTCTGATCTATCCACTCATTCTGTCTCTATTTGCATCACAAAAAAAACTCTATCTTTGCCTATGGCTCAGACCTACATGTCATTCTGCAAGTAAACGAGGATGGTATATTGCCCATCGAACTTATTCAATGCCATCCTCGGCTTGGGTTTGAACATAGGTGAATATCCTTTTTTCATGATTATATATGGCATTCGAAAGTGTATATCCTCATAGGCTTGGCTCAGCCTCAGCATGCCTCCACAAGTATCTTCCTATGTACATGGTCAATGAACTTCATCAACAAGCACATGAACTACTTTGGTCCATACCGCAATCCATTCTGTGTCTCTTTCCAATGCCAATGGCCTTCCAAATAGGCAAAGACATTTGTGATCTAGTTTATATGCCAATGGCCTACAAATGGTAAGTAAAATGTCTCCTACCACAACTTCAAAGGCTCTCATTAGGCATCTTTGTCCCACGTATCTAAACGACTCCATTCCAGCCTAATGGGTTTTACAAACATGACCACTGTCCACTACTTGAGGCTCAAATCTCTAGCAAAATAATCTCCATGCCTTTACTTAGCTTGCATTAATAATGATGAAAATAGATCATCCATTTTTCAACCCCATAAGCTTGGCCTAATGGTGAGCTCGTTCCAACCGGTTCCATCCTTTTATCCTAGCATGGATCTCTTGAAGGGATTTTATCCCACACTAGACTAAAACGTAACAAAGCCTCTAAATAGGCTCTGTCATTATGTTAACCCCGTCACTTTCACCACGTACTATGAACCTTTTATTTGGTAATGCCAACTCAGCCTAGTTGAGCTCGACATTGGTTGAGCAGATTATGGTGAGTTGGTTTCAGTTTGGAAACTTCAAGCTAACCATGAGTTGGTTGTTATTTATAACTCAAGCTTGGTTGAATGGTTATTACACCAATTATGAGTTGGTTATTTGACTAGCATACGAGTTGGGATGATGAGCTATTAATGGTAATCTTTAGCTCGAACTCAGCATAATTAAAATCAAATCTTGAACTCATTGAGCTGGGACTATGGTTGAGTTGGGTTGGGTCTCGAGTTGGGTTGATTGAACTTGGCATGTAAAAAATGACTTCGAGAATAGATGTGGTGGCAGGGCATGTGGTACACTGAGGTCTTGCCAATTTGACTTCTCCAATTGCTCATCATCCTTCCCTATGTCACAACTAAAAGCTCCAAAATAATATATGGTAAATTAGTATGTAATTGTGAAATTAAAAACACTATTACCATATACGGTGGTAGAGTCTCCTTTTATTATAAAAGGGGGTTCCACTAGTTATGGTCTCCATAGCCAACATTTTACAAATTGACAAAGACCAATGAATTAAAAAAATCCTCCAAATCAAACCTCCCCACAAAAAAAACTTTTGGTCTCCAAAATTCTAAATACTCCATTGCATCTACTAAATAGTTGTCTGCACCACATCAATGTACAAAACCCTGTAGAAATCAATTATCCAACTGCAATTACATTCTCTGTATAAATACTACCAACTTGACGTGTTTACCCAAAATATTCATTACACCTGGATTTACCCAAAATAGTCATTGCACTTGGCAGATTCTCTCAACTTCAACACTGCATGAAGGCTAAGGTATTCCCCTTATTATCAACATCACACAAGGGAAATCACATTGTGTTATATATGCCTATAAGATTTAGAAACAACTATACATATGTATACTTGCATTACAAACGTTGCCCATTTATGGGTCTTAAACAATACTTGTTCATGACATATATGACAAATATACATGGGAGTACAAAAATTTTATAATCCAAAATTGTCCATAATATGGTGGGTCTTAAACATATATGCAAGGTATAAAAACATGCAATAAATTTGTCTATCTTAAGGTGACTAGTGCATAATCTACATTATATATGAAAGAATAATCAAGGGAGATAGATATGATCACCATCTTGTAAACAACATATTTATTGTTGTCCTTGAAATTGATTATCAAATCATTCCTTATCTTATCAAACTCCAATGTCAACTTAGAGACTTTTCATAACAAGAGCTTCTTAACAAACTCACAAATTTACAAGTAACTGTAAGCAAATATCATATAAAGGTGAGAAGAAAACCAAGAATTTTAAATTTGTCTCGATGTTTCTTTCACCATCTGACTGCTCTCTGATTCATACCTCCACAACTCATCCAATTGAATTAGTTTCTCAAAAAGTTTATCACAATGAAAAACTGAAATAGGAGATAGCAATAACATTCTTCCACAACACCAGGATTATCAAATTACTTCCTAAATCAAAGTAGTTAGGGAAACCCTGAATAGTGTTTGAAAAGTGGATGAGCATATTATTCCATACCATAGATATGATTATCAAAACTATTCAATTAAACCATATAATCCACAAGCATTGTTCTTTTTTCATGGTTTCAATCAACTGAATAGTAGGTGGTTCCATTTGATAAATTCTATATTTCTAAGAGTTAGATAATCCATATTTCAATTTCAAAAAGGCTTAAAAAACAATTCCAAACAAAGACATAATTTACTCCCAAAGCAACCTCACACAAAAGATTCAACCTAAAATGTGCAAACGTAGTTACGCTTGAGAATAATTTATACCTCTGAAGAAGTTGTGAAGTGCACCTACTGAGTACTAGTTGATATATTGTTGGTGTTTAAACAACTCCTTGTTTGCTTCCTACAACTCTTAACAAAGTTATGAAAAATAAAACCAACTTATCAACCAATTACAAACTCAAAACTCAAAATGCAAAACTTGTTCAATACTGAACAATGTTTTATTGCCTTTTCCATATCTAACCATGAAACTGGTCTTTTCACTTGTTCCTATCATGAAGGACATAGGCATCCATAGTATAATTAGTAATCTAAAATATAAAGGCTACACAACTAGTTATCAAAGATCAAAATATTATGTCAATAACAATATGAAATTAGACCACAATCATACCTCAATATGTCTTCTGTGTAACATTGGTAATCGAACTGCCACTGATTCCTCTTGGATGTGCATCACTGAAAATGCCTTGCATTTATCTAAATGTTTTCCAGGATAGAAATGCAAATCCTCTCTCAACACCATCTCACAACTCAAGTGACAATGTGCTATGTTCTTCATCTGTGTTGATCCTGTGGGACTAGTGGTTACAGAACTGTAAAAAGCTTGTCTTTTTCCAGTGAATTGGAACACCTTCTAATTTTTTTTTGCACTAGCCTTCCTATATGGTCAACTCAAATAGAAGAATCATAAAGCAAGAGTCTGATGTCTAAAAAAAAAACTCCAATATAAAGTATATCTAGCAACTGATGATAATCCTGCAATCACTTGCTTTGGTACCAAACATGATCTGTAAACCAGGTTTATTCTTTAGATAAATCAAATAGTTTCTGACAACGGATATTGAATATCTCAATTCCTAAATAAACAAAATCGGATGCAGAATATACTAGGAATGAATACAAAATACTTAGAAAACTCTGTGAATTCTTACCCATTTTAAATCCCCTAATTTAGTGTCATAATAAACTTTCGAGCTACATCTCCGGGTTTATAATTACGAACTGATCCATTAAAAATGATGTAAACTCAACAATTAACCACATACATCAAGAATGGATTTTAAACTTGTAAATAGTACTGAAACTAACTTTGAAGAGTCGAAATTGATCAGCGATCCGTCTCTTCGAAGTCCATAGTACCTCCTTGTTATTTTCATACAATCGGGCCTGTTTCTTCATTAAGAATATCTGCAAAACTCTTAAAACAAGCATAATAGAAAATAAGGAGTGTCACTGTTCATTAGGTTTGCAACTCCTTAAAACATCCCTGCAACTATATGCATTT
Source organism: Torreya grandis (assembly GCA_037957365.1). Lineage (NCBI taxonomy): Eukaryota > Viridiplantae > Streptophyta > Pinopsida > Cupressales > Taxaceae > Torreya > Torreya grandis. The sequence goes on along the minus strand of JARHVA010000112.1, from coordinate 2,335,709 downwards.
ATAACTCATGGCCAAAAGAGACTTATAATATAGAGGAATCAATATAGCTCGGTTCTTTGTGTTTTTAACTACCCTGTAAGTAAAATAATATCTCTGCCCTTAACCCAAAGGCCTTGCAAATATAGGCGTCATACCTTCTTACAATAGCTATTCATACATTTCCTCCATAGCCACAGGGAATACAAAAATAGAAGAAACATATTGATATAGGCTTGGTCTGTAAAGAAACACATACCATGCAACGTCATAACAAAGGCGTGTTACCTCTCGGGACTGCATATGTCTTATGTGTAGTCACGTATCCACCTTTCATGGCTAGCTCTTTAAAATAGAAGAAAAACGTGACCACAAATATAACCCGAATAGTAGACAACATCAAATGAGGTTTGGTCTTTCTCTTCCAAAATGAACTCGACTCTGCTGTGAATGAGTATTAGGGACTGTGTCTACCCACACAACTATGTCCCTTTGGCTTGGGCCTGTATAGTGTAGTTTTCACATTTGTCTGGGGCTCTAATCAACCAAAATAGACGAAGTTGTCCATACTATGGACTCGATGGTTCTGCATATGGGATATGAGTCTTACTTTACAGCAAATAGATCATTCCCAGATGACCTTGCAAATATTCGATATACGTCATATACATACCTGTGTATTAATAAACAACCACATCTCAGATCTATCCACTCATTCCGTCTTGGTCTGCATCCTAAAACAAACTCTGTCTTCACCCATGGCTCGGACCTGCATGTGATTATGCATGTAAACAAGGATAGCATATTGCCCATCGAACTTCTCCAACGCCATCCTCAGCTCGGGTCTGAACATAGGTAAAGATCTTTTTCGTGATTGTATATGGCATTCAGAAACCGTATATCCCCACAGGCTCAGCTCGGCCTCAACGTGTGTCCACAAGTATCTTCCTACATGCATGGTCGATGAAACTGCTTCGATCCACACTGTGATCCATTTTCTGTCTCTAGCAACGCCAATGGCCTTCCAAATAGGCGAACACATTTGTGATCTGGTTCATACGCCCATGGCCTATAAATGACAAGTAAAATGTCTTCTGCCACGACTTCAAAGGTTGTCATCAGATGTCTCTATCCCACGTATCCAAACGGCTCCATTCCAACCTAATGGGTTTTACAAACATCACCGTCGTCCTCTACTCGAGGCTCCGCTCTCTAGCAAAATAGTCTCCATGCCTTTGCTCGGCCTGCATCAATAACGATGAAATAGATCATCCATTTTTTAACCCCACAGGCTCAACGTAACGACGAGCTCGTTCCAACCGGTTCCATCCTTTTATCCCAGCATAGACCTTTTCAAGGGATTTTATCCCACACTTATCCGAGTAAAACGCAACAAAGCCTCTAAATAGGCTGTATCATTATGGAACATCCGTGGCTTCGGCTATGTGCCACGAACCTTTAGTTTGGTAATGCCAACTCGGCTTGACTGAACCTGCCATGTTGGTTGACTTGATTATAGCTAGTTAGTTTTGATTTGGAAGCTTTTTCATGTTGGTTGTGTGGATTATGGCAAGTTAGTTTCGATTTGGAAGCTTCGAGCTAACCGCGAGTTGGTTGTTATTTGTAATTCGAGCTCGTTGAATGGTTGTTACACCAACTATGAATTGGTTATTGAGTTAACTGCGAGTTGGTTGTTATTTGTAATTCGATTGGTTGAATGGTTGTTACACCAATTATGAGTTGGTTATTGAATTAACTGTGAGTTGGTTGTTATTTGTAATTCGAGCTTGTAGCCGGCATACGAGTTGGGTTAATTAAATTTGGTAAATGGTTGTTACACCAACTCTCATAGTCACTTGTTACACCAACTATGAGTTGGTTATTCAACCAGCATACGAGTTGGGCTAATTAAATTTGGCAAATGGTTGTTACACCAACTCTCATAGTCACTTGTTACACCAACTATGAGTTGGTTATTCAGTCGGCATACGAGTTGGGTTAATTAAATTTGGTAAATGGTTGTTACACCAACTCTCATAGTCACTTGTTACACCAACTATGAGTTGGTTATTCAACCGGCATACGAGTTGGGCTAATTAAATTTGGCAAATGGTTGTTACACCAACTCTCATAGTCACTTGTTACACCAACTATGAGTTGGTTATTCAGTCGGCATATGAGTTGGGCTAATTAAATTTGGCAAATGGTTGTTACACCAACTCTCATAGTCACTTGTTACACCAACTATGAGTTGGTTATTCAGCCGGCATACGAGTTGGGTTAATTAAATGTGGCAAATGGTTGTTACACCAACTCTCATAGGTGGTGACTTGGAGAATAGAGGATGTGGTGGCACACCATGTGGTGGTGCCCTGAGGAATTGCCACATGGACTTCTTCAATTGCTTTACATCCTACCAAATGTCACAATTAAAAGCTTCAAAATAATATATGGTAAATTATAGTGTAATTATGAAATTAAAAACACTATTATCATATAGAGCGATAGAGTCCCCTTCCACTATAAAAGTGGCTGCGATCTCCATAGCTAATTTTTTGGAAACCAATGAGGATCAATGAATTAAAAAAAAATCCTCTAGATTACTGATATTCCCATGCACTGGGGCACTAGGGAAAGAGAAGCATGATTAAATGTGGCAAATGGTTGTTACACCAACTCTCATAGGTGGTGACTTGGAGAATAGAGGATGTGGTGGCACACCATGTGGTGGTGCCCTGAGGAATTGCCACATGGACTTCTTCAATTGCTTTACATCCTACCAAATGTCACAATTAAAAGCTTCAAAATAATATATGGTAAATTATAGTGTAATTATGAAATTAAAAACACTATTATCATATAGAGCGATAGAGTCCCCTTCCACTATAAAAGTGGCTGCGATCTCCATAGCTAATTTTTTGGAAACCAATGAGGATCAATGAATTAAAAAAAAATCCTCTAGATTACTGATATTCCCATGCACTGGGGCACTAGGGAAAGAGAAGCATGGTTTTACATGCGTAATAAACTCAGGGTGTTTGATTCAAACCACCACTGGAGGAAAGATTTAGACTCTCCTTGGTTCACTTGGTCAAGTTTTTGGCAAGGAAAGGACAAAGTTCTTAAACACCTTGATCGTGGTCTTTTATAGAACAAGATTTAATTTTCTTTGTTCTAGTTCATAATAGACTAGTTTATATTTTCCATGACACTTTTCTGTTATATCATCATCTTATTTACTTCAATATAGAATGGACTAATCCTTGAGTGAGACCCACTTCAACACATTGTTATCTTAATATATTCATCTTAAGCATGATAAAACTATTGGGTATATTATCAGAATTTAGAACTTTGTTCCTAGACTTGTTGGGGATATTGGACAGACTAACTGGTGGGATGACTCTTTCTCACACCACCACTTTTCTTTATGTGTATGGTAAGCATGCTATCATTTTTCACGAATGCATTCATAATGTCAAGTTTTATAGGAACTCGAGGCCTATCCTTTCAGTGTTCATCTTCCCACTCAAACGACCTTTTGACAACTCCAAATTGAGGAGGTCTACAAGGCCAAGGGAACTCAACATAAAGCTTGAATGCATTATCCAAAAATTGGAGTTAAAGTCACCAAATATTTCTTCTCTCTCCTCCATTTCAGAAGAGCTGTTGATAGAATTAAATTCATCAGGGAAGGCGATGCTAGGATAATCTGGTCACTTGACATCTTGCAAGACTTTCTACATCATTATCATGGTGATTTTTTAGGCTCAACCCACTTCACCCAAGCGTTAAATAGCTCTAGCTCAATGCCTCCATATTATCCCCTATAAGCTCTCTGAAGCTCAACAGGTTGCTTGTGGTAGGCCTCTCACTTTGAAATATTTTAAGGAAGAAACTATGTAGATGGCTACAAATAAAGCTCTAGGTATTGATGGTTTCCCATGAGAGTTTTATCAAAACTTATGGGATATTATGGGCCTTGATCTTCACAAAGTCTTTTCTAAAGTTGTGTTGTCTAATTCACTAGGGGTTCTCATCATTCAAGGAATGTCAAATTTATTCCAAGGTTGGTGATCCTAAGGCTATTATTAATTGGAGACCAATCACCCTTTCGAATGTTTCTTCTAAAATTATTGCCAACGCTCTAACGCTCAATATTAAACATATTCTTCCTTTAATTGTTCAAAGTGAAAAAACATGATTTGTCCAGCATAGATATATTCTGGGCAATGTCATTACTATCTGGGAAAGCATGGAATGGGCTCGGGTGTCTAATGAAAAGGCCCTATTTATCAAGATTGATTTTGGAAAGGCTTATGATCACATAGAGTGGACTTTTATTATTTCCATGCTCTAAGCTCTCAGATTTGGCCCTCACTTTGTGCAGGGTGTGAATATGTGTTTTCACAATGTTAGGGCATGTATTGCTATAAATGGGACCCAGTCTAGTTGGTTTCAGTTTTATTGATCTATTAGACAGGGCTGTCATTTAGTGCCTTCTCTATATCTCTTAGCAGATGAAGGCTTTAGCTATCATTTTTAGATAACTTTGCTTCTAGGGGCTTGGAGAAGGTAATTTCTCTTCCTAATTCTAATCACAAGCTACTTAATCATCATTTTACTAATGGCTCTTGCCTCACTCTTTAGGAGGAAGTAGTCAAGAATATGCAATAGAATGCCTTCACACTTTTTGTTTGGCCTTTGGGTCATCCATATAATGGAAGAAAATGCAGTGTTATCTCTAGTCTCTCTCGCCTAAAACTCCTTGGTTAGAGGGATATCAATGGCAATGGCTCCTCCCTAGAGTTTAATTTATGTTTTTGGGATTTATATTTGCCTTTCATGCCTCTCCTACTGACTTGTGGTCTCATGTGGTTCAAAGGGTTGAGAAAAATATGTCTTTTTGGATTACCAAGCCCTTTGTCACTTGCAAGTAAGTTTCACATTTGTTCTAAGGTATTGGCTTCTACTCATGTGTACTACTCTTCTTGATGGGCTCCCTCTAATGATGCCTCTACTACACTGGAAAAGCTCCTAATGGATTTCTTATGGGCTGATTCTAAAGGCCACAAAGGATTTCATAGAGTTTTATGGGATATATGGTGCCAACCTAAAGAGGTTGGTGGTCTGAGCCTCATTGATGTTAAGCTTCAAGGGCTTGCTCTTAGCATTAAGTAGATCATTAGAGGGATGGAAGGCTATGAGGCCTGGAAGATTTTTTTTGAATTGTATCTCCCAAGGACACCCTTGAGGTAGAAAGTCCTGGCAAGGCCTTGGTTTGTATATGCTTCTCATAATTCATGTTCCTATTAAGATTAATGGCACTTTTATCATGTATAGTATATGGAAAGCTTGGTAAAGGCTCAAACCTCATCTCATTTGGGTGGAAGAGGGATTCACGAATGACCTATCTCTTAATACTCAGTCCCTTTGGTGGTCCCCAACGTTGAATTTTCATAATGTTCACTTTGCACTGGTTCCATGAATCAAGGGGTTAAGGTTGTTAAAAAAGGGTTCTAAAACTATTGGAGATCTATTTTACAATGTTCATGGCACTTGGCTTCTTTGAAATCTAGTTCAAAATAGATTTAACCTTAATAAGGAAGATGTTGAGTCTATTCAAGAAATTCAGAGTTCCATACTTGAAGAGTACCTTCGTAAGCTTGGGGTTACTTCCCTTTCTCCCTGGTGGAAGGATTGGCATTGGGCTACTACTACACCCTTTTGTCATTATTTTCCCCATTTAGGGTATAATCCTTTGGCTCCTCAACACATTCAAGATGACATTCTCAACCACCACTAGAATCTTTGTTCCAGCTAGGTGCTCTAGGCTATAAGTTTTTCCACTATTGGAATGATTTTATTGAATGCAAAAAGGTTCAACGACCATCTTAACCACATGGGGGTCTCACATCCCATTTGCCAGCATGTCACCAACCAAAAATGCTCAAGCATCTTTTTTGGTTTTGTACTCATGCCCAATCAACTTGGAATTGGATTCACACCCTTTTCCAATGTTTTAGACCAGAATGCTTTATATAGAAAATGGCTCTCTTGGGGTCTCCACCTTGTTACTTGCAAGACATAATATATTTTGGTAGATTTTCTATGCTAATATTCTTTTTATCAAATTTGGAAAACTAGAAACTATGCTTTTTAAAATCATGAAGATATGGAAAGAAGCTTTTACATAACTAACAAAGTTATTGTGATCTCTAATGTCATCTTGCAGATTCAAAGTCAAACATACAAGGTTCATCTGGAGCTTAACCATCTTCAACGACTATTAGAGTACTGGGGAAATAACTTGTGTGCAGTCGATTGAGAGTTCCCAGATCTGCCATGTACCTCTTCTCCTCCTCATGGGCAAGGATGTGGTTTTTATTGGAATCATTCTCAAATTTGTCATAGGATCTCCTCTCCTTGATCTCGTCGGTCTTCCCTTCGTTGTGGTGGATCTAGTGGTTCTAACAAAGGAGGTGGTGGAGGGGGCTGGGGCTTCTACCCATAGGACAAGTTTCCGCACTTGGCCCTTGTTATTTCACCCTCTCGACAGGGGGAAGAAAATAAAAACCAACTACAAAATGATGGATGGGAGCTGTTACCAGTGGATGACAACCCTCCTACTCAGAGGGGCTAGGGAGGAAATATGCAAGATCCTCACTCTCCACTGCCCCTACTAGCTAACATGTTTGTTGGTACTGTTTAATGAATTTTGAGTTCTTGTATTTTTTATGTGCTCCTTTTTTTGTTGTCACACACTTATGTCAATATGATTTGATGCAATCTTTTTTCTTTTGTGGTCATTATTGATCCTCTATTAAATTTATTCATTTTCCAAAAAAATTATAACTCAGTATGATTTCACTTCTTGAATATAACTTTTTCCACAATTTTTTTTTATATGACCAACATTATACTCGATCATTTTTTATTAATATAAATATACTTTCCAATTAAAAGAAAGAAAGGTAATTATAGCATAATTCAAGGCATGGTTCATAAGTGAACTACGTTAGCATGGATTGTACATTAAACCCATTCTATTGATATAAATATGCCCCATAGGTATAATATATATAGTTGGAAAGATAAGTATTCCATGATAATGTATAATAAGATGGATTTTATGTCTTATACTATGCGCAGTCAGATTTGTCCTTTAATTATTTTACCAAACATTTCCTGTAATTTATTCTTTCTTTTTATTATCATGTTTTTTCTGAGTGAATCACATGACAAAATTAGCTCCATTGTTGAAGTTCATTCAATTTCTCCACTATAGTAGTCTGTATTTAACTTTTCAGCCTACTGTGTAGTGTCTTTCAAAATGCACTCCTCTAATTATTTACTTTCAACAGGTCAATTTATCGTGGTCTTTATGGTTTTTTTTCGAAGACGTTTTCATGCACTCCGTTAATTATTTATTTTCAGCGTAGAAGTGTTAATCTTATAACCCTTATCACTTTTACTATGTGGTAACAGAGAGTGAATTTAGATTTTTTTGGTGGGTTCAGATATTGATTAAAATAGAGAAAATAATATTTATTAATAAACTGATAGAATATACAGTTATTGGATTTGAATGGGTTAGACTGATTTGTGAGAGGGGTAGATACCTTAATTTATAGAGGGGTGGAGAAGTGTAGGAGAAATTGGGAAGGTTTTAGATAAGAATGATCTAGAAAGAAGAGATATCTAGAATAATTTAAAGGAGGGAAGACTCTAGAAGATGGAACCATTTAGAAGAGGTGAACAGTTCTAGAAGAAGATAAAAAGGATATATGTGGAATAAATAAACGTTATTCCAGCAAATATGGTGGGATCATTAGATTAAATTTGGAGGAAAATGCTATCCTGTTAATGTGTTGGGTCGGTCAATAATTAAAATGATTATATATTTAACATTCTTACTCGTATTTATATATTAATATTTAAACAATCAACTAAAATATGTTATTTTATTTCTTGATAAATTGTGAGTTTAATCTTTGGCGAAATTTAGAACTCTCTGTAAAAAAAAAAGTTTATTCCATAATTAATTAAAAAACATTCTTATAAAACCAATTAAAGACTTTCACATGTATTTATATAAAGTTATTTAAAATTTTAAACAGTCAACTAAAATAAGCTGTTTTATTCCCCAATAAACGGTAAGTTTGGTCTTTGAAATATTTAGAATACTATAAAAAAGATAGTTTCCTAACTACTAGCTAGAAGGAGCATTCATATAAGACCATCTCTAAAACCATAAAAGCATGAAGTTAGTCAATTGCATGTTTTCCCCCAAGTGAGCTTGTATGACATCTACCTCTAAAAACCTAGTCACCTATATTTGCATTAATAGCCCCAATGAATCTGGAATCTTGAATCCAGTTGAAGAGTCGATGCCATCATACCATAAAAGCATGAAGTTAGTCAATTGCCTGTTTTTATGTAAGCATGTAGGAAAACATATTTGAATGGTTTGGTTTTTTTTGGGCCCGGGGGATGTTTCTGTTTTGTTTCTGTGAGTTTTTTTATTTTGTTGGGAATGCTTCTATTTTATTTTTGTGAGTAAAGATTACATGTTTATTTTTAATTTCTCAATAAGTAAGTTTATTTATTTATTTTTAAGTATTTTTATGTCATTAATCAATTTTATCATTATTTAATATATAATTTTTTTATTTTTATTGAATTTAATAGATATATTATTGGATTTACATTTCAAATTAAAAATCAATTAAAATATAGTAAATTAAGATTTTTTCTATTAATGTCCATGATTAAGTGATAAATGAGTTTACTCCCTAATTTTTAATGTCACAATTTTGATATTTTAGTTGACATTATTGTAGCATTATCTTTTATGTAACTTACATCAAAATTAAGTGATAAAAGAGATATAAAATTAGAGAGATAAAAACATGTACCAACATTCGTGTCCTACGTCTCTTTCTTTCTTTTAATGTGATATTATTCTATAATTTATTTTTATCAAATAAAATAAATGATCATATTCTCAATAATTATGATAGAGATACATTATTAAATTCAACACAATTCATTAAAATGTAATACAAATATTAATAAAACCAAACAATATTTTCTTAAACAATATAAATTTTAACTTATAAATAGAAATTTATACAATTAAAACTCATTTATTATAATCTTATGTCACTTAATTATATTAAGTACAACCAATACACTCTTTAGTACTTCTTTATGATTCAACACTTTTAAACTTATTATTATGGTATATTCCCTGTGAATGGCCCTGACACCCTTAATTGACATGACCCTTACTCTCCCTTATTGTTTTCCTTTTCTTTGACCAATTTATCCCTATGTTGTATTGTATGATTCAAAATGGTAGATCTAAATTTAAGATTAATACTTTATTATGTTTGGATAATGCTTAGGTATAGAGACAAATAAGATACCTCACATCATCTCCATTTCAACGATAACAAATATTAATAATTATTATTGATTTTTTTTCAAAGGGAAGTTTGTAAGTCTGAAGTAGCTGTTATGAATCATAATTTTGAGCTTTCAAGATATGATGGTGGAGATTTGGTTGATGGTTCTAAATGTTAATGATTGGTTATTAGCTTGATTTATTGACTGATCATACAATTAAGTATTTTTTTATTTTTTTTATGGTGTTTATTATTTTTAGATTTATATTTGAGATACGACTGAGTCATAACAAAAAATTCCATTTTTTTTAATTTATATAAAATAACATATTTTAGATTTCAATATTATTTGAATATTTTCAATTTGTAAGATATTTTGATGTAGATTTGGTTGGTAATGTTAATGATAAATTTTCTATAATAGGAAATATGATGCATCTTAATTCATGAACTATATTTAATTTATGTTGTAAGAATTAATATTTTGTAACAAATTCATTAACAAAATTCTTAAGAATTTTTTTATCTTAATAAGTTTTTTCAAATCTACATATTACTTAAATTGTTTCTATAAAATTTTGCATCAACAACCATTGAATTATTCAAAACATCTATCTCTTTATGTCAATTCAAAATAAATGGATGTTAAATATCATTATTTATAAATTCTTGTGACAAAAAAATCAATAGATTTCATATTTTTCTTGAACAAATTTATTATTGTAGATATCTTTGCTAAACCTTTGGATTGTATGGTGTTTAATAAGTTCAGAGGTCATCTTGGTCTATCTTAACAGTAAGAATTTTAAAAATAAAGGTGTGTTAGGGCTATGATAAAAAAAGTATTTTAATATTTTTGTGTTTTTTTTTTTTTTTTTTTTTTAAAAATTTCAAGCTTGTAATTAGAATATGAAAGGTCAAATGACAGTTGGCATTTTATCTCTCAAGATATTTAATATTTTGAGTTTTATTTAACCCTTATTTTTTCATAATAATTGTTTAAAAAGGAAGAGACATCATAAATTTTTGTAAATAATTTTTGCACAATTAAAATAAATCTAGTTGATTTGGGCAGAAACTTATTAAAAAAATCATATAAGAATAACATTAAAAGTTTAACATAAAAACCTTAATAAAACTTAATGTTTAAGAACATTTTTATTAATGTTAAATTAAAAAGAGACTTGAATTTATAATGTAAACCTTGATTTCACTTCAACTTAAATTACACAATTATCTTAACAAAATTTTCAATGTTAAAATCACAAAAATTTGATTTTATGAATCAAATATAATTTATTATTATATATTAAGTAAAAAATAATAATTTCGTAAAAATAAAAATACTAATTTAATTTTTTTTTAAAATAATTATAATACTAATTTATTATTAATTTTAATAATATTAATTAAAACATTCATTAAAATTACCTTTTGCGGAGAATACATGCGAAGCTTAATTTTAAGACACAATAAAATTTAATTATGCGTTACGAAGTTGTTTTATAATACTATGCTTTGAATTTTTTTTAAAACCTTTAAAGACCATATTTTCTATTTTCGAAAAATAGATGTGTTACTTGTCTTTTCTATTTTATGCAGTTTAGAAGTATTCTGACTATCAAGTGACTGATTTTAGTTTTCATAAATAACATCGAATGCATTATGTTGATATTTTATTTTTAATTAATTAGAATAAATAATTTATTTAAATATATTATTTCATATAATTTTTTTTATCATTAATTATTTTAAGCAAAATAATCAATTTAAATTATAGTTTGAGATATTTATAAATAAAAAGATATATATAAATTTATTTTAGTTTTTTTTTTTCTGATAATTTTAATGTTTTATTTTTATTTTGGTACAATTTTAATTAATTAAAATATTTTTTTATAAAGTATGAGCAGAATAGTGGGCAAGTATCATACTTTTTCTGCTTCTATAGGATGGCACGCACAATTATCAGAAAATATAGAGGTATAATTTTTACCTTGGTAAATAATGATGTTGTTTTACAATTATTTTTTAATGAATGAAAATATAACATAATGAGAAAGGCACATTGACAATTTGATTTCTTTCAAAATCAATTGTTTTTATTTTCTAATGATCAAGCTACTTTATGGTGTTGATGGTTAAATTAATATATTTATTTAAATATAAAATGAAATTATTAATAATCTAAAAATATATATCTTAATTTATTATAATTAGATTAGATAGTTGTTAGTTGTGAATAAATAAGAGATTTAAAAAATAGTTGTGATGTTGAATTTAAGTTTTTGAGGAAGAAACAAATGGAACATATTATATTGCATATATTATTTCAATATTTTGATAATTAATTACACTTAATAAAAATGATAGAAACATATAATTTTGAGTAGCCTACTATTTTTAGTATTATGTTATTTTTTGCAGCCAACTATTTTTAATAACATGTTATTTTTAGTAATCTTTAAAATGTTGTCATCGATGTTGGCAATATGAGATACAACATATCAAAAGTAATTTAAGCTGTCACTCATTAGAGACAAGTAGTTTAAGAAGCTAGTCAGTTCTAGTAAAATGTGTATACTCTTTAAAATGTGATTTGAATGTAATAGCATTGTTCCAACATCATTTAATATTTTATTTCCTCTAGCAGCAAAGAAAACAAAATAATTGAACAATATATTGGGATAATATAAAGATATCTTTTACTCACCTAAATAAGTGCCTACATATTGTGCGGATAAGAATACCCTAAATTTTATCCCCAAAATACCTCTACCTAACAATTCTTTATATCAGAAATCATTTCTAGAGATTGAATAGATCAAGTAGTAGATGCATGGGCTGGTGGATAAATTACACATCATGCCTAGCTCTTCACCTTGTGACATCCCAATTATGATTATGTCAAAGAAGAATGTAACATGGTGGTTGTGATTTGATTAAAAAGCTTTCAACAAAATAATATTGAATAATCTCTATCCTCTTCCAAGGATTGAAAACATGTTGGACAAGCTCCCGGGTGCCAAATTCTTCACAAAAATTAATGTTAAGTATGGGTATCATTATATTCTTTTTGAATTTAGAGACATCTTAAAAAAAAAATTCAAAGCAAAACAAGGTGTTTTTTAATAGTTTGTTACAACCTCTAGCTTAACTAATGCACCAATGACATTTATGTGGATGATGAATGGCATCTTCGAAGTTTACACTACTTTATTTTTTGTAGTCTACCTTGATGACATTTTATTCTTTAGTAAAATATAGGAGGAACATATGTGCCATATTGAACAAGTGTTTCATACTTTGTGGAAATATAAGTTGGATGTTAACATGGAGAAATTTTTATTTAAAATGCGGGAGATATTGTATCTAGTATACATTGTAAACACATAGAGTTCATGTGGACCCAACTAAGATTCAAACTATCTAGAAATGGTTAAGACAAAAAATCTTATAAAACTTCATAGTTTTTTGGGATTACAAAATTTATACAGGATATTTATTCTTCATTTATTTTATGTAATTTTTCTTCTAAACAAAACATACCCAATGCAACACTAAAGAAAGTTTCTTATGACTAATTGAACAGCAAAAAATGTTTGACGAACTGAAATAAAAACTTTAATATGTACTCATATTTATATGACAAAATTTTCAAAAATACTTACAAATAGAGACTGGTGGATTTGATTATGCACGTAAAACAACCCTCACTCAATTTAATTTGATCACACAATTACTTACCCCAATGAAACATTGACTGTGCTATTGAGGAAATATCATAATTATGACCGAGCTTTATGCCATTGTCTAGGCATCTAAGAAAGAAATTCCAACTCTAGATATTCAACATCCCAATGTTGAGATCAAAGCTGAAAAAATAGCTAGATAAAATTGTGGCAGCAAGTATCATAAATCCATGGAGTATTCAAAACAAATAATTTCTGTGGTAATACAAAATGTTAAAGTAGGGGAGATTATAATCTATATGGACTATAGGGAACAAAATAAGTTGTGTACATAACCCTTCTTCATAGATGAGGTGCTTTGAAACTTGGGTGGGAAGGCAAGTCTACATCTTTTACTGAATGCTTCTCGAGGTATCATCAAGTCAATATTTCAAAATAAGATAGATCCAAGTTCAATTTTTCTACCAAGTTAGGATCTTCTATGTACATGGTGATGCCTTTTGCCTTGTGATATTCAATTAGATCATGTCAGCAATTTCATAGAGGCTTTTAATGAGTTCTTAAAAGAAGGTTTTTATATTGGGGCTATGGCTTTTATAATTTTGGGAATTACGGTTTTATGTATTATGAAAATTAAAAAAACTATCTATAATATATTTGCACTTTAAAATAAGGAGTAGCTACTATTTAGGAAGAAGTTTTGGAGGGGTGCAAAGTAGTGAGGGGCTGAAGATTGGCATGATTGCTACTATTTTTTTGGTTGCTAACTATATATTGGTATCCAATCAATTTATTTTTTTGTTTTTTTTAAATATATATTTTTAAGAAGATACTCTTAATTTTTCTAAGCAACATATATGGCATAAATTTAAAAAAAAAAATGAGACTGCTTATCAGAAAAAACTCTCTTACAATTTCTCAACAACACTCGTTTAAAACAATTAACTATCCTGCAGCATGAGACCATGCTCTAAGAGTATCCTTTGATGATTGAATAGTATACGAGTTACTCAAAGACCACATGTAAGTACTTTGAATGATGCTCAAAAGTGCAATTTTCTAATAATATCGAGTGTATGTTTACGACACCCTTTGAGACCTTACTTGGGCACATTATAATGACTAATGGTGGATATCCTCAACCCTGCAATCATACTGAATATACTAGCACCTAAGGTGAAAAAATGATGTCAAGATATTACTTTTATATATTGGCTCTCACGGGAGGTTCATTCAGAATAATGTCACTATTAGTGTCTTTATAGAAGAATTATTTAAAAAAACAATAAATCACGTGAATGGTGTTTTGTAATAACATGACGCATCTTATAAACTGAAGAATAATTTTGTTAGAAGTCCAAATTTTGGTTTTCTATATTAGAAACTATTATTCCATTTACACATTGATGTGCCAAGGATAGTAATAGATTTTGTACTATCACAATTGCAATCCCATATGGACCACATAATATTATTTGACACGAGGAAATTTACCAATGGGGAAATCAACCATACAACCACAGTGAGATAAGCTTTGGCCATGACACATGCTCTGAAAATATAAAAATAATTTTTACCAGCAACACCATTTAAATTCTAAGCTGATCATGAGCCACTAAAATATCTAGTTAATAAGCCAATGATAACAAGATGAATATGCAAATTGTTCATGCTATTCTAGTATTTTGAGTCTAAAATAGCAATAAAGCCAAGGGCAGCCAATCATGGTTGGGATTATTTGTCCATAGTTGATAACGGGAAGGAGAAGGTATGAATAGATGATAATTTCCCAAGCACTCATGTATTACAGATTGAGGTGAGAACGTAGTATTTTGGTGAACATTACAATATTTTTGGGCAAAATGGAGGTATGTTGTGGAATGTGGCAAGAAAGAGTGCAAAACATTTTTTACACGAGAATTCCTATTCACACTAATAATTGGAGCCCTATAAAATATAGGGAGGCATGGGAGATTAAGGAGAGTGGCTTTTTATTATCAAATATATTGCATGTTTAGAGAATCCGATGATGGAGTAATTAGATATCACAATTTATGTGATGTGATAAGAAAAAGGTGTTACTGGCTAGGAGATGCTAGCCAACACTATTCATGGATGCTCATAATTATATAAGGTCGTGTGATATTTTCCAAAGATTGAAGACAAACACCAGAGGTGATATGTTTTTGGCACTTTTACTTTCCTTCATGCCATTAAAAAAATGGGGCATCGACTTTGTAGGGCATATCAATCCCATGACAAGCAAAATACAAGAGAAGTTCATAATAATAGAGACAATATCTGATAAGATGGTTGGAAGTAATCCTCATTAAATATTTTACCGCATAAAACATCTGAGTTTTAAAACAAAAGTATTACAATAGAGGTTGGGTTCCCTATCAACATCACAAGTGATCAAGGGAAGCACTTCACTAATCCTATAATTGAATAGCTATTGAAACACTTCATCAAAATCTGAAAAGGAAACAAATTATACAAAACTCTGTGAATGGCACCTCATAGACTTTTAATAAGGCACTATAAATGTTTGTTATGAAGAAAAACAACATTAAGACAATGAATTTAGAAACAAATATTAGGGCAAGTCTTTAGAAATAACATAAGGCTTATAAGATGATCAAGTGTTGGATGAAGAAAAACAACAATAAGACAACAGATTTGGAAACAAATATTATGACAAGTCTTTGGGAATAACAGAAGGCCTATAAGACATTGACCAAGTTTTGGATGAAGAAAAACAACACGAAGACAATGTATTTGGAAACAAATATTATGGCAGGTCTTTGGGAATAACACAAGACCTATAAGACGTTGACCAAGTGTTACCCCTTTTAGTTATTATATGTATGTTTCAAGATGAATGAAGAGGACTTGCTAAAGGAGAGGTTGATAACATTGCATAGGTAAGATGAAAAAAGGTTCATTATGGTTTACATTCAAAAACAAGAGAAGAGACAGTATAAGGAATGGCATAAAAACAATTATTAGAATAAGGAGATTGTTTTAAGAGATAAGGTATTTTTGTACAATAACAACTACAAGAAGCTAGGGAAATTAAAAAATTGGTGATTAGGGCTACAATTTGTTGACCATATATTGACATTAGGTGTGTTGAGGAATGGATACATAAATTATGTAAGTTTTAAGGCTTATATAACAAGGTGAGGGAAACATATATATTGAAAATAGAAAATGGGAAAAGGAAAAAAAAATGGATATTTGAAAATAATATAAAAAATATAAATAGGAGGGAAATGATAAAATTATATTTTTTTAAAAATAAAAATAAAAAACATGAAACAATTTGGGAAAACCATAAAAAAAGATATGATTTTGAAAAATAGGAAAATATAAAAAATCAAAAAAATCAAAGGAAAACTAGATTGACCACCAAATTGAAAACCAAAAAATGAAGGCTTGGTAAAATACAAGAGTGAAAACCTAAAAGGGCATTCCTATTGATAGTGAATTCAATACTTGTTATCATGAAGATTTGAATTAGAAGCTTAGTTGCAACACTAGTTCAACTAAGTATAAGGAGCAACTGGATGGTGGGAAAATAGATCTTAGATAGATAGTTTGAAATTTAAAATTTAAAATCTGAAGTGAAGAAAGGAATGTCATGAAAAATAACAAATAAGGAGAATTGAATGATAGGTAAGATAGCCAAAATGGGTAGAAATGCAAAAAATAATAATTTATGAAATATGAGCCCTTAAAAAAAAATAGAACACTAAAAATTGTAAAAATTATAAAAAGTAAATGAGGAAGTAGGAAACAACCATGAAAAATCTAGAAAGTAAAAAAAATAATGAAAAATTACATGTGAGTTTAGAGGTTAGGAAACATAGAGATAACAGAGATGGAGGGTACACAAATCATGTTTAATGAGTAGATTTACTGACCAAAACACAAAAATCACTCATTGAAGTTATATCTCTCAAATCCACAAGGAGCTTTCTCTGAGGTCCCATTTTAAGTTGAACATTATGAAGATGTGCAAAAGTACATATATACTTGGTTACGAGAATCTACGACACCGCCATGGGGGCTAAGTGACAAGAAATTTTAAGGATAGACCCAGTCATATAAGAATAGGTTTAGGAAGAGAGAAACTAGGTCATCCAAAAAATGAAACTAGATGGATGGATCATGTTCCCATTATTCATAATGCACAAAATAACTCTCAAGAATGTGGTTAAATGGGTGCATAATGACGTGCTATATATCTTGATTAGCCTTAACACATCATCATAGATTTCATTCACATAGTCATATGATTGAAGAATGAAGGTCATGACATGAAAATATGAAATAAGAAGGGGAGTGTGATCATAAAAGGGTTTGCGTACTTAATGTGGACCTTCACCAACTAGATATTATTATTCATTGATAAAATGAGTTATCTAAAAGTGTGATATGTGACCCAGGTGGTGGCTTGGAATGTGTACTATACTAATCAAGAGGTTTCTTCCAACACACAGAGTATAAAGATTGCTTGATAGGTGGTAATGTTGAGACTCAAATATAACTTATGTGCTTCCCTCAAGAAGAAATTCATGGATAAATTTGAGAAAAAAATGTTAATCATGACTTCAAATATGGATTTCTCCATTTAATGATCACAATGTGTTTTTACAAGGACCTTGTCTAAGAGGAGGGAATACTAGTCTTGGAAAATGTGAAGCCCACTGATGAAAAATTAATGGAATATTTGAACACATTATCATATAAGAATTACAAAGTAAACAAATTAAGGAAATGTGGTGATCATATTGGACATATGATGGCAGGTCAATACTGCATATCAAACTTGGTGGTGAAAAATATAAAGAGGTTTTATTTGACATGGATACAAATAACATTTATGTCCCCATACAAAATTTTCCAACAAAGAATACCACCACTCTAGTTGGAATCCATAAATGAATTGTTCGATAGATTAATTCTAGAAACTCTAGTTGGACCCTATATCTCTAATTCAACCCAGATGGATTGATGATGCATCATAACAGGGGGTTAGGTAAAGTTTATGGAGAGAACATGAATAGGATTTTATAAGCATGATAATACCTCCTCTATTAATAAAATAAGGACAAATAAAAATATAACCTAGGGTTGTCATTGACCTCAACTTCCCAGACTTTTTGACACTAAAAAAGTCAAATAAAATGTTGGCAATATGATTGTCATTGATGTTCAGGGCTGTATATGGTTATTGTATGTGCAATGGATCCTATCAGAGGTCAAGGATAACTAGAGTGCTTATATGCATGAGTGGAATTCATCTGGTTCTTCATTATGTTCATCTAGACATTTTGGGTTTATGACAAGAAAATTTGAGAATACAATTTGTTGATGTCACCATTGCCACGTGTAGATGAGTCTGGGAGAGATGGTTATATAGTTGTGATCACATTAGTCCCTAGTTATTATGTGCTAGATTTGAAGTCATGCAAAGAAGTATAGTATAAGATATGGGGATGCAAAGTTGGCTACTCAAATAAAATTCACTAAGTTTCTATACTTAGCCAAATTTACAAAAGGGTTCAAGCAGAGCTAAGTAAGCATGTTGATGAGGTCAACATTTGCACACATGAAGGTGTTAGGATAAAATAATCATATGGGTTTGTTCATTTTTGTGCCTAGTTTCTATGTGTTGATTCTTAGGTCACACAATGTAATTCGACAAAATATATGCATGAGTAAAGTTGGGCTCCTAGGCATTTTAACCGTGTTTTCTTGACTTAGTCAAATTTGTAGATTACAAGAAAATGCTAAGTAGGCATTTTTATGATGTCATATCTTACATGTATGAAGGTTTTGTAAAGAAGATAAATATATGTATAGAATCCACTAAGTGAGAGGATATTATGCACTAAATTATAGGTCATGCAATGAAGCACATCAAAAGTTATGCAAAAATAAAGTTGGCCTTCCATGGAGTTCTAAGCATAGCTAGCTCTATGGTAGAAGAATCTGAGTCAATAAATTAATGGCATTATATCTCACACATGAAATTTTTAGGAAGAAATGAGCATATGGGTTTGTTCACTATCATTCCTAGTTTATATGGTCTAAATTTTAGACCAGGTGGTTGAACGAAACAAAAGATATGAAGGTACAAAGTTAGCCTTCCAAGCATAATTGAGATAGTCCCCATACTTAGCCAAATCTGCACAAGGTAAAGTTCAAGCTTGTTAAAAGATCAACAGTTAGAGCTTAATCATACATTAAAGATCTAATGAGTCATAGCAACGTCAATATGTCAAAAGTACCTGTGAGTGAACATGCTAGTGACAAGTGTCATAATTATGGAACTTAAACAATAAATCTATGGTGCAATTCAAATTCAATTATTCAATGATTAATGTGAGGATACCAAGTGTCTTAATAGCAAGAACTTAATGTAATGTGTAGAAGCCATGTGTTAATTCTAAGTGTCACATTCATAGAAGCTTGTCAGGGATAAAGTGTGATCTTGTCAAAAGATTGAACAATGAGCGCTTGATCATACAATGAGGATCTAATGGAGTGAGTGGACTCAGATGAGGATAAGTGGACAATGTTTAACCATAGAAAGAGATAATGTTTGTGCAACTATGAATATATAATGAGATGCAGGAGCTTAGATCAGAAAGATTAATGGATGCATTTTAATGTTGAAGTGTTAAAGTCCAAAAGCATATAGAGATCGAATAGAACATATAAGCTTATCAGAGATTGATCTAACATATGCATTTTAAAGTTAAGCAGATTGAATGAAGACCATCAGATTGTGGTGCCAAATTGAAGATCAATGGTCGATATTTAAAGATATGATCATGGTAACAGTCAAGTGTAGGAACATACAGGTAAGCTACAAATTACGATACAGATAACAAGATTTATTTTTCTAATCGATCAAATTCTTAAATAGGCATGTGCATCAAAACTAGAGTCTAGTAAATGCTATAAATAGTAATGAGACTAGGAATCATGGTGGTGGAGCATGAACTAAGTCCAGAACTAAATGTGATGTGTTAGCAAACTAGTGTGAACATAGAGAAGATACAAAACCCTAGATCAAATTCTTATATATATGTCATCTAAGATATAGGTAAAAGTGGTTGGAGTTATTTGAATTGTGTCAAATAGATAAATATAGAGACACAAAGATAGAGGGGCAGAGAAGGAAAGAGAAGAGCAATAAAGTGTAGAGCATGAGCAGTTACAAACTAGACTTGTAATAGAGAATAAAGGATTGGATTCATTTATGAATCTATGTTGTAATATAGAGTTGTATCTCCATAGAAGAATCTAATAGGTAGGTGCCATCAGTGAAGCTAAGTTGGTTCTCAGTTAGGGAGTGGGTGCTTTCTTAGAGTTAGTACTTTTAAATCAGGGGATTGGTGTCTTCTTAGGGTTGGTTCCCTTAAATGTATAACCAATGAGGTTTTGACTATGAGGTTGGATCATAATAGTAGATTCTAGTAGCTATTCTCATCGTGGTTTTTGTCATATTGGGTTTTCCATGTATACATATGGTGTCATGTGAATTTTTGTGTGTGTGATCTCTACATATTTATTTTAATCTGCATATGTTTTTTAATATATTTTAAAAGGTATTAAAAAGGACTAAGTTAATCAATATACTAATTCACCCCCTCTCAGTACATAGTTGTGTTCCAATAGAGAAGGTCACAAATATATCACAAAGGTCATAGAGAATAAGGACTATAAATCTAAGTATGGGCACATTACAAATCACGGTGGAGAAAATTGTAATTTTTCATGTGAGGAAATCTATGACTAGATGAGTGTTGCATGGAGGACAGATGGAAGACAAGAGCATCATTCATATTATTTGAGTAAAAAAGGAGGCCATAAAGTTAAAGATGGACCCTCTAACAATTCATATGTGATTGTTTTCTAATAAAAACCTACTATCTCAGTGGCATCATCTATGGAGGTTGTGGATGAGTCACTCGTACATGTTAGCTTCGGGAAAACAAAAATAATACCTATTTTGGTCATATTAATATGAATAATAAATATAAAGGTAAGCATTGAAAATGCTCATGACTAAGAATGATCATCATCAACCATAAGAGCTAGATTGGTCACATACTTAGAGAGCAAGTCCTCTAAGGGAAAAGAGAATATAACGATATGTGGAGGAAATGTGTTAGGGTTATTATAAGAGGACTTATTATATGAAATTGAAGATACATACATCCTCTTATATCTATAACATACCCATGCTAGATTGGAAAGCACCACCAAGTGGTATGATATATTAAATATATGATAAGATTATCAAGGCCATCCTAGAATAAATGACAATTAGAAAATTCCATATGATGATATTTTAAAGATTATTCTACCCACACTATAGGATCACGTCATTAAAATAATAGAGGTAAGAAGGAATTCCATGAAAATTTCTAAGGTGTTAAAGAGGAAGTTCTCTATAAAGTGTTGGAGGTAAAAAAACCATGACACTAGAGGATAAAGAATCACAAAGGATGTTGTAGGATGAGATCAAGACAAAGCAAAGGATAAAGTCCTTATTAAGGGTTCTAGGTGATAATGTAGAAATAAAAAATGTAGCAGTTAAAAATGTTATGGATAAAACGTAATATGACAAAATGTTGCATAGGACATAATGTTGTAGGGTAAAATGTAATGAATACAAAACATTGTGGTATTAGAAATGTTGTGAAAATGTCATGGAAATGTAGTTGAAAGTTGTATCATCTTCTGTGTGAGTGGGTCCCTTATGATATTTTATCCTACAATGTTTTATCCTCATGATGTTTTTATCCTCAATGTTTTGTCCTCATGATATTTTGTCCACTACGTTCTTAACTTCTATGTTTTGTCCACTACATTTTTGACAAATACCTTATTAAGAGATTCCAAATAGGGAAATAAATAGTTTAAATATAGAAGAAAGATTTGAAACACCACCTAACATAGATTGGAACTTACAAGCTAAAAATGAGAAACTTAAAAATGATAAAAAGGTGGCCACCTTTTTTTGCCCCATTGGTGTTGGAGATAGAAATAATAAAATGAAAAATTATTATACAAAGGTCAAAAAGGAAGGAGAAAAGGACAAAGAAGAGAAAAAGGAAAAAGAAGAAGAAAATATAAATAGAGGATAGTAGGAGGAAGAGAAAAGGTAGAAACAAAATGGATATAAAAATCACCAACAAGAAGGGGGGAAATTTAAGCTAGCAAGAAGAGGGAAATTTAAGCTGGGTAAAGAGGATCATTAAACAAAGGTGGAAAAGTAAATTCTAGCAGGAGAATCAGTAAAATATGAATCATGTAATGGGTTGTAATTTAAATCAAGTCAGAAGGGGATGGTTGGGATAACCCCACATTTTTCTATATCATTGCATGGACCATTGTAAAAATAATTTGGGATTTTGTGACTAATCTAGACATCACCCATTAATGTAGAGACCTATCTCTTGGAGGCCATAACTTATGACTTGTTAAACCAATTGATCTCTACTTCATGGAAAAATAAAAATGAAATAAAGAATAATGCATATGTAATTAGATTCACTAGTTAGACCCAACTCTAAGATGTTTGTAGAGCCATCAATATCATCTAAGGGTCCTAAAATGCATTATATTATTTTTAGTTATGCTAAAAATAACATAAATTGAATAAATTTGTAACCTAACGTGAACATGGGACAAAACTCATCCAAGATCATGAATTTATTATTTAGAGGATATGTTTAAAATCTTAATCCCATATAAACTTGGATGCAAAATTTATTATGAAAGTGAAGTTGTTATTTATAGCAGCGGTAGTTAATTATAGGTAGATTATTATTTCTTGAAGATTTTTAAAAAAATTTAATGTCAAATCCAAATTTGAGTTGAGGTTCATATAATATTATGTAATGTTTTTATTCATTCAAATTGAATCAATTAAGAATATTGTTTCATGAAATTTTGAGTTTTATTCATATTAAAAGGTTTTTGCTTTGCTAGTATATGGATTTATCATATAGTATCAAGGTAAGTTGGACTCTTGGAGGTAATATCTTTGTGAATTTTTATTGTGTTTTAAAATTATATTTTTGGAGAGTATTATGTGATTTAATAGCATGTGTAAAAATGTTGTAAGGACGATGAGGAATTACACAAATGAATAGGACTATACAACTATAGAGGGAAGTGGAAAAATTAACTATAATTGTCACAAATACATCAAAAACAAAGACATGAAGAAGAATTTTATAAAAATGAGGAATAACTAGAACAATCAACATCAATGGAAGATAGGATGGTTTGGGATTTAAATGGAAAAAATAGAGGAATCAAAGTCAACGTTGCAGAGTACGAAGGTAGTTTAAAACTAGAAGAGTTGATAGATTGGTTAAATAGAATACAAAATTTACTCAAATGGAAAAGTCTGATAAAAGACAAGAAATTGAAGTTTTCATGTATGAAAGGGTTGTGAAATGATTTGGTGGGATCATATGTAGAAAAAGAGATAGAGAATCGATAAATAAAAGATTGACACTTAAAGCAAGATGAAAAAGAATCTAAGGGTGGAGTTTATTCTTGTAGATTACGCATAAACCCTATACAAAATATTCTATAATTTAAGGCAAAAGGATCACTGCATACAACAATATATAGATGAGTTATATAAGCTTTCCACATGATTGGAGCATGACGAAAGAAAAAATAGATGGCCCAAGGTATGTAAATGATTTGAAGTTTTATATTCAAGATAACCTAAGCATAAATGAAATAATTTTTATGGAGAAGGCTTATCAATTAGTTGTGAAGGCAGAAGAAAAAAATAGCCTTTTAGAAGATCAATTGGGCCAAAAAGAGGATAATCACTTTTAGTAAGGGGGCGATGTGGGTTTAATTCCACTAGAAGAGGATTTCCCTATAGTATAACAATATAAGAGGATAATAGAGAAAGGTTTCAATATCAACAAAGAGGAAGAGGATTTTATAGAGATAGAGGCTATGCTGGTGGTAGAGGATGGAATGATCCATGCAGGCCTTATGTTTGTTACATATGTGAATAATGACATAGAGCATTTGAGTGTCCACACTATAATGAACAAAAGAGGAGGTTGAAATAAAAGAATAAAATATAGAAGTTACAGTAGCAAAGATAAGAGAAAATCTCATGAGGACAACAATGACAGTTTCAAGTAAAGAACATGTGAAAATAAAGAAGGTGATGATTCTTGGTTGTGTATAAATATTTTTCAAACAAGATATATATCAAGAGGTAAGATATACAAAGTAATTATTGATGGTGGTAGTTGTTAAAATATTGATTCTAAAGAAATGGTGGAGAAACTAGGGTTGTAATGGGAAAAAGATCCCTACTCTTATCAGATTTCATGGTTTAAGAAGGAAAATGAAGTTACAATAGATAAAATGTGTTTAATAAAATTTTCTATGGGAAAAATGTATAGAGATGAATTATGGTGTGATGTTATTCCAATGAATGCATCTTATGTGTTGTTGGGAAGGACACAACAATATGATAGAAAGATAATTCATCATAGAGCAAAAAGTACATAGACTTTTTGGAATGTGGCACAAAGGTAGTTTTACTATCCCTTAAGGAACAAGGGTAGGATGAAAGCATGTTGTCCATAAAATAATTTATCAAAGACATGAATATGACATGTTGTTATTATGCATTGATAACAAATAAAGAAGACATAGAAGTAGTGCAAATACTAACAAAAGAAACAAAAGTGTTGAAAGAATATGTAGATGTTATAACTAATTAGTTATGAAGTGGTTTACCACCAAAGAGGGACATTCATTATCATATTGATTTGATTCCCGGTTAAGCTCTATTTAATCAAGTAGCTTATAGGATGAGTCTAGTAAAACATGTAAGAATTGAATAAACATGTTATTAAATTAGTGAGAAAGCGTGGAGTAAGGGAGAGCATGAGTTTATGTGAAACACTAAAAATACTAACTTCAAATAAAGATGCAACATGAAATATGTGTATGGATAGTAGAGAAATCAATAAAATAACTATCAAATATAGATTTCATATACCTTGTTTAGATGATATGATGGATGTTCTTGTAAGATAAAAATACTTTATCGAGATTGATCTAAGGAGTGGATATTATTAGATTCAGATTCATGAAGGAGATTAATGGAAAACATCATTCAAGAATAGGGATGGATTATATGATTGGATGTGATGCCATTCAAATTATCTAATGCACCCAACACATTTATGAGGGTTATAAACACAGTGCTATGAGATTACATTGGTAAATTTGTAGTGATTTATTTTGATGACATTTTGATAGTCATTAAGAGTAAAGAACACATAAGGTATTTGAGATTGGTATTAGAATTGTTAAAAAAGGAGAAAAATTATGCAATTATGAAGAAGTGCATGTTTATGTGGAATAGTTTGGTATTTTTGGGGTTTTTCATTTCAATAAATGGTGTAAGAATGGATGAATAAAATGTAAAGACAATTGTTGAGTGGTCTATTTCAAATAGCATCCCAGAGGATGTATGTTTCCATAGTTTAACATGTTTTTATAGAAAGTACATCAATAATTTTAGTAGTATTATTTCACCAATAACATATTTAATGAGAGAAAATGAATTTGTGTAGACAAGGTAAAAAATAAAAAAACTTTAAATTATTGAATAATAAGATTATAAAATAACTATTTTAATGTTCCCAGAATTTTAAAAAGTGTTTGAGGTAGATTGTGATACTTCACATGTGGTAATTGGTGTTGTGTTGAGTCAAGAAGGAAGTCCAATAACACATTTCAATCGAAAATTAAATGAGGTAAGAAAGAAATATTTTACATATGATGTTGAATTTTATGTTATTATACAAGCATTAAGACATTGGAGACATTCCCTGATGTCTAAGGAGTTTATTCTATTTCTAGATCACGAGGCTTTGAAGCATGTTAATAGTCAAAAGAAGTTACATAGTTTGTGTTCAAAGTGGGTGTCTTTTTGGTAGGGATTTACTTTTGTTTTCAAGAATAAAATAAGAAATCAAAATCATGTACCTGATGTTTTAAGTAGGTGAATGGCACTATCAACTATTATGGTGAGTGAAATAGTTGGATTTAAAGTTGTAAATGAATTATATTATACTGATCCATAATTGGAAAAGATAGTTGATTAATTCAAGAATGCATTAACATGTGAGAAAATTAGTATTTATGATGAGTAGCTTATACATGATGGTTATCTCTTCAGGGGAAAATAATCATGTATTCCCATGGGGTCTATAGGAAACAATATTCTAAGAGAACTTCACAGTGGTTGTTTGGATGGGCATTGTGGTAAGACTAAGACAATATATTTGGTGGAGGAGAAGTATTTTTTGTGAAATATGGAAAGAGATGTGGCAAGGTATGCTTCAAGATGCAGGATATGCCAACTAGCTAAAGGCCATACATAAAATATAGGATTGTACATGATATTATAAGTTCCAAGAGGACCATAGACAAATTTAAGCATGTACTTTGTGTTGGGGTTTCTAAACACACAAAGAGCTATTGATTCAATTTTTATTCTTATAGACATATTTTTTAAGATGGTTCATTTTATTGAATGTAGGAATACCAATGATGCCATTAAAGTAGTAGAACTATTTTTAGGGATGTTATGAGATTACATGGTATTTTGAAAACCATTACTTCATATAAGGACACAAATTTTATAATTCATTTTTGGAGGAATTTATAGAAGAATATTGGAACTAAGCTACAATTTAATAGTGCATCCCACCCAAAAATAGATGGACAAACATAAATAGTAAATGGAAGCTTGGGAATAATTTTGAGATATATGGTTGGAGAGAAGGCCAATTAATGGGATTTGGCTTTACCACAAGTTGAGTTGGATATAATTGTTTTGTGAACATATCAATAAGAAAAACATTGTTTCAAATTATTTATGATAGAAATCCTTTAGGTATTTTAGATTTTTTATAATTATCAATTACAAGATGAGTTAGTCATGATGCAGAAGTATTTGTAGAGAACATACAACAATTATAAGAAGTAGTAAGAATAAAGCTACATGAAAGTAATAGAAAGTATAAAGAAACAATAGATGTATGAAGAAGGTCAAAGGTATTTGAAGGAGATTTGGTGATGGTGCATTTGAGAAAAGAAATATTTCCCATAGGTACATACAATAATTTAAAGTACAAGAAAATTGATTTTTGCAAGATTGTAAAGAAAATCTATGAAAATGCTTATGAGGTGAGATTACATAAAATTTTGATATCTCTGGAGTATTTAATGTTTTATATTTATATGATTTTTATGGTAAATATGGTTAAGGTTATGAAGATGAATAAGTGGATTGAAAGCAACAGGTTCCAAGGAAGAAAAAAGGAAAGATAGAAAAAATTATGGGTAAGAAGGTAGTGAACACAAGTCAAGGAAGTAATAATCGGTATTTGGTATAGTGGGAAGGGTTACAATAGAGAGACAACACAAGGATTTCAAAATGAGTGTTGAAAAAAATTGACAATAATAAATGGTGGGAATATAATAAGGGCAACTTATGAGAGCTAAGTTATTTTCAATCAGAGGAGAATGATGTAGAGCCCTGTCTTTCAGAAGCCATAACTTTGGACTCATTAACCTAATTTAGCTATCTTTCATGAAAAAATAAAAATAAAAGAAATAAGAATATATACATAACCTAATTCATCGATTAAGGTCAATTCTAAGGTGTTTGGAGAGTTATATGATATCATCTAAGGGTCTAAAATTGATTATAGTATTTTTAATAATGCTTAAAATAGTTCAAAAATTCATCAAACATCATTAATTTATTATACTTCTCCTCCACCAAATATATTGTGTATTGTTAAAACTCATCAAACATCATAAATTTATTATTTAAAGGATATGTTCAAAAAGTTAGGCCCATTTAAACTTGTATGCAAAAGTTACTATGAATTTATAGTACAAATAATTAACAATATGTAGATTATTTTTATTTTTAGATTTTTTTTTTAATTTTGCATGTCAACTCAAATTTTTAGTTGAGGTTTGTATAAATACTTTTACGTAATGTTTTTAGTCATTCAAATCAATGAAGATTATGGTTTCATGAGATTCTGAGTATTGTTCCTATTAATATTTTTTTATTTTACTAGTCTACTGATTTATCACCCATGCATTCCAAAAACAACTCATGAAGGGTAGCCTAGTGACCTCAAGAAATTAACTCTATTAAAAAAATAATATTCAAGGGATGTTATACATTATAGTTCATATACTGACTGGATAAACCATTTATTCTATATGGAAGAAAGAATGATTATGACCATCCAAGCTATCAACACAATACATCTCCAATATGATCTAAAGTCTTTTCTAAGCATCAAGAAATAATGGAGTAGATGGTGCTAGCATTTCTTGGGGCCATATATATCTAAGGACAATAAGTGATTGATGAGATCATATGTCATTACATAATATAAAGGTAAGAGTATGACACCCCTCATTACAAATAATAAAGAGGAAGAAAATTTAAGAATAAATTAAAAAGTTATTCTTTGGCATAAGAGATGTAGAAACATTTTTATTCATATTCTTTGAGTTGGCCAATGTAGACAGTTGATAAGGAATTAAATATTTTGTAGATAAATCTTTCTACTCCATCCCCCATATATGACATGAATGCATATCCTAGTAAAATGGAAATAAAAGGTTATTGGCCCTCAAAACAGAGTACACAAATGAGTAGATGGAAAGGGTATAGGTAAAAATATAAATAGATGAATATGGCACATTACTAACTAGGAAGTTGGAGAATTTGAAGGTAGCTATAATAGATCATGAGGCCTATTTGAAGATGTTGAATGGTGAAGATTTACCCTCCAACATTGTAGCTATGGCGACAAAAAATGCTACCTTGTCCAATAAGATCTAGATGGCAACCTTCCTCTAGAAAAATTAGTACACTTTCTAGAAGACACCAAAAATAAAATACTAAAACACTTCTCCATAGTGAGTTGTGCACAAACAAGTCTCAATTTCTTAAAAGGCTTGATGCAATAATGTTTCATAAGACTGGTTAACCAAGTCAAGGGGGTATCTTCATAATGTTATGATTCATTTTGATGTACTCTTTTTATAGTTTTCTATTAGTTACTTGGAGCCATACTCATATAGAGCTAAGATGGTGCAATTTGAGTAGGAGATAATATTTTAGGTTGATTTCCAAGTTAGTCATTTGAGTTATCTCAAGGATGAGAAGAAATGTTTAAAGTTAGGGATAATGTTGACACATTGTTTTGTGTCTACCATAGAGGTATAGAACAAATTATAACATTAGTAATGGTGATAGATAGACAAAACATACCATTTTAACTAGTCTTGTGCAACATCATATAGTCATTTGTGAGTGTACACCTAGAGAAAGAGTGGACATGTCAATTGATATTCTAATGTTAGATGGGGCTTATATTTTTTAGAGAGGTATTTTTTAATATACCATTCACATAGTATGTAAGATTCAAGAGAGAGATAAAAGAGTAAAAAATGAGATAGAAAGTGGTATGTAATTGACATTTACATTTAATAAAAGAGAAGTTAGAGAAAGAAATACTTTTGTTCTATGTTATGTAGATGGATGTGCATGTAACACAATAGTTGATTCTTTTATTTGTTAAGTAATATATTTTAAGTGCATTAGATTTATTCTTATTGTTAAAATCAACTTTACCTAATGTATAAGATATTATTAGCTAGAGTATAATACCTAATTTATGTCCACATCGTTTGTCAATACCACAAAGAGGGCAACACTACACCAGGGCATGTTTTATATTATAAAATAGGAACTCACACATTAAATGTACATTTGAAAAAATGTTGGTTGCATCACTCAACCAACCATTCCATTGAATAATGCATTACCTACTATGGACATATTAACATCCAATGTACCAAGAGATTTCATTTTTAAGACTCTTTTCCATGTAACTTTAGAGCATCATAAAGGATATCTTATAATACAAAAATTTCATTAGAATTTTAAATTCAACAAGAAATACTAACCTTGATTATGGTATCCATTAAATATTCACATAATAAATAAAGTAATAAATTTAAGACATAATTGGAAAAACATGTGCTCATTTTATGAAAACTTTTAATGCCTAAGGTAATGCACTCCTCTTAGTAACATAGTTAAACTACATCCAAATTTCATTTTAACATTGGTACATGCATGCCTTTTCTAATTATTGTTTATCTTTTATTTTATTCTATACATCCTTATTTTCTTGAGTTATTTTCTCCCTTTTTTCTTTACTCATGCCACTTTAGTTTTTGGTACTCTCTTATTTGCCTATCTCCCCATTTTTTAATATTTATTATGTTAGACCCATGAGATATTTCCTAAATTATTTAATTTTAACACCCTCTTATTTCCATCAATACTATACCTATCACTCTAGTGCATACTAGACATTCCTACTTGGGATCACCAACTCATTTTTTTATCATTACTTTAGCCTCCATGGCTCTTTACTATCTTTTACCACATATTAAATCATAATTCCCTAGTCAAAAAACTTTGTTTTACCACTTTGATGGGAACCTAAACTAGTTATTGTAAAAACCATCATATTCACATTAATGTCGGTCAAGGAAAGAAGGTGATCATAAAAAAAACCATTCAACATTGTATAAGTACAAAATAGTGATGTGCAGAGATCATGAACTTTAAATTTATATATTTTATATTAATTGAACATTGAAATTTTGATTTCCACGTAAAACTAAATTAAAGATATAATAAAATTCTAAAACATATGTAGCATCACGTGTTAAAAAAAATGTTATATGTAATGTAGACATGATAATTTTAACATACTAAGAGAACATTAAAATTTATGATGTAGTAAAGTAAATAAATACTTTTTTTTTCTTAAAATAACATAAAATTATTAATGAACTTAATGAACTTTGAATACACATCAAAATTTTAGGTTGAAAATTTGTCCAAATGTTATAGTGTTAGTTTAATTTGATAAATATCATATCCTTAACTATACGTACATCAATACATTATAGACCCACTGTAATAATCCAAGTGAGCACATATAAATAATTATATATTAAATATTAGGTCTATGTAATATATAAATAAAATCTGAAAAAGTATTTTTTTTGAAAGGATGAATATGCTATTAGGTATACATAACTGAAGTGACATGTATGATATGTCATTGTTATAAGGAGATATGTCTCTTTTATTTAGAACAACCTTTGTCATAATTTAATATTGGAATAAAATTCCTTTTTAATATTACTTAAATTTCATTGAGTACTACACACCTAAATTTGATTTTTTCTTGAATTGTGATTAGGAATCTAGATGCATCTTCTATGATAATTAGTAAAACATTATACATTAAAATTAGAGTTGAAATAAATTCCTTATATTGACAATGTTGATAAGTTTAAATCAATATGTGGTTTTCTTAAGATTTGGCAATCGACATATGATTTTTATTTTTAGTCTATGAAGAATATTATTTATTAATTCATTTGTTTGTTTTCATTTATATTCACATAATTTTTTTTGAGTAATTTAATTAGATTTCATTTAAATTTATTTTAAAAATATTGTGGGTAAGAGATTCATTATCAACCAAATCTAGTTCTTATTTCTATAAAATCTTCTTATCTTACTTGAAACATAGCTTGATAAAAAGAGATTAATTATGAAGAAGAAAATTTTGGATGCATCACGTTGAAATTGTTTTGAATAAATTTCTAGGGACAATATGGTATCTGTTCTCAGTGATATAAAAAGAATGTTGAAATGCTTATGAGAATAAACAACACTAACCACTCCATAAATACAAAAAATAAGAATGAAAGGATCAAAAGGATGTGGTCGACTTCCTTACCAAGAGAACTTAATCTTTATTAACCACTAAAATATTAATGAAATAAACATAAACTTTATTTCAATCATATTTTATTCATCAAGTGAGCTAGTTTGATTCTTTAATTAATTTATAATTGGATGCCATGATTCGCAAATGGCTAGACCTTTGCCTCTATATAGGTTATTTAGCTTTTTTAAAATTTTGATTGTTTCCCTGATCTTTCTTTTCCAACACTCATTCTCTTTAGCTAAAATATTGGCTTGATCTAAACAAATCTATGGTTTTTGGAGATGAGAGTGTTTTGTAAGGGTGAAGCTTTCTAGTCGATTATGATGAATGTCTCCAGGATGTTCTTTGTAATGACCTGCTAGTTTTCCCAACATAAGAAACTCCACAAGAACAAGGTATGATGTAAATACCTATTTATATCAAAGGATAACCAAATCTTTGGCAAGGTCTAAATAAGTTTTAAGTAAGTTTATTTAATAATGGTAAAAGTTAGAGTTTTAAAAGGGCCCCACCCTTATATAATGGAGACAGAGACAATACAATACAATCTAAAAGAAACTCCTCTACCAATAAAAAAAAGAAGCAATCAACATAAACATTGTCAAAATGCTATAAACCTACTGCAACACACAAAATTAACTAAATCATACTATAAACCTCTTATAATATTTTCTTTTTGAGATCTGAGAGTCATATTGAGATTTATTGCTCATCACCATCAATTCTCCCTCTTCCCTTAAAATTGGGAAAATGGGAATGGAGACTTCAAGTGTATCAACTAGTTTATTATTTGACAATGGGACTAACAAGCCTTCACCTTCTACATTGGCCATTGAACCTTTGACAAAATCTAAAATAATAGTTTTCTTTTCTAACATAGATTCAACATTCGGTAAAGCTTTAACATCTTTTGCCTAAAACTCTACACAAGGATCTATATTTTATGGGTAAGATCTAAAACTTCCACAAGTGCTTTTAGAATTGAATTAAGAGATTCACTTTCTTCCTCACTCTCATTAATGACTTGGATGATTATATGTTCAATCCTAGCATCTTTATACTAATTATTTACTTTTTTATACTTAATATTTTGAAATTGTTAACTAAATGATCAATTCAAAAACATTTTTTGCATCTAAAAGGCAATCTGTCAAAGTCTAGGGGCTGAAGCCAAGTTTTGTCCTTAAATTTAATTTCCACCTAGGTAGGGAGTTCCTTAGAGATATCTACATTTACCATTATGTAGGTAAATGTTGAATGTCTAATTTCTTCTGTTACAAAGTCAGTCATCCAAAATACACCAATAGAGTTTCTTATGGCATTAAGCACAATATTATCCCAAAATTGAAGAGGTAGGTTAGGGAACTAAATCCAAATCAGTTTTGTGTTGAAATTTTTGGTATGAGGGTTGAAATCTCTATGTCAGTGCTTAGCCAAATTAATATGATTCTCCTAACTCGAAAAAAAATTAATTGAAAACATCTTTATCTTTAATAGAATAAAAAACCAAAATAAAAATTTGTCTAGCACATGGTTATATTTCAATCTATCCTTTAAGTAAAGCCTACCAATTTTTCCAAATCCATCCATAGAAGTTTGAAAGACTAAGCCAGAAACCATTAAACCAACATATCAATCCTTTTGTGGAGAGCCTATCTTCCCTCTTTAATATCACTTTAAGCTCTTTCTTTTCAAATTGAATTATATGAATGCCTTTTTTAGGAGGTAATGCTTTAGCTTATCTTTTTCTAGCCATGACCTTAGCATAGGAGGGCTGCCAAGCCTCCTTGACCTTCCCCCTATTTTATAGTCACATATTTTCCTAGTCACAACATGTAGAATCTATTATATGTTCTAAACCCCAACCTCCACCAATATAGGGTCACGACCTGTAAAAGATCTTTCTAAAGGTCAAATGTTTTCACCCCCATAAAACATTTTTCACCTTCGGGCCTTCCACCTACATTGACTGCTTCCTTATTTTCATTGTAAGTGTTCATGCACACTTTGAAATAGGTGATTTAACCTTCAAATTCACAGTCTTTAAATTAAGAATTGTAGCCATTCCTTCTCTCATCCCCCATCTAATTGAATTGTCAATGGGAGAATGACCTATAGCCTTTTTCATCTTGGTTTTTTCCATGGTGAAAACCCTAGTATTCCACTCTTCATTATTCATCATTTAAATTATAAGCATGTTATGAGGCTTGATTGTAGTAGATATACCCACCTTTCTCATGATTATTGAATTTTTTTCTTAAATTCCTTGAACATAGGCAATGGTGATTGTAGGAGCATCTCAATTCAAAGTAATAACTCTTTATCTATGCTTCTTCATCTTGTAAAACTATTTTTCAATATCTAATGTTTTATAACCATTCTCTATTAAGGATTTAACAGGGTAGTCTTTTTTATTTTTTGAATTTCTTTGAATCTGATATTTTGATAGCCCTTGAAGCAAGAGAATAAAGGATAGAAGTTTTTTTGCCAAGTATGATGGTGCGAGTTAGCTTAAATATGTAAAAAAAATTTCAAAAATATTTATTGCATTCAAGCCTTATAATATGCTTAGAAATTCTTTAGACTTTTTGAGAGATTCAATGGATCCTTTAACACAAAAATGTGTTTACATCATACCATATTATTGTAGAGTTCCTTACATCAGGTAAAATGATAGGTCACTAAAAAAAAGGGTCAAAGAACATGCTAGAGACATTCATCATAATTGGATAGAAAGATCCACCCTCATAGAACACTCTCATCTCAAAAAACACTTTATTTGTTTAGATCAAGCTAATATTTTTTTATAAAAAAGATGAGTATTGGAAAATAAAGATCATGGAAACAATCAAAATTGAAAAAAAAATCAAATAACCTAAACAGAGATGGCTAGGCATTGGTGAAACATGGCACCCAATGATAAATTATTTTAAGAATAAAAGTAACACATTTGGTGATTAAAATATGGTTCAAGTAAACTTGATGTTTGTTTCATTAATATTTTAGTGGTGAATAAGGAATAAATTCTCTTGGTAAGGAAGCTAACTGCCTCTTTTCAATCCTCTCATTCTTAATTTATGTATTTATGGAGTGATCAATGTTGTTTGTTCTCAAAGTGTTTCAACATTATATTTCTATCACTGAGGATGGACACACATATTGTGTCTAAAACTTTGGTTCAAAACAATTTCAACATGATGAATCAAGAAGTTTCTTCTTAAAATTTACATCATCATGGAACTTTGCATAATGTTATATTGATTATAGTTATAAAAATTGTATGATATTAATGTCATTTTCTGCCACAAATTTTTATTTTCATATGTAAATTTATATATTTTATCATTTTAATTTTTTAATTAATGTTTTAATGACTCAATTCCATGACCTTTATTCAAACCATGCATTTATGATCATAATGCAACATTTGGGTATTTTTCCTAGATGGGCTTGTCATAATACTTTTCTACATTAAGAAATAAATAAAATTTCCCCCTCTTCCATTGACAAAGAGTAAAAGACACTACATGGATGCATGAGAGGTGTAATCACATATAATTTCATTAATAATTTTTTCAAGAGAAGATCTAAAATGATGAGATAGAGCTCAAAGATTGTCCTGCTCATGATCAACTTCTGAATGGATTCATCGAGTCATTGTATTGCATAAAATTTGAGAAACTTAGAGAATATTTGTAACACACAATATATTCATAGATATTGATTAACATGTTAAAAATATATATAATATGCAATTGACATCCTATTATAATTTAACATCAAAAATAATTAATTTTAACATTATATATAAATTGTTCACAATTAATGAAAAATATCACATCAATGTGTTTTTTTCAAAATTAACTCATATATGTCTTTTACGTATTATTTAGATTAACCAATATTGATATTGTAGTGAAAATTACATGGAAGTTTGTATATATGGTTGAATTCATGATCATGTAAATAGTCATTTACATGATCCTTAAAATTAGAACACTTCATGTTCATCTCTATAAAAGATAAAATTACTTAATTAAAAACATATGTGCTTAATTAGAATAAATTACATAGAAATGCCATAAATGAGAATTACACTTTGAAAGTATAAATTTTGACATAAAATTGACATAACATGAAGATATATTTCTATTCTAAGTTATTATGCATAAAATCCTAGGAAAATATTACAAGTTGAAGGAACAAACTAATGATTTTTTGATAAATGTATTGGATATAAAAAGAGTTGGTTTAAATTTATTATTATTATTATTGTTAAATATGGGTATTAAAGAGGGACCCTATCATTTACATGACATATACAGGTATGGAATTAAAATATAGATAATACAATAATGCTTGCTAATAAGAAAAAACAACCAAACACTACTACAACATAAAAATAACATAGGCTGCTAAATGACACTAAATCAAGATATAAATAAGACCCTTCAAAACCATTTTCCTTTCATGATTTGAGGTTCATGTTTAAGGGTTCAAAATCTTGATTTGTTTGACATTTCTTTTTGTTACCAATGATCCTCCATTCTCCTCCATCCTCTAAATCAGGGAGGATGGGGATGGGAATTTCCAATGAATTCTCTGATTTCAAAATTTCTAAAGTTAACTAAGCCAATGAATACTTATTGAATTTGAATATCTATTTTCACTTGACGGAGCTCTGTTTTCCTTTTTCAAGGGAGAGGATTTCTCTACTATTGGTTCTACCTCTTTTTGGGCAAAATCTAGACCTACCTATGGTTTTTTGATTCACTTTTAGAATATTTGCTCTCGTTATTAATTCCAATAAAATAATGTTGAGGGAGGTCTTCCTTCCACCCAAAAATCTTATTTTTATGCTTGGAATTGTTACAAGAACTAGCCAGATGCCCTATTTGAAAATAGTTTCTACACCAAAAGGATAAAGTCTTGTAATTGATAGATTGCTTCCAAGTACAATTTTGAATTTTTAAATCAATAAACTCAATAGTATCTTTTGAGACATCTAGATTAACTAAATATGACCAATAGTAGTGTGATAGAGAGATTTAAAATCCACAAATAAAAATTTCCCCAAAGAATTTCCTATGGATTTGAAAGAGTACTCTCTCCCAAAATTCAAAGTTAAAAAAACCAGCCTCACCCAAATTGCCTTGACATTAAAGGCCTTAGTATGAGGGTCAAAATATGTAAACCATATTTTGAAGGTAAGAGCTTTCTTCTTCTATGACCAAAAAGGGTTCTAAAATACCATATTCATATCCTCTACTAAGTCAAAGAGAATAGTAAAATAACCTTTTGCACATGGGAAGATTTACAAGTAAACTTCCATCAGAGGCAGCCAGTTCTCTATTATCCAACCATTAACACTGGGGAGAGAAGGCCACAAGTTGAAAAAGTGGAAAATAATTCTAGAATTTGATAGGTCTTCTCTTCCCAATAGTTCATGTAGATATTCTCCCCCAAAATAAATAGAGGGATTTACTTTTCCTGGAACTAAAGGCTTGAATCCTGCCTATTTAACCTTGGCTACAACATTAATGTTAGAAGGCCTCTTCTCTTCTACTTTTTTATTCAACACCTCATTATTAGGGGGTCACCATTATACTATGAAAATGATAGACATTCTATCCCTTTTTGCTCTGAGATCCTTTAAATAGTTATAACTCCTACTATGTTACTAATTATTACATTCTCCAACATATGACTTGGATTATTACTATGAAAAATCTTAAATCGATACAATAAATTCATGCATACATGATTTTTTTAGCATGCATGATATTTCTTTCAACATGAAAGTTTTTCTTTACCTTTTTCTTGTATGTGAACATTTATTATTCATACAATCATTGCATATGTGCATACTTTTACTTTTGCACGTAATATTTTTCTTGATTTTTATCATGCATTCCAAATTATATCTATTTAAAACCGTATCACATTATACTAATAAACAAACTAATGAATATCCAAACTATTGATTTTTTTGATGAAATATATCTATATGTTAATAAAATATATGATATACAAATAATTAAAAAAAATAAGTGGTATGGAAGCACATCTCAAGTCAAACTAGGTCAAGCAGGAACAAGCAACAAAAGAAAACAAAATAGTACTAGGCCCCACCCAAGAATGAGTCATCATAACAACATAAAAAATAGGAAACATTAAGTTTTCAGAGCAAGGTTGAAAGATGGAGGATCCATATCATCTGGACCCCAATCTAAGCTAGGTAAGTCATTGCCATCTAGAATTGGCTCCCAATTAGAAGCCTAAGTAGTGTCCTTATCATCTTCTTATGGCTGAGTAGGAAAAATGGAAAGAGAGAGTTTGGGGAACTTATGCATCATGTCTTCCTGACCTCTAGGTGGCACCCCCATGCATCTAGATGTAAAGGAGGAGGAGGAGCACCCCAAACATCCTGCCCTATAGGGGAAGGAGATGGGGGTTGCCACCCTCACTGTTATCTAAGAGGACACATTCACTAATACAGATTACCACTATGAGAGTGGCACTGAGACTAACTACATCAATGACCACCTTAGGGAGGAGGACTAGCATTTCTTCCAATAATTATGTTATCCTCGGGTGGAGGAGGAATCTACACCATAGCATAAGGAGCATCTCCCCAATGACTGAGAAGGTCCTGAAGATGGCCAATCTCTATGGCAACTTTATTTGCCTACACTTGAATCTCAAAAATCACGTTGGAAACAATAGAAGATTTGCTGAAAGTAAAAAAATTACAATCTAAACAAACATTTCTAAACACTGCATTATTTATTTCTTTCCCTAACCAAAATAGAATCTCCACTTTGAAAGTATGCCAGACATGGGTATATTTAAAATGCAAGGCAGGTTTATCTCCAAGAAGGATATGCTACCATTGAAAAAACTTGGGCTATCAAGGCTTAAAAAGGTCATGAATCCATGTCTAGACCTATTGGGCTTTAGAGTAGTACCAAAAAAGATGACATATCATTTAAAAATGGCCACAAAAAGGGTTTTTGGGAAGGGAAATTCTTAAATGCACAATCCGTCTACCAAGTTGGGGAATGTAATTGCAAAATGGAGTTTCAACATACCACTTCTAGTCCTTCCACCAAGGACAAGAATAATTGATATAGATTTTGTAAGCATTGAAGGTGGAACAATATTAAGGATTTTTTCATAAGATTATCTATTAGTGTTGGATAATTGTAATTACCTCATCTCTAGATAGCCAAGAGCAAGGCTACTTACAAAATATGTCTTAGACAATATGAATGTCTGTATGAAATAACTTGAGAGCATTAATCTAAGGAACCTCAGCTAGAGAGACTTCATTAAAGTTGTTAATAGGTGACAACCATAGTGAATGCAAGTTAATAGACAACCCATCTTGAAACCCAGAGCCATTCCATAGAAGCCATGGTTTGATATTTTCTCATGATTTATAAATACTTTTAGCCACAAAGGACCCTGTAATTTGAATAAAGGTTTTGATGATGAGAAGATTGGATAATCCAACCCCTTTTTAGGATTTTTTTTCCTTTGGGAAGGCCTTAAGATATGTAGTGTCAAAACAACACCTTCCGAACTTCCTTTCCTTTAATGGC
The DNA here is from genome assembly GCA_037957365.1 of Torreya grandis. Classification (NCBI taxonomy): domain Eukaryota; kingdom Viridiplantae; phylum Streptophyta; class Pinopsida; order Cupressales; family Taxaceae; genus Torreya; species Torreya grandis. The sequence goes on along the minus strand of JARHVA010000112.1, from coordinate 2,296,077 downwards.
CCACACAATCCATTTGGCACTTAATGTAACTCTTTAACGAGTCACGTCAATGAGCCCCATACCTTTGGCATTCCATGTGAGGTAAAAATACTCCTAAGAAACCATGTGGAAGCCATGGCCATGTGAAGAATTGGCCCAAAGAAAGTCCCTAAGAAGCTTTTCAAGTTTTTGATAAGAATTCTAGAGTAGTAAACATGAGTGGTCACAAGCACTTTCAAACATATTTAAAATTTTCTTGCTAACGATAAACGCTTAATCACCCAATATTATAATTTATTTGCTACTCTATCAATAAAAAATTGCCACAACATTGGTAAAGAGTCACAAAACCAAAAGGGATGCCAAGAAACTTGAAGATTTCATCATGTTGGATCCAGGCCCACCCATACTTAGCACCACATTAGTGCGGGGAAGGTATGACTTCCTGTTATAAAGAGGTTTTTTCCATTGGATGCTTGAACCATGGGTAAGGTAAAAGGTGCTGAGACACTATAAGGCATTTGCCACATTATCTACTTATTTAATAATAGTGAAAAAAGAATCATCAACAAAGTGTCAATTCAATAATTACATATCTTCCTAAGGGTTTTCTTTATCTTGAGGGAGATAAATTCCTTTTACAAGGCCCCTATCTTGGGCATTGCTCAGAAGATATCCAAAACCCTTTGCTACAAACACATATAGGGAAGGTACCAATGGGCATCCTTGGTGAATAAACTAAAACAAATCAAATTGTTTAAAGGTGACTCCATTTATAGAGAGGACGGTTGAGGCATCTAAAAAAAGCATCTAGATGGTTTGAATGAAATTTGGCCCAAACCCCAGGACTTTAAGAATGACCAAAATGAAAGGCCACTCAATATAGTGATAAGATTTTTTAAAGTCAATTTTTATGAACATATCTTTTTGATTAGATCTCTTAGCCTAGTACATTCCTTCCCAAACCATAATGACATTGTCTAATATATATCTACTTCTGATGGATCCTATTTGATCAGGGTGAGTGATGTGTGGTAACAGATTACATAAATGGGGTACCAAAGCTTTAGTAATGATTTTATAAGAAACATTTTGGAGGGAAATCAACTGCCAATTATAGATCAACTCAAGATCCCCTTGTTTAGGTATGAATTTAATGGTTCATTTCTTTATATTCTTTCCTAGAGAATGTGTGCAAAAGGCTTCTTGATAGACATGGTATAAGTCAGAACCCACAAGATCCAAAGGATTTTATAGAATTCATAGGGTAAACCATCAATTCTTGGAGTTTTATCATTCCCCATAAGAGCCACTGCCTCTTGAAAATCATCAATAGTGAGGAGCCTATCGCAAGCTACATATTGAGTGGGAGTGAGTTTGCAAGTCACCACTGTGAAACACTATTGAAAGGCTATATCACGCTCTATAGAGGATGTTTGAGATTTGATCACCTATTGATAATGGTGGATAAAGGCTTGAAAAATCTATAGTGTCTATGATAATCTCTTACAAGCATTGTAGATAGCCTAAATTTATTGCTTTGAGTTTTTAGCTCTAAGCATTTGAAATAACTCTTTGGAAGATTTGTCTCCTATCTTGAGCTAGTGGATTCTAGTTTTGATTTGAGCTCCCTAGGCATTGTAATTATCTACAATCTTGATACGATGTTGTAAATAAGTGACTCTAACCTCCAAGATCTCATTGGAGGGGTCTTTTCTTAGGGTTAAAGTCACATGACTAAGCTTAGAGGAAGTAATAGAGTAAGAGTATCATAAAATTTTAGCAAGTTGGAAGTCATAGATTTTTAGAAAGTGAGAAGTTCTTCTGATGGCATCATTCCACTAGAGATTTCAACCAAAATCTTAGGTCAGATGGGGATCCAAATTCTAAACTCTATGAATATGAGCCACAATAGGCCCATGCTTGAGTAGAGAGGTATTAAGGAAGAATTGGGTTTTATGAACCTTGGGTTCATGAATTGTCATGTCACTCAAAACTAAATAAGGTAGTGATTGAAAATCCCAAAATATCACAAAGCCTACACCTGAGGAAAAAAACCATTATAAAAAATATATGATTAGGTAGACATCATTACTCTATCTAGGCACCTTTAAATCTGAGTAGGGTCATCCCTAATATTTCTTCATGTGTAGCACACTCTATCCACAGACCGATGGATTAAATTTGGGTCATAAAACCCTGTTTAGTGTACATATAATACCATGCCTCCCTTTCACCAACTACCCAATGCATTGGTAGGTGGCCCACTTTGTTTTCAGGAGACTACCATATTAATGTCACCATAAATGACCTAATGAGCATCGAGGAGATCATCCAATCCATCAACATAAATGAGTAGGCTCAATGGCATCATTCAAAGTGTAAATATTAATAAATCTAAAGGAATGGCTTTTAATGTTGAAAAGGGCCCAAGTTAATTGGTTGGTGGGGTCCATGCTAGATTGCACTAAGTAAAACCACCATCTTGGAGAAATACACGTGATAACACCACCATGTCCTTTCTCATGATTACTATACAGAATAATACTATCATGCTAGATAGAGTTACTGACTTCTGTCAATAAAAAATATGCCACCTTCACTTCTTGCAGATAAAATATGTTCATCTTGGGAAGCTTTATTTTGAAATCATGCACAATAAACTTATGTTTTGGGTTTGTAAGACCCCAAACATTCCATGAAAATAAATTCATAGATGATGGGTGTCAAGAGACATATTTTTGGAATTTAGGCCTTTTAAGAAATCATAGAGATTATGTAAAAAATGCCCACTATTGGCATTTAAAAAAATATCTAATTCTGCTTGTTTCCTCATAGCATATTCAACCTAATACTCTCTTTCCTCTGACTCTTCACACCTCTCAGGAGAGCTATGAGAGCATTGGGTTGCATCTCACTGAGCAGGAAGTAGTAGAGAGGTTGGCTATGAGTATAAAAAACTAGAAGAATTGGGTAGAGAAGCCCCTAGACAATGAGATAGAACATTGGTTGCAAGAGGGGTGTTGTAAACCCTAAGTTTTTCTATCACTTTTAGAGCTTCAGTCTGAGCAGGAGTCTAGTCCTGAAGGCCATTAGTTATTGATGGCTTGCCTCCTTTAGGATTTCAAATGTTCAAGCTCGTGCTTTTAATGTGGTTATTCTTCTTCCCTACCATAGTCCATCCATCCTCAACTAGTTTTTTTCTAGCTTTTAGAGAGGGCTTGGGAGGAGAGGATGAGTGATTGGGCACATTGTTAAAGGATATTTGAAGGTGATAGTCCCAAATTTTATGGTCGATGGCTTGGTAGTGAAATCAGGTATTAGGAAAATTGTATATAAAATTTGTTAGGAGTGTCTCATATTCCCAAATTTAATCTCCACAAACTCTTTAAGGTCCCAAGAAAGGTTGACCTCCACACAAACCCACTTTTGTGGCCTAGAAGAGTAGAACCTACTTTTCTCATGGCAAAGAAATTGACCTATGGAGGAAGTAATTTGGTGAATAAAATGCCAACTAGGGAGTGGGAGAGCTAGAAATTCTACCTAAACCAAGACCTTGAGAGCAGTGTGCTCGAAGACTACAAAGTCCCATATCTTGGGGAGAGAACCATGAATGAGTTATTAACATAAATTGTGGCTAACTTATGTAGGATACCTCCTAGATTGGAAGGGTTAGCAGAATGAAATAAAAAAAATCCCTTCGTTATATTCTAGATGCTCTCAAACTTTATGCCATGAACAACCTAGTGGGTTTGAGTCCAGGATCTAAGCATTATTTCACAAGGAATTTAACCCACAAAATAACCTATCACACATAATTATTCTAGCCATTGACAAGTAGAGTTAAATTTTGGAATGGGTAAAATAACATCAGGTTCTAAAGAGTTACCTCATGGTAGACCTTTGGTACAAACTTCCTCCAGTGTTGTTGGTGTAGATTTTTACCCTTGCATGGGTTATTACTACACCTTATTAATTCAACTTGCTTAATTATGTCTTTATTAGGTGAGTGATGACATCACCATGATGTCATTGTGCACTTGTGAGTGCTTGGGGTCACAGAGTGAGTGGATGGGGTCATCCATCCCACTTGATCCCCTGAGTACCTAGTCCACTCAGGTCACTTATCCCATTGTGTTCCCCTAGTGCTCTCTCCACCCATTATGGAGGAACCCATACACTCACCTTGTTTGGCTGAGTCATCCTATACTCAACCAACCTATTTATAGCCCTGTCCTCTAAGACATTTTATGAGGGAAATTTTGGGTTGTTTGAGCTATTTAGTTGTGAGCTTTGATAAATTTGAGAGCTATGAACATCAAGCCTTTGTATAAGCAATTCATCTTCATTATTGAATACATTATGTTTAATTTCTGCTCTTTTTTAGATTTATTGATTCAACAGTTATGTGTGTTCGCTCTATAGTCATCAATCTTGGACATTTGATTCTTGATGATTCTCACATGGTATCAGAGCTTCAAAACTAGTAAACAAATATTGATTTCTTTCTATTGTTGTTGATAAGAAATATTGAATAGTTTTCTATTTTGTATTCTCTGTTGGTTGGCTTACAAATTGGCATTTACTATTTTTTTGTAAAGCCTATATCAATCCTTGAAAGTTTATAAAATTTTAGGGTTGAAATAAAATAAAAATATCAAGCTTTTATTGGTTTAAGTCAAACTAGTAGGAGTTACCATGTGGGATATGTTTACTTTGTGGCTCAGTTTTGTTGTAATCTTGGCAATTGGGCTATGGGCAATATAGTTTGGCCAATTCTAACATCGTTCAACTAGATGTGATGCCTCAATGTTGCCTTATCAACTGAGCATGACCTATCTACATTAAAATCTATTGCCTCAGCCTAATCTTCAAGCTCACAGTTCCAAGTTCTCAATTCGGTGTGCAAAGCTCTCACCACCATCCCAAATCAAAACTATCAATGCCTCACCATTAAAGGCATTATGTGTTTCCTTATTTATTCTTTTCATATGGCCATGGCCTACCACTTTCTCTCTATTCTAGTCTGTTTATTCGCCATCAACTCACCTATAAAAATATCAAAATTCATGTGTTTTTTTATAGGTGACATTTGGTTTTTTGATGTAGAGAGCTTAGCATCATTTTCCAAGCTGTGTCATTGTAGATCTAAGTTGTATGGAGAAGGTGTTGGATATACTTTCTATCTAAGTATAAAAGCATTGACTAGATCTATACTCTCTTACTAAGTTTGGCACTCTAGACTTGTTGCTATGTGGAAGCTTAGGTATTTCAACATGCTCCTGATCTACTAGTAAAGAACACCTATTGTTTGTAATCAGTGAAACCATCTACCTTCAATGTGATGGTGTTCTAGTCTATGATGGTGTTTCAATCTATAATGGTATATTAAACTGATCTGCATAACCTTGCATATGGATTGTGGTGACAGAGGTTTCTTTTGAGTCTTTCCCATGGTGGAAGATCTGGTAATCTCCACTCCTTGGTGACATCATACATCTTCTCACTTCCAATGCTAAGTCAAAATAAATATATTTATGCCCTAAGAATTTATTAAATCTTGCATATTTAATTCTTTTTAAAAATAGCTTGATTAAAAACAAGGGTCAATATGTTTTCCTTCATCATAATGCACATGTGAGTGCATAGTTTGGTTGTTTAAAGACTTGGTATTATTGTTGGGGAGATCATTGGTTCAAATCCTAGCTATCTAGTTGGTTGAATACATTTTTTGTCAATTATTTTTTTGAGATGAGTGGGAAGCTCTTTATTGTTGGTGGGGCATTATAATTTTTTATTGTTTTTTATTTAAAAACTATACATTATAAATGATTATTGCATTGATAATTTATATTGGTAATTTACCTTGTATTTTTTCCCATCAAAGACGAAGGGTGAGGCCTGAATAGGCATGAGGCTAATTCCCCCTCACAAAAAAAATCATTACATTCTTTGTGTAGTGATGATTCCAACAACTAGTTGGAAGGCTAGGTAACCCCTTATCATCAGGTGTATTTTAATCATTTAGTGCAATTTTTATTAAAAATGGGCTATTGACTAGAATTTGTTTTAGTAATAACTTGTAAATGGTAGCTCAAAATTGAGCATCATCTTTTGAAAAAGTGTGTATTTTTCAATTTACCACTTAGGTAGCCTATTTTAATTATAAAATGCATTGAATTATAAAGTACCAAAATTTGGGGGGGCTACCTGACTAGTTCACACATTTACTTCTCATACAAATGCATTATTGACAGAGTTTGACATCCTCTTGCTTGCCCTGTTTACATTTCATGTGTATTAATTTGGTCAATTACACTGATTGTTCATTCTAGTGGATGTATTATCAACTTATTTTGACATCCTCACATTAAGCATGATTGTAATTGTAGACACAGTGGGGTCACTGTTGATTGTCTTGGGGAGATTTTGTATGGACCATACATTCTCTCATGTGCACATTCAGTTTTCATAACTATTACCTATGCCCATTCAATGACCACTTGCATAGATTTCTCTTGTATTCTTGGATGTATTATCAATAGAACCTTACATCTATTTGAGTGTGCATTGTCACTTATGCATCGATTACTCTACTTGATTGGACTCATTTTAGACGTAGTCCGAAGTCCATCTCCAGAGCGTGCATTATTACTTTAGATGAGGAGAGTTGTTTCATCTCTAGTGATCTTTCTTGGGAAGGATAATTATGCTTCATGACATGCTTATATGGAACATTCACTCATGGATCAGAAACTTATTCCATTCTTATATGGATAGATTCCCGATCCCATTGACCCAGTGCAATACAATGACTGGGCTAACTCTTGTGACTATGTTTATGGTCACTTTTTAATACACATTTCATGGGATTTACATCACCATGTAGAACACAGAGTGTCTCTCCATTATTTAGATCACTCTTCAGAGTCTTTTTGGAGATTCAGCTGAGACTTACATCACTCCTCCACTACCTATTGTCTCTTCAAAGATAGTTGTACTCTCACCTCCTACTTTTATTTCCTATGATGACATATCCATGGTGGATGGTTCTCTTCCTTTTGTCGATCCACCACTATAGTTCAAGATTTTTCCAGGCCTCAGTTGTCTTATTGTATATTTTACTTCTATTTTTGTATCGAATATTGCTCTTCTAGAGCCTTCACATCCTTTCACTTTAGAGGACTTCACTATTTATAGTATGAGTACACCTATTTTGAATATCAAGGACTCATCTCTTCTTGTGGACTTACCTTTTTTAGTTGGTGAGTCATGCTCCACTCTTCACATGGACATTCTTTCAGTGAATGTTCCATGTCATTCCTTTGATTGGTTCACATCAGTGGTATTACCTTTAGATTCTATGCACATTCTCTCCAAACCTATGCCACATATATTATTTAGATCACATTCAGAGATCTTACTACTACCTTCATCTTCCATTATAAAATGGGTAGACTTTTAGTACACACATCAATTTCTTCCTTTGCCAAATAGAAGAAACATTGTTCAATGTGGATGGAGCTTCTATAGTATTCAGGTAGAGGATCTTATCATCAACTTTCATCTTCTTGTGAGATGTACTTGGAAGACTGATTGCTTGAACATCATCATCTCAGGGGAATTTTAGTCTCCTCTTCTTATTTTCTCTCTTTTGAGGGGGATTTTTTTCCCACTGGGTTTTCTCTCACTAGGATTTCTCCCTTTCTCCACTTTATGAAAGATTATTTTGTACATGGGTACCTGATCAGGGCTTATTGTCAAGACCCATTTTTTGTATCATCGCCTACTTAAGCTATGCTTATGGGGGGTATTGGTGTAGGCCTTTTTCTTATGGGTATTGGCTACACAACTACATTATCTTGCTTAGGGCTCTATAGGTTATTTAAGAAGATTAGTACCACATTCACTAAAATGTGGGGTTTCATTATCTCTCCAACCTATAAATATCTCTCTCCCTTTGTATTTTTCATTCAATGAGCTTGGATTCATTAAGCTTCTTATTTATGAGTTGTGATAGGTTTAAGAGTTGTGAGAGTTATGAACTTCATCTCTTTGTATAAGCAGTTCATCTCCATTATTGAATATATTATGTTCAATTTCTTATACCCACCAAGCTATACTTAAGGGGGGTTTTGGTGTAGAGTTTTACCCTTGCATGGGTTATTACTACACCTTATTATTTTATCTTGATTAAGAGGATTTTTAGGCTAATTAGGTCTTTATTAGGTGAGTGATGCCATCATATACTTATGAGTGCATGGGGCCACATACTTAGTGGATGGTGTCATCCATCCCACTTGGTCCCTTGAGTGCCTAGTCCACTTAGGTCACTTATCCCACTATTTTCCCCCAGTGTTCTCTCCACCCATTATGGAGGAGTCCATGCACTCACCTTGTCTGGCTGAGTCATCCTACACTCTACCAGCCTATTTATAGGCCTATCCTCCCAAGGCATTCTATGAGGGAAATTATTGTGAGTTGTGATAGATTTGAGAGCTATGAGAGCTATGAACTTCAAGTCTTTACATAACTAATTCATCTCCATTATTAAATACTTTATGTTTAGTTTTTACTCCCTTCTAGATTTTTTAATTCAATAGTTACATGTGTTCACTCTACAGTCACTAGTCTTAGATGTTTGATTTTGGATGATTCTCATAAGTACTTTCAGGGGTCATTGCTTGATGCTCCACCATTTTTCTCTGTAGCTGAATCAACTTAGAGAGAATGAGAAGACATTGAATATGATGGCCTCACTCGAAGGTGAAAAACCTTAAAAGGAAATAAATGTTAATCTTGAAAGCAATCTAATGAGGGATGCAATATACAAACAAGCTAGCTTAAAATAAAATCAAGGGCTAACTCTATGATGTGCATGGAGGAAACCCTAGCAAATCAAAAAACCAACTGACATGCACACATTTTTTTTAAAACTATTGATTTTAACTTAAGATGGATTATCTACAATTGCAATCAATTTTGTATGAAAGTTTTTTAAAATATTATTTATGTTTTTTTGTGTTGTAATAAATAGGTCCCCTTCTACATGTAAAATATGTTTTGCTATAATTAGGAATAGGTGGGAGGCCATGCTTGATTATGACTTTCTAATCATCCTTAGGATTTATTTGAGCTAGGATTAAGAATTTAATACCAAATCCATCAGGTTTATATTTTAATTTTGTCATGAATGTTATTGTTTCTCCATTTGAACTTCTTAAATTTTTTTTTCCATGCTTACATTCTTGGCTCTTAAATTTCTATTCCATAAAACATGACTTTTGATTCTTGGTCTAATTTAAAGTGAGATGACTTTTTAAAAAAAACTATCATATTTTCATCCTTATGTGCATCATTCTTGTGATTTATATTTTATTTTCCCCATTATTGGATTATCTTAAATCATCTTTGGTATTGTATTTTTTTCCTTTGATTGTAAAATTCTTGGAGTAGATGGCACTATTTGAAGGAATACATTGAAGTCATTATCTTGGAATGCGTGGTATATTAAGAATAAATTTCAATGACAAGGAATAAAAATATATAGCTTGAAAATGTAAATTTATTTATTTATTATCTATTCTAGAAACAATAAATAATTTCTTTAATAATATTTTAGTAATATATATTGAATATATATGACAAGCGAGCAAGTGAGCAAAGGAACAAGAGTAGGTTGGTAAGGGAAAATAAGAGAGTGTTTGTAATAATGAATTTAAGGATATTTTTAGCTTAAGTGGCAGTGGTGGTGAGGGTTTAAAGTAGGGTCAACAAGTAAGCCTTTTATCCATCATCAAGCCTAGGGCTTAGCCATAGTGTCAAGTGGAAAAGCAGGGAAAGTTTGGCATAGGTGGCAGGGATGATGCCCTAATTTTTAGTGAGTATAGTAATGATTTAAATCCCTACCATTATTGTAGTGATTTTGGTGAGGACCAAATCCTTAGTGTTCATCCTAGCATATCCATATGGCTATCCAAATGTTAGTGTCTCTCTTGGGTTAGGATTGATAATCTTGTGTATCAGAAGCAAGTTGTTCGGGACCTAGATAAGTTACCACCTTTGGGAAAGGAGTGTGTTGATGGTTCTGAAGTGGCCAAGATTGGGGTGACCTCCCCATTTCTAGTGTATCTAACCTATGACTCTATCTCAAAGGATATTCATTTTCTAACTTCTTACACTCTTATATGTAATTTTTTCTAGAATCACCTTCAAAGATTTGAAGTTAAATCTTGGTGCTTGGAAAAGTGGGCTGATGGATACTCTCTATGATTTATTCTTAGGGGATTCTTTTTGGTGATCTTTCCCCTAGTTGAGCTTAAATCAATGGTGTTGTGCACCATTAGTGGTGTTTTTCACCATCTCATTATTCTCTGTCTTTCATTCTTCATATGTAACCTTAGGTCTCTAGTATTAGGGAGGCTTCCCCATTTCTAGTATATTTGACCTATGACTCTATCTCAAAGGTGACTAATTTTATATTTTATTACACTCTTATATGTAAATTATTGTAGAATCTCATTCAAAGATTTGAAGTTAAATCTTGGTGCTTGGAAAAGTGGGAGGATGGATGCTCTCTATGATTTATTCTCAGGGGATTCTTTTTGGTGATCTTTTCCCAAGTTGAGCTTAATTCAGTGGTGTTGTGCACCATCTCATTTTTATCTAAGTCTTTCATTCTTCATCTGTAACCTTAGGTCCCTAACTTCAATGCTCTCACTATTGAAGTTGGGCCTTCTTTAAGGTAGATTCTTATGTATGCCTTACCATTGGAATTATGGGAGGAAAGCCTTCTGTCAAAAATTGGTGTCTATTTGGGAAAGTTAGTTTTGATTGATTCAATTACTAAATAAATATTGTTGGCCTCCACTATAATCTTTATTTCTATTGATACTTCTTCCCTCATCACTCATAACATTCATATTTTGTCTTCTAGTGGTTTTTGGGTTCAACACATTATGGGGGAAGATCAATCTTGTATTCTTGTCATAAATCTAAGCATTTTCAATTTTACTAACCTCTATGTAATAGTGTCCTTTAAGACAAGGTTTGGTTCTCCAAGTCTTAGGCTTTATCAGAGGTGGTCTTCAAGAAGGATGGTGCTATTTTGAGTTATGATTATAAAAATTTGTACTCTCTTCCTCTGATTGTGTATAGACATGTTCCTCCTTTATGGTAACCTTGGTGGTCAGCATTGATTAGATGTCCCTTCAAACCTTGTTAAGGAAACATAATATGTTGTGAAAGATTTTGGTGTTTTAGCTTTTATGATTCGTGAGTCAACGAAGGAGGCTAAAATTTGGGCAATCTCAAAGGTTTTTTAGAAAGGGTCAATATTGAAAGATGGGGTTCTCAAGAAAAATAAGGATTTAGAATCTAATATTGTTGTTGATTTAAAGGAAGGCATAAGAGATAAGATGCCAAAAAATGGCCAAAAATCTAAATTTGAAAACTCTCTGGGGGAGGTGGTTGCTGGCTCATAGGAGGTCATCAATTCTTTTTTATTCCGTAGGCAGTAAGGGAGGGATGCCCCCTTTCCCTCTCTTTTATTGGGTTCTCTAGTAGCTCACACTGGTGTTGTCCTTGTTTTTGTAATATTTTTTCTTGTAGTTTGGGTAGGGTTTTGGTGTTTTGAATGGTTTGGGGTAGCAATTAGTAAGTGCTTTCAGAGTGTGGTTTTGTAATTTTTAAATGGTTACATGGGCTACCTTTCATTCTAGTTTTTAGGGTTTTTATAAGTTTAGCTCTATATTTTTGCAGTAAAGGGGTGTGGAGTCTTGGACTTGTGGGGGATGGGGTTATGAATTTTAATGTTTTGGGGCATAAAGTTTTCTCCTTTTTGTAATATTGAGTGTGGCTTTGGTATGATGACCTTTTGTCATTTATGGCATAGATTTGTCTTCGGGGAAAAAGTTATGTGATTTATCTAGTTATGCCTATGATTTTTATCTTCTTTCTTCACCTTGGGTGGGGGACTCATTAAAATCATCACACACACACACACACACACACACACACACACACACACACACACACACACACACACACACACACACACACACACACACACACACACACACACACACACACACACACACACACACACACACACACACACACACACACAATGTACTACACATAAATTTTGATTAGAGATATTTAAGAAGAGAATAGGTTATATATCAATGTCTTATCAAATGTAGTTTTATTTTTATATCCCACAACAAAACGAAAACTATGGTCATTTTTATTTTTAAGGTGTATAATACAATCTAGATGGTTTGTTGCCATGATAATATTTTTTTCCTCTCCAAACCATTTTTTTTAAAATTATGAATATACTTCAAATTATGACCTTCTACATAAATTTTTCAATATGAAAAATCTTAAAAACATGAACAAATAAATTATGAATTCCATTTACCATCAATTTCCATATTATTTTAAAATTATGTATGGTAATTTTATCTATATATAGAAGTACACATGTATAACACTCTATTTGTATGTCGGCATTACATTTGGAAGTGGATAGCTTACACAAAAGGATGACAAATTTAGAAAAAATGAACAAGTAAGAACTTTAAATTATATGATAAAATTTTATTTGTTATATGTTATAGATTATAAATTTTAACAAAAAAAAATCCTAACTTGTTTAATTAGAAGGAAATTTTTACATGATGAATAGCCAAATGATTGGTGAAGTCTTGGATTCTATGTATTTTAAAGATCTATAATATCTTGAGAAGCGACTTAATTTTGGTGCTAGAAAGATACGCATAGAAAAGGTAATTCGTGATAGTTTTTATAATTTATTCAATATTTTATATATTTACTCGAAGAATTTTTTTTCTTAAATTTTTTTCATTATATTGGATTACTTTAAAAATAATATTTTATGATTTATTTTTTAAATTTTTTGTTCTACTAAAAATTACACATTATTTATTGTTTGCATTTTTTTCGAATGCTGTAGGGTAAAACCTTACTCAGCCATATTGGGTCTCTAAGAACTAAGGTAGCACATCATTTACTTTTGAAGAAAGCATTGTAGTTCATTAAATTTAATGTTTTATATGATGCTATTATGGTGGAACTACTAAAATTAACACCTTTATCTAATATATAGTATTTGTAAAGTATTCAATAAGGTTTTTATTTTTCATTTTCTGCCCATAAAAATTATCACAAGTTTTTTCCTCTTTAGAATTATATATAGAGAAAAGAATAATTTTTTAAATATATTTACTTTAATTTTTTTAAAATAATTATTTAAAATATATATTAATATAGTTTACCTTCCCTTTAGTTGTTTAATTAGCACATTTAATATAATTGATGATTAAATATATTTTATTTTCATTAATTACATGTGTTAATAATATTAAAAGTTATGAAAAGTTAAATAAATTTACTATAAACTTCATATATTTATGTTTTCATATGTTTTATTATTCAACCCAATAAAGCATAAGTGTAATATTGTTCAATAGCCTCACCATGTAAAGAACATAAAATCCCATAGCTATTAAATAGAAAATATGAGACCTATAACTGATATGGGTTAACATTTTAAAGATGTAAAAATAAACTATAAAAATAAAAAATTATAAGATTTAGCTTGGAAAATGAATGTGGTTCCCATTATATAATGTAATAATTGCCAAACATTTAAAGGCATTACAACTATTTTAACAGAGGTTAGAATATTTATTTGTTTTATGGAAAATATTTTTGGAGAGATGCTACATTTGAGTAAAACCTAAGGAGGTAGGTGTATCTCTTCTACCAAAATCACCCAGGGCTCACACCTGGCCTGCCCCCTTAGGCATACTTAAAAAGCATGCGTAACCATAAAGAAATTAATTATCAAACTATACATGTAGCAATAAAAATCCAACAAGATTGATTCCTTAAGGCTCATACAAGAACTATGGTCTAAAAGGAGTAACAACCCAGCTTCCAATCAAGACCAAAATTGGAAGAATCCACTGAATAAAACCCATCACCAAATAAATCCAATAAAATCCCTAGAAATATGGGCTATTAGAGAGTAGAGGTGCTAGAGTTATGATTATTCAAAGAAAGCATTCATAAAATCCCAGTGCATAGCTAAGACAACCACCATAAAGGAGGAGGACCATACCCCTTCTCACCAGATTGATAAAGGGGCCAATTGGCCAATGCAACAGTTGCTCTATTATATTGCCTAGGAGTATGGATATAGATAACTTTGTCAAAATTATACTGAATACAATGAATATTATGTTGGATTCTATAAATTATCCAATTCTTGGGGCTATTAAGACTAGGCTCCAAAAGAATTTGGATCCAGATATTAGAGTCTGAAATCACTTGAAGGTTCTTCCATCCCAATTTCCAAGCTTCCTTAAGACCTTTTAAAATTGTTTGTCCCTCAGCCAAATTATTAGTAGTAATACTAATTTTCACAAAGAAAAAAAAAGCCATAAAAGTAGTAATTCCAACCAACACCTCCAATACTAGCCTATCCAGGATTTCCTCTAGATGTACTATCTAAGTGAAAGTGATTGAATCCTAGAAGAGGAGTAAGAGGATGAAATTGAGGAGTGGAAACACCCTGAGGCCGATGGGGAGAAGGAGCAATATGGAGATCCTAGAGAATAAACATCCATCACTTAAAAGGAATTTGAGGATGTTTTATCAAGTGAATGACTGATTCTCTAATGTCGGTAAAAGTACATTTTGAAATCCACCTAATGTAAGTGAAAAGCTACTTTAAAATTATAGCATTTCACTCCTTCCATATGCTCCAAAATAAGAAATAAACTCCAACACAAAGAATTTGATTAGAACAAGAATTAATTTGAATTAGTATAAAACTTGTCAGTTAGCTCAAAATCAATTAATTTTGTTCATGACTATTTTATCCATTTAAAATATTGGTCATCAAATTAGTTTAAATTGGATAGAAACCATTGAAGAAGACATTGCTTCAAGATTTGATAATTAGCATGGGATAATGATTTTTTTCTCAATTCAATATTGTATTTGCAATGATAAACACATAAGAAGATCATGTTATCATTACCTGAAGAAAAACTAAGATTGTCTCTATAAGGTAGTCAAGAAGACAAGCACAAAGAGCAGATCATATAGTAGCTAAATGATTTTCTACAATAATAATTTTGCCTAATGACCATTCAAGCACTCTAAGCACCAATTCTTCAATGAATCTTGATTGGTTAAGTCAAACACAAAAAGACATTTCATTTGATTTGAGAGCATTTGCTTGGAATAATAGAACTAGTTCAACATTTTTTCATAGAGTTGCCGAGGTGTTAGAAGATGAGGAAGAGATATTATTTTAGCACAAAGTGCTGAAGCAATAACTACATATAGAGTTCAACAAAGAAGACCAATTTAGATAATTCTTCAATATGCACTAGCTCCTCATCGATAGTAAAAACTGTCAGAAAACTAGTTCACTAGGGTTAATAAATCAAAAGGTTAAATTGATCCTTTCTACCAATTACAATAAGCTTCTCCTTTTCGACTAAATCTAGAAAAAAATGATAAACTCAAAAAAGTAGCTAATCTTCCCACAATTTCTAATAAAGGTAAATAGTTACAAGGAGGAATGATCATCAATTAAGCTCTTATCTTCCTAGGTGTTGTTGTACCACTACAAGTAGTCTTTCCAATGATGACTTTACTTTGGGGTAATATAATTGGTCCATTAGCTTTGAGGCATTTACATGAACTTCCAATAGGTCATGAAATGACTATCTAAAATTTTTAGGTGATGGTAAGTAACATCCAGATGAACATATTATTATTTTTTATGTAGCATGTGGAATTTTAGGCATTGAACATGAATATGTCACAATCTGATTATTTGCTGAAACTCACTAGAAAGGAGTGGCATATTAGTTCTATCATCTCCATCAAGAAACATTAACCAATTGGAATGATATGAAAACCAAGTTTGAAAGTAGATTAAAACCAATAGAAGATACACATGCATTATTAGATCAACTCACTTAAATGAAGAAAGAAACACACAAACCTAAGAGATATTTTTTAGCTAAGTTCAACCAACTATTACATAAGATACCATTGACTGCTAAATTGACATATGAGAATTAGAATTACTTCTTTATCAATTCTCAATTACCAAAAGTAAGTTATCAATTGAGAATAATTAGAGTAGTTATTTTGATTTTAACTCAAAAATTAGTTAATTATGTCTAAGATGACATGATAATGGCTGGAAAACTAAAGAGGGAATCATCTAAAGGCAAAATTCAGAACTTAGGTCAATCTTTAATAGAAAATGTTTTATAAACAATGTCTAATTATATAATAACTTTGAAGAAACAACTACGTCATAAAACTATCATTGTTCCTTATCAAGACACTCTAAAGAATAAACCATGTGCCTTTTCAAAAGGATCATCCTCGATTGTAATCTCCTTAGTAAAAGCTTGCACTGAAAGCTCCTCTTCAACAAAGTGTAAATCCACTTGTTAAGGTAGTTTTGGAAACATAATAAATATTTTTATATGAAGAAATTGAATAATAAAATAAATTAAAAAATCCATATATTCATGTATGTGAAATTGAAGAACTTAGTGAAGACTCTATTTTACCGTTCCTAGACTATAGTTCAGATGAAGATGATTATGAAGAAAATGTTGGAGACATGAAATATCACTTGTTTGTGGTATTCACAAGAGATCAAAATCATAAAAATCAATAAAATTAAAGCCAATAAGAATCAATGAAAGTTATTCTTTTATGATGAATATCACCTCTTGTTCAGATGAAAGGAAAACAAGCCCTAACCAGTCAGGTGAGTCTTCCCTGAATACTATTATTTGTTATCCAAAGAATATTCCTCTTGTTAATAGTAATGTGAATCTATCTCAACCTTTAGAATGTGGATATAATTGAACATGTCAATAAGACTAGAATTTAGATTTCACAAGCTAAATATTTGAGAGCATATCTAGATCAACTAGACAGGGTAGTAAAATTTATTAAAGGCAAAAATATTTCTAAAAATAAGTCAATAATAAATTAATATTAGACATCCCACAATGTAATTTAGTAAACTTTATGACTATAATAACTTCTAAATCTAATAAAGTTGATTTTTTTTACATTTATATATTTCTTAAGGGATGTAAAGTCAGTAATTACATAATTGACATAAGATCCTGATAATGTAATGCCTATGAAGGTTTTTCATGCTCTTGGCCTAACTTGGATAAAAGTTTTTGGTCATTATTACTCAATGAGAGAGAAACAATTTTCTCTTGTTGGTCAAATCAAAGACACCCAAGTTATTCTTTCATCTTTTCATCAGAAGAGGATCAAGGTCAACATCCTAGTAGTTGATATCTTAGTAACCTATGACATTCTCTTAGGAGTAAAATTATATAAATAACTTGGTGATAATGCCTTGAAAAATAATTGAAAATCAAATACAATGTGTAAAAAATTGATGATCTTAAGACAAATATATTGTATGAAGAAGGTATAGGTAATTAATTACTGATCTCAGAAAAAGATTTGGATTTGATAGAGATCATGGAAACCAATCCCAATGAGGTCTAAATTATGGAAATTGATGGTAAGTATTATTCAATAGGATCTACTATAGGAATTGCTCTAATATCTATGAACAATAAAATATTTCTTTTCTATTACAAATTATATGTTGAGTGTACTAATAATATCATAGATTATGAAGATCTCTTACTTGGATTATAGGTTGTATAAGAAATGAGGATTAAAAATTTGAAAGTGGTGGGTGATGTATAACTGGTTGTAAAATAGATCCATGGCCAATATCAGATAAAAAATGAATGTTTAAGACACCACAAATTTTTTTATATATGATATAGAAGCATTTGAGGCATTCCCTATTCAAACTATTCCAAGATAAATTAATTCCAAAGCACACACACTAGTAACATTGGCTTCATTGTTTATTCCTAACTTAGAAGTTGGTAAAGGAAAATACATAATTAAACTTGTGTATCGACTCAACATGCCATATAATTTAGAAAATTGGTAGCTATCCAACGATGATCAACAAATAATTTATTTTCTTGGGAAAGCTAATATTTTAATAAATTTATATTTTTAAGGTAGTGATTCATCATATAGAGAATATTCTTCACAAACTCATCAAGAAAATGTTGTTGGAGAAAAAGATAAAGAAGGGATAATAAAACTAAAAGGAAATAAGATTCTTTAAGGATTGGTCTCATTGAAATAACTTTTTGACAAATATGATATGTTCCTAAAAAAGAAGATGCAGAAAGATTCTCTCAATTTAATAGACTATGAGAAAGTAAATATTGGCTCTAAAGAGCAAACAGGTTAATTAATATTTAAAAATATTGCTTATCAGAAGAAAAAATAAGATTCATCTGATTACTTTTAAAATACATTGAAATTATTTTATATTCATATTAAGACCTCAAGTCTTTTTGTCTGAAAGAAATGCAACACATATTTCCTTTAAAGTCTAATGTCAAACTATTCAAGTATAATAAAAAATAATATAATCTTAAAAATTATAAGAATAATTTTTGTAGAAATTTATAAAATGCACATATCATTTTCCCCATTCACAACTCAATTTGCATTGCTCATATTATTTTGATTCATAAAAAGAATGAAAAAATAGGATTTGTGTAGACTTCAAGAATTTGAATCAGGGTTCTCTCAAAGATAACTATACATTACCCATCATGGATCAAGTTCTTCAAGTAGTTATAGGTTTGGAAATACTCACAATGTTGGATGGATTTTCAAGTTACAATCAGATTGAAGTTGATAATGAAGATCAATATAAAACATTCTTCATAATTTGAAGGGGCACTTTTCCATATCAACAAATGTTGTTTGGCTTAATTAATGTAGGGGATACATTTTAGAGAGCCATGAATTTTGTATTTAAAGATCTGTAAAACAAATTATTATAGTATATTTAAATGATCTAAAAATTATTTTTAAAAAGATAAAAGATCACTATGAACACCTCAAAAAAGTGTTCGAAAAATGTAGATTGCATGGTATTTCTCTTAACCCTAAAAAAATTATTTTTTGGGTGACTCAAGGGAAAATTATCAATAACATCATCTCTAAAAAAGGAATCAAGATTGATCTAGAGAAAGTTGAAGAAATCTAGTTGTCTCTTCCAACCAGTAAACTAGGGGTTCATTCATTCTTCATAAAGGTGAACTTTTTGAGAAGATTTGTTCTAGATTTTGTAGAACTTACAATGCATATTATTGATATGATGAAATGGAAACTATACTTCAAGTGGAATAATGAATGAAAATATACATTCAAAAAGATAAAAGCTAATATTGCTCATGTACCAACTCTGGTTTGTCCAAGCTTCAAAAAAGAATCACCATTTATTATTCTTCCTTAGAACATAGTCTCTTAGCCATACTAGTTTAGTAAAATGATGAAGGTGTTGAATTTCCCATCACTTTCATGAGTTGTAACTTGAAATACTATCTGAAAGAGAAACATGCATACACTATTGTGAAATACATCAAATAGTTCAAGTATTATATTCTACATTTGCATTCCATTGTAATAGTACCTAGTATATCAGTCAAATCTATTTTGACTCGATAAGAATTGGGATCTAAGAGAGGTAACTAAATAACCAAGGTACAATAATACTATTTATAAATCAAGCCCATAAAATTGGTTCAAGGAAAAGGGTTATGTCAATTCATAGTAGAACATAAATATTCTTAGATAATCTCTTTAATAGATTCTAATGATAAAAAAAGAAAAAAAATCCCTTTATTCTTTTTCTAGATTCTAATAATGAGTGGTTTATAGATATGACTTTATTTCTGACATATGATTAATTCCCATCCCATCAGGGTGCTAAATAGTGAATAACACTCAAGTTGAAGGCTCATAAATATGTAGCTTGGGATGGTACATTGTTCAACAAGAGTATTGATGGCTTTTTCTTAAGGTACGTTAACAATGAACAATAGAAGAAGATTTTACAAGTTTTTTGTGATCAAGTGAACACTTTTATGCTCTAATTATAGATTACAATATTCTAAGAGCTCATTTATACTATTTTACACTTTTCAATGATTCTTGTGAGTGGGTAAGGAAATGCAAAATATGTCAACAATTCATCAGGTGACCAAAACTTATAGCATTTACCCATAAATTATTGGTAATAGAAGAGCCTTTTTTAATAATGGGGGTTGGATTTAGTTATATCTATGAATCTTCATTAAGGTTATGGACATATGCATGTTATCGCTATGGCAAACTACTTCACTAAATGTGTAAAATCCATCCTAGTCAAGCAAACAACTTCAGAAGTTGTTTGTAACTTCATCAATGAGAATATCTTGGTTACATATGATGTTCTACAAAAGAATGTGACATATAATGATTCAATATTTTATTCTTTAGAGTTGATTGGATTATATTATGGCTAGATAAACTCATTGTCTAAGTATTTAGACTATTAACCACAAAGAAATGGTCAAGCCAAGTCAAGTAGTAAGAACCTGGTCACTATCATTCGTAAGTTCACTGATAAAAATTGGAGGAAGTGGTACAAGAAGTTATATGATGCACTATGGGAAGATCTTAAAACATTGAAGAAAGCATAGGTATTTCTACATTTTAGTTTCTCTATCCATTGACCTGAGTTGTTGACAACCAAAACTTTGAAAGTCTCTTAGACAAAAGAATTATCTACTTGAACAAAATTGAAGAAGATAAATCTAAAGTTGTTTACAGAGTTGTTAAACATTAGGCTTAAATCAAATCTATTTTGACAAGAAAGTGAAAAGAAGATATTTTTGAAGTAGGAGATCTTGTTCTTTTGTGGGATAAGCGTAGAGAACCAAAAAGAAGTCACAAGAAATTTGATTCCTTATGGATGGGTCTTTTCAATATCAGATATTTATGTGGAGACTACACTTTCTTTTTGGTCTATCATGATTGCACACATTTGCTATTACTTTATAATGGGTAATATCTCAAGTATCACTACAAGTAAAAGCAGTGGTCCTCTGCATGTAAGTATGTACATAATAATTTTACCGTGTCTTTTTTTCTTGTCTTAGTGTGTGTGTCTGATGTTTTTCAATAAATATAATGTTATGTCTATTCTTTCTTCCTCTACATATATTAGTTTTATAACTTGCATTGTTTCCTCGAACACCTATTTTCAGTTTAAATGAACTATGCATTCCTAGTCTTATGCTATTCCAAAATGTAAAGTTGTTTAAGTTTCTATAATAGATAGGTTTTCATGGATTTATTCAAAAAAAAGGTAAATATATATAATCTTAATAATCATAAGATGTAACTTGATAATGCATGTTCATTTCCCATACAATTAAGATAGGCAAATTAGTTGTTGGTCAGATCAAGATCTATAAATTTTAAAGTAGAGGATCTGACCCAGCAGCACATGTTCATTTCTCATATTATTGAGATAGGTGAACTGGTTGTCATTTCTTCAGATCAAAATCCATAAAAGCAAGTTTTATAGAAGTTATTGAGAATTTATAATAATGAAGATAATAGTGATTAATAAGTTTCTAATAAAGTAAAGTGATTTTGTATCCCAATGGAAATGCTCCATCTGTTAAACCATAGTCTATGGTTCTTCTCTCGTCCTTTGTAGTTTGATGTCCCCAGTCAAAGCCAATTGTTATCCCAATTTTTGAATGGAAGTCAAAAAGATAAAAAATGTTGAGTCTTTTGATTGCAAATAGTCAAAGTGAGTCAAAGTTGATCAAAGTTATTTTTATTTAAGTCAATATGTCTCACATAAGATTTTCAAGGTTAAAATTAATACTTTATCAAAAGTTTGAATATATGAAATAAAAATACAAAACATTGACTAAAATTTTACTTTATTGGGGTTTTAAGGTTTGTTGAGCAAATATCAAAAAATTTACAACTATTTAATGAGATATTAGAATCTGATAACTGTTCAAACACATCAAGGAAACTAATTACCTACAAAACACTCTAATTGAATCCTATCTTTGTCTAAATATTCTTTAGAATCTAATAGGTGTGTGCACGTATCATATCTTGATCACTAGTTGATCAAACCCATGGATCTTGATCACTTACTCTAATGCTTATCAGATTCCAACACTCACCCATTATCCTTTGTTTCTCTGGTATTATTCCTCCTTGACCCTCACACATGTGATTTCCTCTTTGATTATACAATATTTTCTTCCATATTTCAATTTGGCCCATCATTTGCTCCTCACTCTTCCCATCTATTATCACTCTCATTTTACAAGTTTTGCACCTCATTTGTCATTAGCATTGTAGGGTTTTATCGATTTTGGTCATTATCTTCATCAAAAGAAAATAAGGTTTGTAGCTTTTTGACTTTGAGATCAAAATTTTCATGTTTTTCCTCTAGTTTTAGTCATTTACTTCGAGTTTCTATTTCCCAATGAGTTCTAAACACTTTCTAGTGTTCATAATTATATTATGTAACTTATCAAATTTTATCATATTCCTCACATCATCAGATTCTATAGACTCCCCAAACACCTAGTTGACTCCATGTTTTTGCACATTTTAAATTATGAGACCTTGCCAAGGAATACTTCAAATTCTAAAAATTATTTTTACACTTATCAAATATTGAGACGTAGCCAAACACCTCATCAGACTCTGATACCCTACTAAACTTCTTATCTAACTCAGATGTCTATTTCATCACTTAGTAGGATCAAGAACCCTGTTAAACATCTTATTGGATTCTAAACCCTATTAGTGCACATCTAAGACTTTGACACCCTATTTGGCATGCTATCAGGTTACCATGCTCTGCAAGACACTATCATATTCCACCATCTTCATTTTCACTACCTACAACATGCATCTTGTTGGAGGACCTTTAGAGATTCATCTCTTCATAGATCAATTTAAGTGTTGGTATTTTCATCACAAGTAGTTAATATTGATCAGATGTCAACGTTTAACACCCCAATCAAGGAGACTAACAAGAAATACACTTCAAAGAAAATACTTAGCAAAAAGACTCTCTAATTAGAAGAGGACATTGATATGAAATATCAAGTTTAGGGAATGATTCCACCTTCACACCTAGAGTAAAATGTTGAAAAGAAAAGAGACACTGACCTCGGCCATATTGATATGGAAGAATTATGCAACAAAATAAGTGGTGTACACAAAATAGATTATTGACAAAGCATCCACAATAGTGGATTGGCTCAAGCAGTTGCATTTCCTATCTTAGTACAATATCTAACATTAGTGTTAAAAATGGCCAAACATAATGATGTAGAAAAGAGGGAAGTCAATAATCCAAATGGAGAGTTAGTGTTATGCTTAGGTCCAAAGTATATTATCCATCTATTATAACTATCTGATAGAGAAACATTTATAAATTTGACTCTTGTATCTGTTTAATTTTTTTGGGATTTTAATACCAATTGTTGTTTGAAGTGGGTCAATAAGTAATGGCTGACAAAATATAGGCATACATCAACACAGCTACCTATGAATATTTCTATATTTGAATTTATGAATGAGGTCAATGACATGATTATTCTCTTATATAGAGCAGTGGAAAGCCTAGTAACTAGGAATTTTTAGACATGGATGTAGAAGTATATATGGATCATCTGTCAGAATAAGCAGTATATCAATTGGGGATAGTTAATCAATGATTCAATTCATAAACAACTTGTAAATGTCAATAAAATCTCCATATTCTATATGACTTCTTATCTTTTTTATGTTGTGGCTAGAAGGAGGTTCTATAATGGTTTGAATATAGTGGGTGATATGCAGATTGCCAAAATCTATGACTTCTACCCCTAGCTATCTTTGAAATAATGTGTACATCATTTTCGTAGGGCAAAATGATGTGTTTTTTCAATATCTAATTCATATTTTTGAACCAAAACCATACAATTTGAGATTATCAATCTAGGCTTATACAAACATTTCTAGGTGGAGAACATGGTTTATACAATTACTAACTTTTACATACTTTACAATTTGTGGTTGTGATGTTGCCTAATATATGCTTATGAAATGTGTATGACAGATGGGATTTGATGGAATGAATGAGACACTTGACTGAAACATACAAGATGTTGTGTTATAAACACAAGTCTATGATAAAATTTTATTATCTTTATTGGTTAATATACTTGTGCTTCTTTAGCCAAATTAATGTTGATTGAATAAGAAATGACTCGAGTTACTATTTTATCATTTGAAAGTTGATCTTCATTTGATACTAGGGGTCTGATGTAGAACATCCTTGGTTCTTTAAATTTTCATGTACATCATTTTAAAAACTACTATATGGATTTTGACAATGAGAAAGATTTATGAATCTATGATTATTTATGGTTCAGGTTATTATTTTTGATATATTGGAGATCAAGAAAAATATATCAAATGATGAAGATGTATTAGATCATATTTATGACAAATGTGGAATTGAGTGAGCACCTCTCTCAAGAGTTATTGGCACAATACATAATCCACTTCCCTCATCAATAGAACTTAAGATATGCTAGATAAGACTCTGAAATGGTTAAAGATCAAAGGCATCAATGTTGATAAAGCAAGATTTCCTCCTCTGATGAAAGAAGTTAAATTGGGAACTGCACATCAAAAAAATCAATTAGAGATAGGAACATATTCTATGGTAGGAACCAACAAGGATTTAGAAGAAATAGAAGAAGAAACAGAAGTTGAAGTAGTTACATAAATTGTTCCAATGAAGAAACCACTGAAGTTGAAGATAAGAAGATTAGGTAAAAATATTTTTGGTACTCCAAGTCTTTCTATTTCTAAAGAATCTCCTGTTGATAATTTTCCCAACTTCAAGCCATAGTAACTAATATTACATAGAGGTTTTGGCTTTTGATTCATGCTTATTATTTGATTCTTCTAATCTTGTACCATTATCTCTTGCACAAAATATTAAATTGCCAACTAAACCTTCTCTTAAGACTCCAATTGATACATCAAAGAAAGAAGAAGGTAAAATTGTATTTGAAAATTCTTAAGTTTTGTTAAATCCTACCTTTCTTTTGAAATTAAAAATAAATTTGATATTACACTCATACAATAATCCTATAAATGAGATAGGTATGTAGAAATAACATTTTCTTCCACTGACAAAAATATAAAATATGTTGGATCTTTTGATTAGCATGTTAAAAAATTTCACCTAGGAAAGGCCACAAGAGAAGGTATGAAGGAGAATGTCTAATTTACAATTGGCACATTGTTCAAAAAATGGATCAAGATAAAGTAACAAAGGAACAACTTAGAGAAAAAATTGAACAACTAACATCTATGGTTCAAAATTTGGTAAAGCCCATTAAATCTTCCTATTATGTTGTCCATCAAATTTATGATATAAACACTTAATGTTACGGAGGAAATTGTTCATATGGGTAAAACAAAGAAACAATGGATTGATAAAAATTTTCAACAAGGTTTTACTACTCTTTAGATAGTATTGGCTATCTTTTCTACAATTTAGTCTAAATCGATAAAACAACTAAAACTCAAATAAAATATGAAAAATAGATGTGGAAATGGAATGAATTGATTCATATGTTGTAATATTTCTCTTTTACCTATTTAGATGACCTAATTCAAGAAAAGGTCATACAAAAAGAAGAAATTATATATACCACAAAGTTTATAGGAGTCGTTAAATTGAGATTTCACATTGTTAAATAAAGTATCAATAAATTTGAGGAGGCTATGTCAATAGGAGGAGAGATTCTCCTAGAAATACTAGGAAAAATAGTAAAATTGAAATGCAAGCTCACTGATGACAAAAAAAAAGAGTAGTATCTAAAGAAAACATTGTTAATCAATTCAAAAAAAGCATTGAAAAGATTACAATTCCAAGTTTTTCATTCAATTATGACTCAGTTCAGATAGTAATCAAGTATCGAAGTAATTTGGATAACCTCAATGCAATATTGGAAAATTTTCAAGGAACAACTCAAAAGATGATTACTCTACATTGCAACATAGAAATAACTTATATATAATCAGATGAACTAGATGAAGATAAAGTGTCATAAATCATGAAAAAGTTCAATGAATATTAGAAGAAAATGCTATAACATGAGAAATAGGAGGTTGATATCATCATTAGTGAAGATGATAAAGAATTATTCTATACTCATGGTTTTATTTTTTCTAAATCATTCTTGTAATTATCATTACACCATATATTAGTTAGTTCACACATTATAAATTTTCACAAATATACTAAGTTATTTTTCTAATTTTGAGTCATGCAAATTTTCCAACACAATTTTTTAAGTTTTGAAAATTTGTCATTGTAAAATTTGTCATTGTACTTTTATAAGTCGTGCAAAATCACTAATATATTTTTACAAACTATGCAAATTGTTTAACATGATTTTATAATTTTAAGTTGTGCAAATTAGCTAATGTGTTTTTATGCAACCTTAAAAAGATAGAAAAGGTACTTATGCACTGTAACCACCTATTTAAACATATAAATGTGAGTTATTGGTTCATTTGTTAGGGTCCTAAAAATTTAGACTTTTCAATATACACTTTTGAAAGAGGTGATTGTATTGGCAATGCAACAAAGATCAATACAAGGAGATTTCGTAAACTTTGTGTTCAATATTTATTCAAAGATTATGTATATATATGTTATCTACATGTATTTTGATGTTTGATTTCAAAATGTTATTGTAGCCATCATAAACTAGTCAAAACATGGAAATTTCATTGATATATTTCTTTTCAAACCTACATTTATTTTTCTTATTTTGGCAAAACCTTGGCATAGTTAAAAAATAACTTCACTTTTTAGAAGGAAATAGAAAGTGATTTTTATATTTCATTATCAATCATGTACAATAGTTCTAGTGTATGTATTGTGTTGTTATGAACACACATGTCTTTCCTATCCATTGAATGATAAAGGTTGCCTTCTAGAGAGATTACTCATTTTTGACATTTTCATTAAGTCATTAACTTTAGCTCATTTAAATTATTATTTTTCACATTTCTAAATATATTTCTTTCCCTTTTATCTCTCTTTTATACTTTTTTTTCTATAGACTTTCCATAATTTTTTGTTAAAAGTACTACACTGATGAAACTTATTTTTGTTATAAATATTTGATCTTACCGCATCTTTTTTGGTTTTTGATAAAGGTAGCCCTGATTATTATTTGGAGAAGGATTTTATCCTATGATTGTTGATGATAAATTCCCATTTGTCCTCTCAAAAAATTCTCATGCCAATAGTTTTTGGTGCTCACTGTGGGGCCTAATTTTTCAACACTCGTGCAACCTACATTTGGAAATATTAGTCCAAATGACTTTACCATCAACTCAAAGACCACTCGATTAAACTAAAATATATTTGGAGCAATCTGGTTAGTTAGATATTATTTATCATATCAGGGAACTTGTTTGGGATTCCAAAAAAGTTTTATTAACTTAGTCTCAAATTATTCTATGGATTTTAAATCACTAATTTGACCATGTTGAGAGAGCAGAAAGAATTCTTGCATGTAGAGATCCCATAGAGCTCAGAAATTAGTTTAGAATCACTAAATTTTGTTCAACACTATTTCATCCATTCAAAATCTTGGTAATCAACTTAGTTTAAATTGGATATAAACCAATGGAGAAGACATTGCTTCAAGCCTTAGATAACTAGCCTAGGATAATAAACAAGTTTTGGTCAATTCAACATTATCTCTATGATGATAAACACATAGGAAGATCATGTTGCCATTTCCCAAAGAAAAAATGAGATTGTCTCTAGAAGATAATCAAGAAGACAAACATGAAGAATAGTTCATATAGATGCTTAAATATTTTCTCCAATAATAATTTCACCTAATAACCATTCAAGCAGTATAAGCACCAATTCTTCAACCAAATCTTGATTGGTTAATTCAAACATAAGAAGACATTTCATTCAATTTGAGAGCATTTACTTAGGACAATATAATTAGATCAACACATCTTCATAGATTTGTCGAGGTATTAGAAGATGAGGAATACTGTGTTGTTTTAGCACAAAGTGTTGAAACACTAGTTGTATGTAGATTTCAAAAAAGAAGACTAGTTTAGAGAATTTTTCAATATGCACCAGCTCCTCATTGATAGTAAAAATTGGAAGAAAAATAGTTCATTAGGGCTAGTAAATCAAAAGGTGAAATTGATCCTTTCTATCAACTACAAGAAGTTTATCCTTTTAAATAGAATCTAGAACAAAACAAGTAAACTCAAAAAAGAAACCAATCTTCCCACAACTCTTAAGAAATGTAAATAATTAAAAGGAGAAATGGTCATCAATAAAAATCTTATCTTGTTAGGTGTTGTTGTACCACTATAATTAATCTTTTCAATGTTGGTTTTACCTTGGGGTAATATAATTGGTCTATTAGTTTTGGGGCATTTACATGAACTTATAAAGGGATCATGAAAGAACTTTAAAATAATATTAGGTGATGGTAGGTAACATCCAGATGAAAATATTTCTATTTTTATGTATCTTGTAGAATTTTTGGCATTGAATATAAATATGTCACAGTCTGATTATTAGTTGAAACTCACTAGAATGGAGCCACATATTGTTTCTATCATCTCCATCAAGGATCAAGAACCAATTGGAATTATATGAAAACCATATTTGAAAGTAGATTTAAACTAGTAGAAGATTTACATGCATTATTAGATAAACTCACTCATAGGAAGAAAGAAACACATGAACCTATGAGAGATTTTATAGATAAGTTTAACAAACTACTACATAATATACAAGTGACTAATAAACTAATATATTATAATTAAAAGTGCTTCTTTATTAATACTCAAAAGTCATCATTAATTTATGAATTAAGAAGAACCAAAGTAGTTGATTTGATTGCAATTCAAACATTAGCTATTGATGTCAAAGATGACATGATAATGGATGAAAAACTAAAAAGGGAATCATCTAAAGGAAAAAATCATAACTGAGGTCAATCTTCAACAATTTTTATTTTGTAAAAGATGGATAATGAAATAATAAATTTGAAGAAATAACTGCTTTAGAAAACTATTATTGCTCCTTATTAAGACATCTGAAGAAGAAACTATGTGCCTTTTTAAAGGGATTATCCTCCATTGTAAGCTCCTCAGTGAAAGCTTACAATAGAGGATAAAATAATAAAGATTTGGAGATGAAGATATTTAAAAAGAAAAAGAATCAAAAAATCTAGATCCTC
Organism: Torreya grandis; assembly: GCA_037957365.1. Lineage (NCBI taxonomy): Eukaryota > Viridiplantae > Streptophyta > Pinopsida > Cupressales > Taxaceae > Torreya > Torreya grandis. Next base: position 2,266,783 of record JARHVA010000112.1, on the reverse strand, counting down.
ATGCATGTGAAATTGAGTAACATGGCAAAGACTTTGTAAATGCATTCTAAAAATATAATCTAGATGAAGATGATTATGAATACAATGTTGGAGATATGAATAGTTAGTCATTTGAGATCTTCCCAAGTGATCAGAATCATAGAAATCAAAAAAATAAAATCCAAGAAGAAATAAGAAAAGTTAATATTTCATGAAGAACATCACCTCTTATTCAAACAAAAGGAAAACAAGCTCTAACTAAGTCAGATGAGTCTTCATTGAATAATATTGATTATTATCCAAAGAATATTTCTTTTGTCAATATCAATGCAAATATATCTCAACCTTTAAAATGTTTTTCAATTAGTTTACTTGTTTTTGATATAATTAAACATGTTAATACAACTTAAATTTAGATGTCACAAGTTGAATATTTGACAGCATATCCAGATCAACTAGATAGGCTAATAAAATTTATTTAAGGCAAAGGTATCACTCCAAATAAGGTCAATACTAAAGGAATATTATCCATCCCACCATGCACTATAGTAAACTCCATGGTTGTAGTAACTTCTAAATCTAATAAAGTTGACCTTTTTTACATTTTTGTATTTCATAAGGGATGAAAAGTGAGTAAATACATAATTTATAGAGAACCCTGATAATGTAATACCTAACAAGGTTGTTTATGCTCTTATCCTAACCTATATAAATTTTTTTGGTCATTGTTACGCAATGGAAGTAAAACAAGTTCCACTTATTGGTCAAATTAAAGACGTCCAAGTTACTCTTGCATCTTTTCCTCAGAAGAGGATGAAGATCAACATCCTAGTAGCTTATATGCTAGCAACCTATGGAATTTTCTTGGGAGGAAACTTCTATAAAGAACTTGGTGGAAAAATTTAGTCACATTTATTACATGAAATGATTCTAGTCAAAGGAGTGAAACAATTCCTTGAACCAGAATTGAAAATAAAATACACTATACAAAAGGTTAATCTTAGGGAAGATATATTATATGAAGATACATGTATAAGTAATTAATTATTGATTTTAAAAAAATATATGTATTTTTGAGAAATCATGAAAACCAACCCCAATGAGGTTGAGATGATGGAATTTGATGGTAGTTATTCTTCAAAAGGATGTTGGTGTGGGAATTGTTCTGATATCTCTGAACAAGGAAATATTTATTTTTTCTTAAAAATTAGATTTTGAGTGTATTAATAATATTGTAGAGTATGAAACACTTTTACTTGGATTACTATTTGCAAAAAAAATGGTAATTTAAAACTTGAAAGTGTTCGGTGATGCATAACTTGTTGTGAAATAGATCAAAGGCCAATATCAGGTAAAAAATGACTGTGTGAGACACTACAAGAATAATTTTTGGCAAAATATAAAATATTTGAATCATTCTCTATTCAAGTTATTTCAAGAGCAAATAAATTCAAAGTAAACACAATTATAGTATCAGCATCATTGTTGATCCCTCACTTAGAAGTTGAGAAAGACATGCATAATTAAACTTGTGTATTGACCCAATATTCCAAACAATTTAAAAAATTGGTAGCTATTCAATGATGATATCCAGATCATTTATTTTCTTGAGAAAGCTGATATTTTAATTATATTTTAAAGCTAATGATTCATCATACGAAGAATCTTCTTCACAAACTTAGAAAAAAATGCGTATAAAGAACAAAATGAAGAAGGGATAATCAAACTAGAATGAAATAAGATTCTTAAAGGCTTGGTCCCATTAGAAGAAATTTTTGGCAAACATGACAATTTCATCAAAAAGAAGATGCAAAAATATTTTCTTGGTTCAAAAAGTTATGAGAAAATAAATATTGGCTCTAATGAGCAATCTAGACTAGTTAGGATTAGAAAATGTTGCTTACTAGAAGAAAATAAAGATTCATTAGCTTGTTTTGAAAACACATTAACATTATTCCATATTCCTATGAAGATCTCAAGTATTTTTGTCTAAAATAAATGTAACACATAGTTCCCTTGAATCTAGATGTCAAACTATTTAAGAAGAAGCAAAAATAATATAATCTAAAAATGGTAGGGATAATTTTTGTAAAAATATAGAAAATGCTAAATGTATGGATCATTTTATCCATTCACATCTCAACTTTGATTTCTAATATTATTCTAGTTCACAAAAAGAATAGAAAAATAAGATTATTGTAGTTTTTAAGAATCTAAATCAGGGTTCTCTCAAAGATAACTGTCCATTACCCATCATGGATCATATTTTTTAAGTAGTTACATGTTTGAAAATGCTCTCAATGTTGGATGGATTTTCAAGTTACAATCAGATTGAGGTTAATAAGAAATATCAACATAAAGTAAATTTCACAACCCCATGGGGCACTTTTGCATAGAATGTCATTTAGTTTGATTCATGTAGGGGCTACATTCTAGAGAGCCATGAATCTTATATTTAAAGATCTTAAAAAAAATATCATTGTGGTATATTTAGATGATATAACAACATTTTTGAAAAAAGATATAAAATCACTATGAACACCTTAAAAAAGTGTTTGAAAAATGTAGACTATGTGGTATTTTTTTAAACCCTAAAAAAATTATTTTTGAGGTGTTAGGATTAAGAGCACAATTACCTTGTATAAGCAACTAAACACAGAATTAAACCAGAAGTAAAATGTAACTAGAATTAAGAAACAACACAAAATATGAGAGACAATACAATCTTGTATTAACACTCTTCCAAAAGGAAATACAATGAAGAAATCACACTCTTCCCACACCTCTTGGGTGTACTAGTAATTCTCCCTCAAGATTTCTCTCACTCAACCAATTACAACCACAACTCAATAATGAGTTGTACCCTCCACCAGTCAGTAACAATACTGCCAGTACACCAAGTACTCGAAGTACTCCAAGTAGATCTCCTTGATCTTGCTCACCTGCAAATCACCCAATATTACTTACCATGTATATCTCCCCTGATCTTGCAACAACCTCCAGATCAACCTAATCTCACAATTGGAAGGATATCTTCCTTGTCCTTGATTACAATACAGCTCCATGGGTCTCTTAAATAGATCCCATACAAACAATAATTAGACTTCTTAATTACAATAATTAGAAACATAGGCTCAAGACTAAAATTAGTCTTTTACATGAAAACTAACTGTTCATCTAAAATTAGACCAGTTCTGGAAGTGCATGCAAACACACATACACACACAGGTTACCAACGTCGGTTCCTATCTGATCGATGTCAGCCGACCCCTAATCGATGTCAGTTACTGCATAGCTGAATATGACTAACATCAGTTAATCAGACTGACGTCAGTTGCTCTAACACTCAGTAACCTCCTCTATTTGCATCAGTGAAGCTTTTAGCTCCACAACTTAGCAATCTCCCACTTGGAGATAAACAACTGCACCTATACCTATACCTTTACATCATCTAATTTTGTTTCTTGGCTTGTATCCCTCTTCAAGTTCAATCTTGAAGACCAACCACCACATATCATGTGGTGCTACTCCTGTCATCCAAGGAACCTACCATATCTGAATCTACATACCCATGTAGAGAAGTGGTTGACCTTGCATAGCATGTTAACCTACTGCTGGTACCTCTCAGATACCTGAGAATTCACTGAACTACTTTCTAGTGCTTCTTTCTCGAATTGGCCACAAACTTACTGACAACTCCAACTACTTGGGTAATCTCAGGTCTAGTACACATGTACTCAACCTCATCATGTGATTTGGGACATTGTTCTGTGAACTGCCCATCCATAGGTGTGCTAACCGGTTTTGCATCCTGCATATTGAACCTCTCCACTACCTTATTCACATAATCATCCTAAGACAACATCAACCTATGATTTTCCCTATCTCTAGAAATACTCATGACAAAGAATTTCTTTGCTGCTTCCAAATCCTTCATGGCAAACCTCTAAACTAACTTTACCTTTAGCTCAGCAATCTCCTGCATGTGTGACCCTGCAACAAGCATATACACTACATATAGTAACAAGATAATGTATCTAATATTATCCAACCTAGTAAAGTAAACACAATGGTCACGTTGACATTGACTAGGCCATGCTTTATCATACACTTGTCAAACCTTAAACACCATTGTCCTGCAGCCTGCTCAAGACCATATAACCTGGCCTTCTATCTCACGTGTCCATTCTCTCCTTTCTTTACCCTAGGAATCTATTCATCTTTTAGTGCTTTCTTTTCAGCTAGCAACTCTACCAAATCTCCTGTTTGGTTCTTTCCCAAGGAATCAATTTCCTTATTCATGCCATGCTCCCACTGTTTCCTGGATTTTACTTGCATTGCCTCTTCAAAACTTCCTGGTTCTTGACCATCAGTGAGCAACAAGTAGTGTAAAGAAGGGGAATAATGAATTTGAGGCTTACTTACCCTTTTAGTCCTCCTCATGGGTGTTTGAGACTCCTTGACAGCTTGTTATCTACCCAAAATCTAGTTTAACAGTGACCAATGTCGGTCACCTCTAGCTGACCTCAGTCTGCACCTGATCGATGTTGATTCCTCCTGATCGCCAATGCCAGTTCCCTGACTGACGTCGGTGTCCACCTACCTAACACCACTGACTCTGGTCTGCACATGACCGACATCAGTACCTACCTGATCGATGTCGGTTCTCACTTGACTGATGTTGGTAACTGTGTTTTCTTGTGAGTGATGATTTTTACCCGCGAGCTCACTTTGGATTATAACCTTGTCCAAACTGCCCTGCTCAGAATTATTCAGCCCTTTGAGTTGATCTCTATCCATCATCTTCTCCTTGAAAACCAAGGCTTTCCTGTTCTTGTCAAAAACATTAGATTTCCTCTTCCTACAATAAACCCAATCCTTTCTTGTAGCATACCACTATGATCCTCCAATAGAAGCTCCCTTCTTTGTTGACCCAATTTCAAGAAACCTCACTTTCTTCTGTTGCTTATAGAAATCTCAATCTATGCTTTCCAAATCTGAACTCTTACCTTTTGACTCAAGAACATGCATCCCCTTCTTACTCATGTGACCAAGCCTATAGAGCCACATCCTCACATCTACATCTAAAGTAGATAAACCAGAAGGAGAATCAGTAATACAAGTAGATAGATAAAGAGTACCTACTTTCTTACCTCTTGCTAAAAAAAGTGCACCCTTGGAAATTTTCCAAGATTCTACTATGAGAGTTACTGTGCATCCCTCATCACCCAACTTTCCAACATAAATCAAATTCCACTTCAGGCCTAGGACATGCATGACCTCCTTCAACACCCATGTGTTGCTCGTCTACAATTTCAGCTGCACTTTCCCTTTGCCAACCATTTGACAAGGCTTACCATCCCCTAAATAAATCTTTCCAAAGTCTCCATGGACATAATCATGGAAAAATTCTCTATTTGGGGTTGCATGGAAAGAGGCACCAGAATCTAAAACCCAAGATTCCACTTTATCCAAGGAACATACAAGAGCATCCTATGCAACAATACCTGCAACATCTGCTTCTTCATTTCCTTCATGCTGATCTTCTTTCAACCAACAATCTTTCTTTACATGCCCTTTCTTTCCACAATTTCAGTAGATTATACTGCCATGCCTAGATCTGGATCTCCTGCCTATCTTTGACCTTGATTTCCCTTGCTCGACCTTCTCTCTTTGCTTTCCCTTGCTTTCAACACTAAAACATTCTTTGATGATTCCCCTATGCTTTTCTTGCAAATTTCTTCATTTAAGATTACACTAACAACATCATCAACTTTCAATATGTTTGAAGTAGACACAGTATTACTAACTACCATTACCAAACTATCCCAACTTTCAGGTAAAGAGCATAAGATTAAGAGAGCCTTAATTTCATCATCAAAATCTATATTGACTGAAATTAACTGGTTTACCAAACCATGAAAATCACTAAGATGACTATGTACAGATCCACCTTCCAACATTTGCAAATTAAATAATTGCTTCATAAGAAATACCTTATTCAAAGCTGAGGGTTTTTCATATAAATTTGCCAAAGATTCCATTAACTCTACCATTATCTTAGCCTATGATAAGTTGGAAATCACAGATGATGCTAGGCTCAACCTTATAGATCCCAGAGCCTTCCAATCAAGAAAATTCCATTCTTCATCTTTCATATCTGTGGGCTTGCATGCAACCCCACCCAACGGTAAGTATAGATCTTTCTGATACAGATAATCTTCTATCTGCATCCTCCATAATTGATAATTCTTGCCATTGAATTTCTCCATTCTTAGCTTACTTTCTTCTTCCATTGCTTTACTCCCACTCAAACAAAAACCCCTGTGAGTGACCTGTAATCAACAAACACTAACCTGCTCTGAACCAGGCTCTGATACCACTTGTTAGTGTACCTAACCAAGCTCTGATACCACTTGTTAGGATTAAGGCCACAATTGATTACCTTGTATAAGGAACTAAACACGGAATTAAATCAGAAGTAAAATGTAACTAGAATTTAGAAATAACACAGAATATGAGAGACAATACAATCTTGTATTAACACTCTTCCAGAAGGAAATACAATGAATAAATCACACTCTTCCCACACCTTTTGGGTGTACCAGGAATTCTCCCTCAAGAGTTCTCTCACTCAACCAATTGCAACCACAACTCAACAATGAGTTGTACCCTCCACCAGTCAGTAACAATACTACCAGTACACCAAGTACTCAAAGTACTCCAAGTAGATCTCCCTAATCTTGCTCACCTACAAATCACCTGATCTTACTTACCATGTAGATCTCCCCTGATCTTGCAACAACTTGGAGATCAACCTGATCTTAAAATTGAAAGGATCTCTTCCTTGTCCTTGATTACAATATAGCCCCATGGGTCTCTTAAATAGATCCCATACAAACAATAATTAGACTTCCTAATTACAATAATTAGAAACACAGAATCAAGACTAAAATTAGTCTTTTACATGCAAACTAACTATTTGTCTAAAATTAGACTAGTTCTAGAAGTGCATGCAAATGCACACACACACAGGTTGCCAATGTTGGTTCCTGTCTGACCGATGCTGGCCGACCCCTAACCGATGTCGATTACTACATAGTTGAATATGACTGATGTCAGTTGATCAGACCGACATTGATTGCTCTGACACTCAACAACCTCCTCCATTTGCATTAGTGAAGCTTTTAGCTTCACAACTTAACATGAGGTGACTGAAGGAAAAATTATCAAGCACATTATCTCTAAAGAAAGATTAAATATTGATCTAGAGAAAGTTGAAAGAATCTATAAGTTGTCTTTGCCAACCAATAAACCATGTGTTCATTCATTCTTTAAAAAGGTGCATTTTTTGAGAAGATTTGTTCTAGATTTTATAGAACTTAACATGTATATTACTAATATGATGAAATGGAAACCATAATTCAAGTTGAATAATGAAAGAAAACATTCATTTGAAAATATAAAAGTTATTATTGTTTGAGTATGAACTCGAGTTTGTCCATATTTGAAAAAAGAATTCATCATTTATTGTTATGCCTTAGGATATACTCTCTCAGCTATACTAGTTCATAAAAATAATGAAGATATTGAATCTCCCATCACTTTCATGATTTGTAACTTGAAATATTATCTAGAAGAGAAATACGCATACACTATTGTGAAAGTTATCATAGTTCAGTTATTATATTTTAAATTCACATTCAATTGTAATGGTACCAAGTATAGTAGTCAACTCTATTTTAACTAAACAAGAACAAGAACTGAGAGAGGTAACTAGATAACCAAAGTATAATAATACGATTTAAAAATTAATCCTATGAAATTAGTTCAAGGAAAAGGGTTGTGTTAGCTCATAGAAGAAAAAAAATTATTTGCTAATGTCTTCAATAGATTTGAAACAACAAAAAAAATTGGAATTTGATTATTAGAGTATGGTTTAGATTGCATGCAAGGCCCAAATATTTCACTTGCTAATGCAAGTAATGTTCATTCAGTATAGCCATGTACATGCAACTGGAACTAAATGAGGTGATCTGAGATATTTAAATAGGGGTAAATACCTACAAAGGATGCTATGAGGAAGTAGGTTTCCTAGAAGAATAACTATAGAGTTTAGGGCATATCAATGTATAAGTACACAGATAAGTCCTGAGAAATATACATGGCACTAATCTCTTGCATAAGACCATTTATAGTTATTTAACTCTCACTAAGTATCTCATTCCCCTCGGTAGGTTTTAATTCTTCTTGAGGGTGGTTAAATGGTTTCTTCTTAAAAGAATAAAAAATAGATAACTTCATGCATCTTATATTTCCATTCAGCTATAACATGTCTATGATATGAGAACTAAGGTCTGAATCTAATATAAACTATCATGATTACTATCTAATATGCCAAACATAAATATAGTAACTAACAACTAATTCAAGCACATGTAGATTAGGACAAGGATCCTATAGGTATACTACATAATTCATTACTACCCATAAAAAAATACAATCTTAGAAAATGAGTGGAAGATAGAGAGTTATAGGTAATTGAATTGGTGCTACTAGTCGAGGGTAAGTATCCTCCTCTTTGGCTCAAGGATCATTGCATTGTTGCCTTATTCATTTTAAAACTCATAAGTCACCCATTGTTAATTTGAAACATAAACTAAACTAGATTTACTCCTTAAGGCCTTAGAAGTTAAAATGGTTCTATACTCTTATAATCTCATGCTGGTTTCAATTCATTAAAGCATGGAAAGACTCAATTTGATTAAAGAGTTATGATACAACATATACTCACATCTATTATTTCCATATGAAGTATAGTTGACAACCCATATATACTTTATGCAAAGAAAGATCATATTAAAAAATTATTTGATGTGTGTATAATTAACAAAGGAAAATGCATTAATATAAAAGGTGTATTTCAACCAAGTATATATTTCTATACAATTAAATTATCCAATAATCCCACTATGTCTAAGTTAACATAAAGAATTCAGCCAATAACTAACATGACGTCATAAAATTATCAAACTACTATGTACTTTATATTATTAAGTTATATTGTAATTAAAATGGATAGTTGAACCACACTACACAGTCCACTAACATGCTCAAGATGATTCATATAACTATCGTAGCATCATTAACGAACTTCATATTATACCAAAATTACTTTATTCTTCTACAAAATCCAGCTATGAGTCAAACAAAAGTGTATCCAACCTTATATTACCAAGATAAATTCAAACCATAAACATGATAAACATAATTAATAATAACGTTAATGAAACTAGTTCTTGCAATTTATTTGAATAATGAAGGCTTTTCAATGATAGACCAAGTTTTGAAGTAGGAATCAATCACAAGGAAATGTACCTACTTATAAAAATGATACAATTACACCATAAGCAAAGTATGAAAAGAAATATGAACATCATAAGACTTTCCTCATAGACTTGGTATTATTCCTCATAGACTTGGTATTATTCCTCATAGACTTGGTATTATTCCTCATAGACTTGGTATTATTCCTCATAGACTTGGTATTATCATTCATGCTTATCCATAAGTATCATGCAAAAGGTAAAACTTTCCAGCCTTTACTTATCAAATGAAGCCCAAAACTAAGCCCATACTAATAACTATAATAACATAAAGAAGATTGAACATACCATCAAGTAATGTAAACTCAATAATATATACACTTTCAACAAGTATAAAAGAGGTTAATGCAAGATGTTCAAACCTACATCAATCACAATATACTACGACCAACAAGAGGATGAATCACTAACATATTATAGAAACTTAAGGTAAGCATTAATGCTATCCTTCCTCATAATAGACATAAGATTATACCAATCTCTTTATAGGATAAAGAACACTTTATAAATTAAAACATAACCTCATAACAAAACTGGGCAGCCTTCAACTTAGTTGTAAACTCATAATTTTATGCATTTCCAACAAGAGTAATGGAGATTAAAAATCAAGTAAAGTGTAATATATCAATAATATACTGCTTACCAATGAGACTACATACCTCATATGCAACTGTACAAGTTTAAAGTAAATTGAAACAAGAACTAAAGGATTGCAACGAGTTTTCATTCTTTATGCTACCTTAACAGTGACTTTCTCATAAATAAGACAACAAGAAGGTTAGTTTTACCTTATTGCCTCCTTTATGCAACTATTATATAATCATGATAGGGTATAAATGTGAAATAACTTAATCATTAACCAAAATTTTCACACTGCCTTTTTCATGATTCAAATATTACTAAGTCCTAAATATAAGAATTCAATAAGTCCTTATAACCTAAATACAAAAGTAGTAACTAGTAAATCATAATTAGTAATTCAACTAAAAAATATATCGAAAAGACTTCAATCTTATCATTATATGTTAGGAAAAGGTATAAACCCATAATTTCATTGACAAAATAAGGCCATTACCAAAAGGGCAATAAAATAGCCTATAATGGTTACAAGGTGAAACTTAACAATTATAATAACTGTAATTGAATTACAACTTCATTCATTATGCATACAATATGAGAACACTAATACAATTAATGCTAAAAAGAAACATATGAATAATGTTTAGCGAGTTCATTATGCCTATCATCAATATCATCCAAGAGTATAAGCAACATACGAACATGATAAAATAATTCCTCCTAACCAACCCTATGAGCCCAACCATCAATGGCCCTTACCATCCCATCTATTAGCTAGATGCGAGTTTTGGAAATCGATGCTAGAAAGGGTTTCAGAGCAAGTTATAGTTTCCTAAGCGATTGGACAACTCGACACAATAACATAGATATACAAACAAACAAGTAACCAATAGGCACGTCATCCCAAGATGAAACAAAAATAACCAACTTGAATAGGCATTACTATGAATTGGATAGTGGGGATAATCTATAAGTAGGTAGGTTCAAAATTCATGGAAGTGGATTTATGCACTAAATCTAAGTCCATCACAATCACCTTTATCGTACTTGATAATATTCCAAGTATAGGCTTAGCCATGGGATTTCTTGACTTCCAACCCACACTTCATGCAAATAACCCCATAGTTATAAAGCTCAAACATTTAAGTCAAGTCAAGGGATTAAGATTCCAATAACAGTAGGGATCAATACAAATAATTGATACATCAATATACAACAATATTACTTGACATGGATGCATAACCAACACAAAAACTAAATCATAACCAATCAACATCCACTTCACAAGGAATCAAAATGCCAATATAAAGGCTAATCTTATTAAAATACAATTGCTAAAATTAAGAAAAAACAAGAAATATTTTATAACTAGTCATTATTACTCTTACATATCAAACTCTGACTTCCGGTTATTCCCATACTTTCCAAAAATAAACAATAATGAGTTCAAACAATATATCAAAGTCTGTACATCAAGCAAAAGATGCGAAAATTTTCAATATGATGATTTATGGGTTCATAATGAGGTCCTACGATCTCATCATGAACCCTAAAATATTTATATAGAGGTTAACCAAAAAGTTAATACAATGGGCAACAAGGATTTAAGAAAATGATTACATAGACAATTACCCAAAGGTCTAACCAATTATAACAATTTCTATACAATCCACAACTGAAGATTTAATTAAAGTCAACACATTGCTTCATGTTTTGGCATTGTTTTGCTAGGGCTTTACACCACAAACGCTACGTAGGTAATGGTCAGATTATAAGACCATGTAAGAAAATCTCAAAGTAATAAAATATAGTTACTTAATTCATAATAACAAGTTTCAACATTTAAACCAAAAACATTAAATTAATTCAACAAAACCCACATATATCCAACTAAAATCAATCAAAAATGTCTCAAACAGGATCAACAGGGTACAATGCCCTGATACATGTATACACAAATTTATCAAAGTCATAAAAATGTATATTATAACTAATCTAGGAGAGGGAGAAACAATAAAACCCCAAAATACATTGCAAAAATCCCTCACATTCTAACAAAAATCAACTAGATTGAAATATTTAGTAAGGAAGGTTATGGCAACCAATTTACATACACAACAAGGTTATCTAAACCAAGAGAAATAGGGTATTTAGCTGTAATGTTTATGAAAAAGAAGTGAATGGTTTGTTTCCCCAAACTCTAGAAACTCCACATGAAGTCTCACGACTTCTTGATGAGTATATAGTATCTCAAAATTTCATTTATTCCTTCAAATCTATATAACTAGCAAAAAAATTACATTATTTAACTTACCTAAAGATTGTAGGTTTAAACCACAAGCCAAAATGGGAGAGAACCAGCTCTATATCACCTGTTCCGCATAGCTAGCAAAAATTCACTATTGGTAACTTTTCCCCATTATTTTCTTCCTTCCCCACTCCACATCATCTCACCCACTGCCGACCACCTACCCCCGTATTGTTCACCCATGCCTCATTCAATTCCACATTGAATTTAGGGAGATATAAAATACCCTAAAACCATCAATGACTTCCCAAGGTTATTCAAAATGTGCCAACAATCATTAATACAAAAATCCAAAAAAGTTTGTCAAATCACATTTTAAATACAATTAACATAGTTTGAGTCCCCCCATATCAATCCAACAACATAATAGTCCCTACGGGGTCGTGGGAGGTTCTAGTCAAGGCCACAAATAAATCCTAGTCACCATGATGACTAGTAAATCCATGACAGGATCATGGGGTGGTGAGTTCATGGTGAGAGAGAAAAGGGTCAGAAGAAAGGGGGTGGAGTGGGTTGCATTAAATCAATCAAAACACACCAAAAATCAAAACAAACATTTAACTTAAAGTGAAGTAAAGGAATATAGCCATGATGTAAGCACACCATGCAATGTGACAATTGACAGATCGACTTGAGGCATGAAGGACAAAAAGATACAAAAACACAACATGAAAAATGACATAATTTTTCAATGGCTCAAAACTGAAACTAAAGTATATACCTATCATAACTCATTTGACTACTCACATAATCACTCATATTCTTAGTTGTCAAAAATTATCACCCAACCTAGTTCATGATGGGTACTTGAAACTACCAAATATAACATCAACAACACCTAAATAATGAAATAATATTGACAATAATATGATACAAAACTATAATAAAATATCAAATACATCAAATAGTTAACATATCATTTGATGTTGTAATTAAAACACAACCATGTCCATCAACCTACAGTCAAAATATCACTATATCAAAGTCCATTAGTATTATACTAATTAGATAAAATATAATGCAAAATCAACTATACATGCTTATTATAACATTTAAATAGTCATTTAAATTATCAAATGATATGGTTATAACATCCTCACCTCCTTGAAAGGGAGCCATCCCAACGACTATTCAAACAACCAAGAATAATGCTGCCTAAAAGATGTGATCTTCTTAAGTGGCACTTATTTTGATCAATGGGTCCCATTGAACCAAACCTTGATGTATATCTCTATTTCATAACTTAATGCTATGATGGTTCTAAAGTTTCACTAGTTCTAATTACATCCTTTCCTCTTTCATGACATGTAGGTGTTTCCAATCCAAGACATGAGAGAGATCAGGGATGTATTTTCTTAATAAAGCAACATGAAATACATCATGAATCTTAGATAGAGAAGGATGAAGAGCCAATTGATAGGCAATACGACTAATCTTCTCCATAATGTGGAAAGGCTTGACAAAATGTAGAGCTAGTTTGGAAGTTTTTCCAAACATTATTAAGCTTTTTTGTGGTCTAACATGTAGAAAAACTTAATCACCCATGCTAAATTCATGTGGTCTCCTCTTCTGGTCAGCATAACTCTTTTGTCAGTCAGATGTAATTTTTAGATTTTGGTGTATTAATTCCATTTATTTATCATATTTCAACAATGTATCAGGGCCAACAACAACCCTATTTTCCAAATCCAAACTATCCTAGCCAAGCGGTATTTTGTGTTTCCGCTCATATAGAGTTTCAAAAGGTGCCATTTTTATTACAGAATGATAGGAGTTATTGTAAGCAAATTCAGCCAAATGGAGATAATTTTTCCATTTCGTCTGCTGGTCCATGACATACATTCAAAGCATGTCCTCAACCACCTGATTGAGTATTTTGGTTTGACCATCCATTTTCAGGTGGTAAACACTATGGTAAAGGTTCACCAAAACCATGACATAAATAGATTATCTTTGTATGAGATAATTACTTCGAGTATACCATGCAGTCAAACCACCTATTTTATGGAACATTATACAAACATATAAGTGTTATCTGTTATATTTCTAGTAATGAAGTGGCTAACTTTGGTAGATTTATCAATCACTACAAGAATGGTATAATGTTTGTTGCATGATTTAGGTAGCCCCACAATAAAATCAAGTGAGATTACAACCCACTTTCCTTTTGAAATATCATGAGGGTAAAACAACCTTCTAGTGTGACAATGCTTAGCCTTAAGACATTGGTATTCCAAGCATTTTTCCATAAAATCAATGACATCATGCTTCATACAAGGTCAAAAATAGTCTTCTCAGCTCATGTGTAATCTTCATGACACTAGGATAAGTGTAGTGAAGTGGTGTATGTACTTATTTCAACATCTACAAGTCCTTATCCTGGTTACAAAAATTATGTTTCCATTTTCTTCAGTAGAGAAGTTAGCAAATCTCTTTGTTAAAGGCTTGTCATCCAAATTTGTTCTTACTTCTTGGCATAGTTCATCAATATTTTGTTATTTTAGCATAACACTTTTGAAATTTCCTTGCAGTATAGAAAAGGAAACAAGATACATGCATCGACTGAGTGAATCAACAACATGAATTTATTTACCTTTGGCGTAAGATATGTTCATGTCAAGAAATTTCAGCCACCTTCATTGGTGTGCATTTAAATCATCTTGGGAAAATGAATATTCTAGGATATGGTGATCATATTTTACCTTAACAGGCTTTCCCAATAGAAAGTGTTTCCATTGTTTTAGAGCATGGACAATGGAAACAAGCTCCATGTCATATGTGAGATAGTTATTTTTATGCTCCTTGAGCTTTCATGACTCATACACCATGAATTTACCTTCTTGAGTCAAGATGCCCCCATAACCTTCCTTACAAGCATCAAGCCACACCTTGAAATAACCATTTTGATCGGGAATAATAAGTATAGGTGTTGTTATTAACATCACTTTTAGTTTTGTGAAAACCTCCCCACATTGAGGTGTCCACACAAATTTCTTTCCCTTACACTATAAATAAGTGTTATGATGGGACACATTAGAAAATGTTTCCATAAATTGATGGTAATAACCAAATAAACCCATGAAGCTACACACTCCATGCACATTAGTTAGAATAGGCTAGCCCTAAATGGATTTTATCTTTGCTAGGACTACAATAATACCATTCTTCAAAATGATACAGCCCAAGTAGTATATTTCATATTCATAAAAAGCACACTTGGAAAGTTTTTTGTATAGCTTATGTTGTCTCAACCTTTGCAAGACTAAACAAAGGTGATGATCATGTTTAGCTTCATTTTTAGAGTAAATGAGAATATCATCTAGGAACACTAACATAAATTTTTCCAAGAAGTCTCAAAACACATTGTTCATTAGGTTCATAAATGTTGCTAGAAGATTAGTTAGCCCAAATGGAAATATCATGAACTCATAGTGACCATACCAAGTTTGAAAGATTGTTTTATGAATATATTCTTCTTTGATCCTTCGTTGATAGTAGCCTAATCTTAAATCAATGTTTGAGAGGACTGTTGTACCTCTCATTTGATCAAATAAATCATCTATCCTTGACAATGGATATCATTTTTTTGTTGTTTTAGATTAAGGTAAAAATAGGTTTTGAAGGGACCCCAAAACCCCGATACAAAGGATGAAGGATATAACAATAAAGTCCATAGGTGAAACCTATAACTTACTTCTAAGAAGTATAAAAAATAGGTTTTACAGGGACCTGAAACCACCATTCAAGAACATCAGTAGACAAACCCCAAGTTTTACAGAGACCTGGAAACTACAGTTTGATAAGAAAAAAAAAACCAGAAAATGGAACCACTTATTACATTCAACTAAAAGAACCAGGATAGAAATAACTCAAAGAACCTATTCTTCTAATTCCAAAATCATCTTCACCACTTCCTTTCCTATCACAGTAGTGTCCTGTATAGATATAGCCGCCGATGTAGCACCCTCTTGCATTGCCTTCTTCCTTGAGCTCTGTCTGGTTCTCTTGCTAAGCCCCTCCAAGGATTTAATTTCCTCATTTGCTCATTTTCCAATGTTTACAGTTGCTACACATATGCTAGAGGTTACCTCCTCCATCTTCATTCTGCTTTCCTTAATGAGTTCCCTTAGATTGTTCTCATAGTCTTTAAGTTTGATAGGAATATCCCTCATTTGCTTTTCCATATTATTATTTTTATTTCGATCTACTTCCTAATTCCGTTCCAATATTTCCATTTTCTTCTTGAGGCTCATTATCTCCTTATACATCCACGAGTCAAATTGAAGGATAGCGTCTGCTTTGCATTTGGCCGAGGTCATAAAGAGGTGCATCCCGTCATTCTGCCCTATATCACTTAAATCTTTTGTGTTCTCTTTTGGATTGTCTTCATCCTTTTCCGTATGATCCTCCCTTTCCATTTGTTTTTGTTCTTTAGTTTCAACATGGCTTTCGTTATGGATAAGATCATCCTTCACTTGATCTTTAGTTTCCATTGCTTGATTGGCATCCTTAACTAGATGTTCCTTCTCTATTTTCGAAGCAGGATCCTCAAATAGAACGTCCAAATCTTTTTCAATTTCCTCTAGCACTTGTTGATTTTCCTCAAGATCATAGTTATTATTTTTAGTTTTTTCCTCTATAGTGACCCCTTCTTTCTCATTCTTACCTTTATCTTCTTCCTCACTGGAGTTGGATTCCCTGCTTTCTGATCCCTCCGCTTCCTCCATACTCTTCTCCTCAGAACTTTCAGTGCTTTCCCACTCTGTTTCCTCATCAACAATCTATTTTTTGAAGCTAGAGGCTTTGGGTTTCACTTTTTTTGTCCCCTTTACTATTTCATTCTTCTTACTCTGTGAGTCCTTATTTTTATCCGGATAAGGATTTAGGACAATGTCCTTATTTTTTTATTGTTACTTTATTGAGTAGGTGATAATCAATACATAACCTTAAAGTTTGATCTTTATTTTTGACAAAGACAACCAGATCACCCCAAGGAGACACACTTGGTCAGATGCATCTGTTGTCCAAAATTTCTTGTAGCTGCACCTTTAATATGTACAAGTCAACCACGTTCATGTGATAAGGAGCCTTAGGTGTAGGGATAGATCCTAACATAATATCAATGGCAAAGTTAAATTCCCAGTTATGTGGCAACCCAGGCAATTTGTTGGGAAAAATATCCATAAACTCATTCAAAATAGGAAAATATGGGCAAGCTAGTTCTTTATCTTTAGGTAACTCTTGCACCTGAACTATGTAAAGTTTACAACCCTTTCTAACAGCCCTCTTTAGCTACAAGGCTAAAAGTGTATTTGGTTTTTTAGGTATTTGAATACTTTGCATTTATACAAGCTTCCCGAGGTCATCAATATATTACACTCTTTTAACACAATAAGTTTTTGAAAATAAGATCATATGACCAAAAAGTTGTTAGGAAAAGATCCACTTTGGTTTTGAAGATAGTAAGGTTAATTTCAATTTATTCCAATCATTCATGAATAGGTACCCTTTTACTAGTACCAAACTCGACCTCCCAACTTTCTCTTATCATTATAGGTTCAATCTTACATTGTTTTCCAATAGAAGGAGATATAACACTATCATTTACACCTGAGTCAATTAGAATAGATATAGGAAAACTATCAATAGTACCTTTAGTTTCTATCAAGGTAGCTTGCAGATCATCATTGTGATTATATAAAGTTGTATATAGCTTATGGTTTGCTGATTGGCCCAATTTTAACTTGGGATAATTCTTTTTTAGTGATTATCACCACATTCCCAACATACAACAACCTTTAAAAAAGATATTGGAACAATATTTGCACCCATGGCTAGTCTACATTGATTGTTTTGGGTTGTTCCTTCCTAAAAGACCTTGATCTAGATGAATCTTATGATTTAAAGTTTCTGGTCTAGTTGGAAAACTTGTTAAAGTTACTATTATTTATAGAAAATATATGATTTTGGTATGATTTTTTGAAGTTCTTAAATACATGAGAGAGATTTTTGGTCTTGGATTGCAACATATTCAACTTGAAATCCTATCTCACCTTATAATGAGATTTATTTTCTCTTCAGCCTAATAAGTTGATTTAATGACAGCTGCCAAGGTCCTCAGCTTTGTCATATTGATGCCATGCATCAATATCTCTTTAAGCCCAAGCTTAAATTTGGTGATTTTTGTCTCCTAATGATGCATGCAATTCACATGATGTAATGAATTTAATAATTTGTTTTCATATTTAGAAACTGTCATGTTTTTTGATTTCAATAGTTGAAAATTAGTTATTTTTTGTTCCTTGTAATTGGCATTCAGGTTCCTTTTCTAAAACTACATTTCAAACACTTTCTAGGTAAGATTTTTTGGCTAGTATCCCTCTATTTCATAGAGGCAATTCCACCATAAGGTTATAGGTCCAACTAGTTGGTAGCCTACCATCCTTGCTTTCACATTTTATGGCATGTTATGGAGATTAAAGTATTTCTTTAGGTAAACTAGCCATGAATCAACCAGTGGAAAAGGTAGGTGGCATAAGTTTATTTAGCTCCTTAATGATTGGATTAACCATGGTCAAAGGCATCCCTTGGATTACGTATTCTTATACCTAGCCTATTTTGAATTTATGCACTTCTTCATGTGATACACCTTCAAGGTTATTCAACCTATGTTCTTGGTTATCAATCTTACTTTGCAGAGCATTCAAGGCCATCAAGATCCCATAAAGGACTTCTTCATACTTATCGATTGGGTTTTCACTGACTACATCATCATATATAACCTCATTATTACTATTAGCATTGTTAATAGGTAGTTCCTATTTATGTTGAATGGGGTTATGGGCACCATGACCCCTACTTCAATCTCTACCTCTACCTCTAACTGGGTTAACATTGTTATGGTTATTGTTGATGTTGACACCATTTGACCTTATCCTAACCATCCTACGAAGTTATAAAATAATAAATTTGTATATTTTAGACTTAAAACATTCATTCTTAAAGTTCCCTAGAGTAGAACCCGACTCTGATACTAGATGAAATAACTTTAAAAAAATCAGAATTGCATTATTAGAGTACGATTTAGACTACACATAGGGCTCAAATACTTTGTTTGTTAATAAAAATAATTTTTATTTATCATAGCCATGTATGCGTAACCAAACCCAAAAGAGGTGATTTTAGATATTTAACCATGGGTAAATACTTACAAAGGATGCTATGAAGAAGCAGGTTACCTAGAATGATAACTATGGAGTTTGAGGCGTATCAGTGTACAAGTACATAGTAAGTCCTGAGCACCATACATGGCACATGACCATTTATAAGTCCTTAACTCTTGTTAGGAATCTCATTCCCCTTGATAAGTTTCAATTTTGCTTGAGGGTGGTTAAATGGTTTCTTCTTAAAAGAATTAGAAACATACAACTTTATGCACCCTATGTTGCCATTCAGCTATAACATGTCTATGAGATGAGAACTAAGGTCTAAATATAATATGAACTATCATGTTTACTATATAAGATGCCAAAAATAATATAGTAACCAAAAATTGATTAAAGCACATGTATATTAGCACTAGGATCCCATATCTATACTACATAATTCATTACTACCCATAACAAAATACAATCTTAGAAAATGAGTGGAAGATAAAGAGTTATAGGCAACTAAACTGGTGCTACAAGCTGAGGGTAAGTATCCTCCTCTTTGACTCAAGGATTAGTGCATTGTTGCCTTATTTATTTCAAAACTCACAAGTCACCCATTGTTAATTTAAAACATAAGCTAAATTGCATTTACTCGTTAAGGCTTTAGAAGTTAAAATGCTTATATACTCTTAAAATGTCATGCTGGATTCAATTCATTAAAACATGGAAATCGTCAATCTGATTAAAGATTTATGATGCAAATTATACTCACATCTATTGTTACCAGATGAGGTTAGTGGGTAGTCTATATTTACTTTATGCTAAAATAGATCATATTAACAAAATAGTCAATGTGTATAACTAACAAAGGAAAATACATTGATATAAAAGATGTATTTCAGCGAAGTATATATGTTTATACGATTAAATTATTCAATAATCCCACTATGTCTAAGATGGTGTAAGCAATTCAGTGAATACTTAACATGATGTCATAAAATTAGAAAACTACTATGTACTTTAAAAGCTAAAGTTATATTATAATTAAAATGGATAGTTGAACCACACTACACATTCCACTAACATGCTTAAGATGATTCATACAATTATAGTAGCATCATTAACAAACTTCATATTATACCAAAATCACATTATTCTTATACAAATTTCAGCCATGAGTCAAACAAAAGTTCAGCCAACATTAAATAATCAAGATAAATTCCAGCCATAAACATGATTATCATAATTAATAATAAAATTAATGAAACTAGTTCTTACTATTTCCTTAGATAGGGAAGGCTTTTTAATGATAGACCAAGTTTTGAAGTAGGAATCAATCATAATAAAATGTACCCACTTATAAAAATGATACGATTACAACATAAACAACTATGAAAAAATATATGAACATCATAAGACTTTCCTCATAGACTTGGTATTATCCTTCATGCTTATCCATAAGTATCACACTGAGGGTAAGGATTTCTAATGTTTAATTATCAAATGAAGTCCAAAACTAAGCCCATACTAATGACTACAATAACATAAATAAGATTGAGCGTACCATCAAATAATGCAAACTTAACATTTTATACACTTTCAACAAGTACAAAGAGGTTAATGCAAGATGTTCAAACCTACCTCAATCACATATACTACTACCAACAAAAGGATAAATCACTAATAGACTGTAGCAAATTAAGGTAAGCATTAATGCTATCCTTCTTCATAACAGACATAAGGTTCTACCAATCTCTTTCCATGTTAAGGGATGCTTCAGAAATTAAAACATAACCTCATAACAAAATTGGGTAATCTACAACTTAGTTGTAATCTTAAAATTTTATGCATTTTCAACAAGAGTAATAGGGATTGAAAATCAACTAAATTATAATTTATCAACAATATATTGCTTACCAATGAAACTACATACCACATATGTAGCCATACAAGTTTAGAGGAAACTAAAATAATAACTAAAGGATTGTAATGAGTTTCCTTTCCTTTTGCTACCTTACCAGTGACTTTCTCATAAATAAGATATCAAGAAGGTTAGTTGTACCTTATTACCTCTTTTATACAACTATTATACAATCATGATAGGGTAGAAATGTGAAATAAATTAATCATGAACCATAATTCTCATACTATGTTTATCGTGACTCAAATATTACTAAGTACTAAATATAATAATTAAATAAGACCTTACAACCTAACTATAAATGCAGAAACCAACAAATCATAACTAGTAATTCAACTCAAGAAAGATATCAAAAAGACTTCAATCTCATCCCTAGATGTCAGGGAAATGTATAAACCCATAATTTCATTTATAGAATAAAGCCATTACTAAAAGGGTAATAAGCTAACATATAATGATTACAAGGTGAAACTAATCAATTTTAATAACTGTAACTAAATTACAACTTCATTCATTATGCACATAATATGAGAACACCAATACAATTAATGCTAAAAATAAACATACAAATTAGCTTATACAATAATGTTTACCAATTTTATTACACCTATCTTTAATATCATCTAGGGGTATGAGAAACATATAAACATGATGAAACAAGCCCTCCCAACTAGCCCAACCACTGATGGCCCTTACCACCCTATCCATGAGATAGATGTAGGTTTCAACAATCAGTACTAAGAAGGATTCAGATCAAATCACAGTTTTGTAATCCTTTGGACAACTCAACACAACAACAAATATATACAAACAAATAAGTAACCAACAAGTTCATCATCCGAGGATGAAACAAAAATAACCAACATGAACATGCATTACTATAAATTGGATAGTGGGGATAATCCATTAGTAGGTAGGTTTGAAAGTCATGGAAGTGAATTTATGCACTAAATTTGAGTCCATCACAACTGCTATTATTGTACTTGTAAATCTTCCAAGTGTAGGATTAGCCATGGGATTTCTTAACTACCAACCTACACTTCATCCAAATAACTCCATAATTATAAAGCTCAGACATTTAAGTCAAGTCAAGGGATGGATCAATAAAATTAATTGATACATCAATATACAATAATATTACATGACGGAGATGTATAACCAACACAACACAACAACCAAATCATAACTAGTCAACATCCACTTCACAAGGAATCAAAATGCCAATATAAAGACTATAGTTAATAAAATACATCTACTAAAATTAAGGAAAATCAAGAAGTATTTTATAACTAGTCATTATTGCCCTTACATATCATACTCTGACTTTCAACCATTCCCATACTTTTCAAAAACAAATAATGAGTTCAAACAATAAATCAAAGACTATACAACAAGCAAAATATGAGAAAAGTTTTGATATGATAATTTGTGGGTTCATCATGAATATTAAAATATTTTATATCGAGATTTACTAGTAAGTTAACTCAATGGGATTCAAGGATCTAACAAAATTATTGCAAAGATGATTACCCAAAGGTCTAACCCATTCCAATAATTTATATACAGTCCACAACTAAATATTTAATTAAAATCAATGCACTACTTCAAGTTTTATCAAAGTTTCGCTGGGTATTTACCCCATAAACCCCATGCAAGAAATGGTCAAATTGTAAGACCATGCAAGAAAATATCAAATTAACAAAATATAGTTGCTTAATTCATAATAACTAGCTTCAACATCTTAACCAAAAACATTAAATTGATTCAACAAAACCCACTTATATCCAACCAAATTTAATTGAAAATGTCTCAACCAGAAACAATAGGGTACAGTGACCTGATACATGTATACACAAATTTATGAAAGTCATAAAAACACTATAGTATATAATAAATTACCCAGGAGAGGGAGAAATAATCAAACCCAAAATATATTGTATAAATCCCTCATATTTGAATAAAAATCAAGTAGATTGACATATTCATTAAGGGTACCACAATGAATTTACATACACAACAAGGTTATCTAGAGTAAGAGAAATAGAGTATTTAGCTACTATTTTTATGCAAAGGAAGGGAAAGGTTTGTTCCTTCAGATGTTAGATACTTGGCATGAAGTCTCACGACTTCATGCTGAGTTGAGACTTCATTTTGAGTATATGACATCTTGATTTAATAATTTTAGGAATATTCGTGTATTATTACTAATTTAGTTAAAGGGTCTGAGTAGTAAAATTAATAAATAAATATATAATAATTAAGCTACTAATTTGTAAAAATTTGATTGCGATTTGAAGCTTTCTAAAAATAGTAATAAGGGATATAAAATAATACCTTGCTAGAAACTAAGATGTTTGAGATAGAGTTTGAAATTCGTTGTGTAGGACTAGGACACTATCACAAATTAGGATCTAACCTTCATTTTATGATTGGATAGGAGCATTGAAATAAGACACTAATGGCACCAATGATGTAGTCCATTTCTACCACTATTGTCTAAAAAACCTGAACTTTATGGGTTTTTTTATTATGTCTATGTGACCTTGCCTATGAAGCTTCGACTACCAAATTTCCATAAAACTCCTTGTAGAGATGATTTAGTATTCAAACCCTAGACACCATTATTCTTTGACAAATTTTAGGAAAGAAGGGGGTTAATCTGTGTAAGATACACTAAATGTGTATCTACACCCCTTGTGTGGGCACACTGGCTACATACCAATACTCTGAAAAGGGATCAAGTTATATGTAATTATTTCACTTGATGTGCTTTGTGTAATAGTGTGTATGAAGAAACAAATGTTAAAACTAGGTGTGCTTGAAGTGGTTAGGGACTAGTGTAAATATTTGACTAAGCTTGTAATAGTATTGGCTGACTGTATTCAGAGGATAGGGAAGATTGCCTTAGTAGTCTTGCTTGTATTCTTGTTTGCTTAGTGATAATTGCCAACCCTTTACCAAATGATCTTTGAATGGGATTTTATAGTGATCTATTGGTCATGGGTTAAATGCACTCACATTAGGCCAATAAAGAGAAGGATGAGGAACCAAAAGGAACTGATCATTGGGGCTAAAAATCCATTTAGATAGGAGCACTAAAATAGGACACTAATATCATTAGTATTATAGTCTAAGTTGGGTGTTATTGTCCTTAACTGATGGCATCTGGGGGGATGGATTTGTCATAGAAAGAGTAATCTAGATGAGCTAAGATTAGGTTTAGAAGGCTATGGATGACTAGGAAATAGTGAAGAGATGTCTATGAGGGTCATGAAAGAAAGCAAGAGGGACCTATGGGTTGGGTATCATTAGCCACACTCAAGCACCAAAAATAGACACTAGAGCACCTGATGTTATAATCCAATCTTTGCTCTATTATCCTAAACTAAATTTGATGATTGTTCTGACATTTTCATTATCATCTAGTCTATTCTATTTGGTTACTATTTTAGGTGTTTTGAATACTATTTTTTCAATCGATAGGAGCTCTGATATCTATGATAAAACCCATGTTTGTTTCCCCATATTTTGAGGGTAGGAATGAAGACCCTGTAATGACTATCCTCAAAAGAAAGAGCCCTACAAGTGTGTTATGTTGTGAGAATACATGATATATCAATGATAATCGATAAGATATCTCAAGATATAATAGGGTTTATAATGAGAAAATGTTGGATCAATAGGGGTATGCCTAGATAGATATAACAAGTACTAGCATGTGTAATGTATTGAATTGGAATTAGAAGTCTGGTTAGTTTTTAGTTAATTGTTAGTTGGAAAGGAGGGATGGAACATGATTTCCATCATGTCATCTAATAAATCAAGATAATGCATGATGTGGATCATGGCATTGCAAACAATTGAGAAGTAAACAATAAACAAGCACATAAGGGAAGAAACAAGAAGCATACAAGAGTGGCCAAGGGGCCAAGAAAATAAGGGACATGGGAACATGTCACTCAAACTAAAAAAAAAGCATACAAGGCATATTAAAATGCCACATACACATATAAGTGAAATAAACAAGGTTGGCATGAAAGCCACAATCACATAGAAGAGTACAAGTAAAGGATATTGTCAAATGTCTTAAGGCACAAATAATACATGTAAGTAAAGGACATTGGCAAATGTCCTAAGGCACATATAAGAGATAGAGGAACTGAGAAATGCAAAAAATCTAAATACATGAAGAAATAAAGTAAATCATGTAATAACTAGAAACACCATCGCATCTAACTAATCAAAGTAAGAAGTGAATGTATGCAAGACATGTTAATACAAGACTGGGTATATGCTAAGAAATACACAAGTGCTATATACTAGTGATCTAGAGATAATTTTAGAAAAGGTCCCAAATTATACTAAGACTTGTACCATCACATACGACTCATCAAGAGCTTTCCAATGGTATGCATAACTGTATAAATAGAGCTCATTTGCTCCTTATGCAGTTGGTCAATGTTTTGATCAAAGAATGTCAACAAATGGTCAATGCTGGTCAAAATAGAAAAAATGATAATATTGGAATGTTTATGAATCAATTCCATGGTGTATAACTTGTTGAGATATTTCTAGCACATTTTATGGTTCAAAAAATGAAGTTCATATGTGTAGGTTATGACTAGTCAAAGTTATGGTTAAAGTGATGATGTGGCCATAAAGTGATGTGGTAATAGAGTTACGTCACAAATGAAAAGCCATTTTAATATGGTTAAAATATAAACCATCATATATTTTGGAATAATTATCACACCATATTTTTAAATACATGGGATATTATTAAAATTCCTAGATTAAATTGTAAAGGGATAATATAAAGCCCATAAAAATGGTGAAATGAGATATTATCCAATCCCATCAAAAAAGGTGGGGATAATAAATAATCCCACTATTTTTTCACCTCCAAAAAGTATATAAAAGGGTGAGGGGTTATTTATAAATAAATGGAAATGGGAATAGGAATTCAGTGAATTCATTTCAAGGTTCTAAAGCTCTCACTAAGAGCCGAAGAGCTGAGAGCTGAGAGTTAGAGCCATAGTCAGTTCAAGCCATATGTTGAGTGTCTATATTTGAGGTAATTTGATGCCAATTTTAATGCTTCAAAGTGATATTTTTGAATATAGGTCATCTAGAGGTATTTTTTGAGAAAGTGGAGAATCTATCCAAGAGTTTTGAGATTTTTTGAAGGGCCAAAAGTACACATTTGAGAGTGTTCCAAGAAGGTGAAGAATTTGTCTAAGAGTTTTGATATTCTTTGAAGGTGCATAACATGTGGATTCATTATTTTTTTGTAGAGTTTGCCTTATACTTTCATACATTTTATAATGAATTGGTTTAGCTAATTTACAAACCTGGAGACGTAGGCATTGTCAAACTCTATAATCAATTCTTGTGTAGTGCAGTTGGTATTCTTGCATTGTTTTTCTTTAAGTTGATTATTTTTTAGAATAATTTTGGTATATTTAATAAATTACCTAAAAATATCCAAGGTAAACTTTTTTCACTAAAATTACTGCCAATTTATGGATCAAGTTTTGTATCAAAACATTTCTTGCCAGTCACTAACAATTTTTTTCATTATATTAGTGAGTTTCTATTTGTGTACTAACATAGAAGCACATGTTATTTGGGACCAACTTGAAGCTATGGATTTATATTAGTGGATGAAATTTCCCATGATACTATTATTATTAGGCATGATGATACATATGGTTGTGTCACATCGATGAGAGCAGACACAATAGATGGCTGAGTTGAACATGATTGTGGTGAATGTGAGTATGCATCAATGCAAATAGGACCAGTAGATCATCAAACTCTAGAAAAAAGTAGATTATATTTTTCTTAGTTAGTAGAAGATTCAAGATATATGAAACACATCGAGATGATTTTAGTGCTATAGCCAATCCAATCTGTAGTCATTACTCAAGATATGGACATTTGGCAGAACATTATTGGTTGTAACATCTTGATCATGCACCATGATGGTTCCAATATACGAACATAGATAAAAGAAAGGCTCCTACTATTTTGAGTACCAGTTATCATTCAAAATCCCTAATTCAATAGAGGACACCATCTAGACTATTAGATATTGTTTGATGATCTATAAGAGTCTCTAGGTAGAGTATTCTAGTTATTTTAGAGGGATGTGTTTATAGACTTGTGTTTGATGGGGACATCATAATGGGTTATGTGACTGCTAATGTAGTACATCGATTGGGCTTCCCAACATTTCCACTTCCACATGTCAAAATAGTTGATGTGCAGAATGGTGTTGTCCAAGGTATGGTAACATGTTATTGCACCTTACAATTTGCAGTTGGAAGATTGTTCTCAGATATGGTGACTCTTGATATCATCCCATTAGATATGAATGAGATTGTTCTAGGAAATTTTTATCTATTCAATTGACAAACATATTTCATAGATGATGGTATAGAGCTTCACCTAGATCACACTTGGATCATGTAGTTGGAGATAAGGTAGGTCTTTCGATCCAATCATGATGATTCTAGTTAGACATCAGTCTCATATGTACCAGGTGACCATCAGGAACCTGAAGGTGAGCTGCATGATGATCCATAGGATGACTACTGAAGGAGCCAGGCCCACACTAGGATTCAATCGCTGGTAAGGAATTTTAGGTGGTAGTTAAAGGCTTTCAAACTTTTTAATTTATCTATTTTTATATGGTCACAGAAATAAAAATAATAATGTGCTAGTTAGGATGTATGAATAAGACCCACATGCGCAGTATTGTGACATACACCATGTACAATTTTTAGAGATTCAAGATGCACTTTTTGTAATCTGTATATACATGTATTGTAAAAATTGCAATTTATTTTGTTGTGGAGTCAGTTGTAGAGAAGAATTGAGTGGCAAGTTTATTATACTCAAGTTGTCTTCTCACATTTTGGTAGACATTTTTCATTAACAACAGTATAGATTAGGGTATGCTTATTTTTTTCAAGTGTTATTCTACAGAGAATAGTTTAGTAGACCCATGAAGCACTAGGTCTACATGCATACCTTTGTGTAGAGGCTATTGAGGTTGTGTAATAGAGGAGGACGTTGATGGACGTGTTATTATCCACATTAATTTTTTATAGAGGTGTTGAGGATATGAAACAAAAGAAGATGTGGATGCACATACAAAATCTCAGATATGTGTAGAGGCTCATTGCAACCATGCAATAGAGGAGATTTTAGGATCTCATTTTTATGTAGAGATCCTTGGATGGCCATATAGTAGAGGAGAACATGGATGTATGTGTAAAATATTAGATCTATGTAGAGGCTTGTTCACGCTGTGTAGTAGAGGAGATTCATGATTTCAAATTTATGTAGAGGCTTATTATATCCATGTAGAAAAAGAGATCACTATACTTCTATGTAGAGGCTCATTATAGCTGTGCAGTATAGGAGATCACTAGACTTTTGTGTAGAGGCTTATTGTAGTCATGCAGTAGAGATCACTAGACTTCTATGTAGAGGCTTGTTGAAAGCCATGCAGCATAAAATATCACTAGGCTTATCTGTGTAGAGGCTCTTGTGAAGCCATGTAATAGAGAAAGTCATTGCATTTTGAACCCTAGTTTTATGTAGAGGTTATTGATGGATGTGCAATAGTAGAAGAATTGTGGAAGATGTGATCATTTGGTTGTTTCAATTTTTGTAGGTGTAATTGAAAAACTTAAGTAGATCAATAAGACCCATCAGAGTATCATTGAAACTGATAGGCATTTCAGTGAGTACCAACTTTTGGTAGACCAAAAACCTTTTTAGTGGGGAGGCATGATCCAAAAATCATTTCAAAAAAGGTCCCAAATTAGACTAAGACTTGTATTATCACATAAGACTTGTCAAGAGCTTTCTAATGATATGCAAAACTCTAGAAATAGAGCTCATTTGCTCCTTATGTAGCCGGTCAAAGTTTTGATCAAAGTAGGTCAACAAGCAGTCAATGTTGGTTAAACTAAAAAAATGATGATCTTAGAACATTTATAAACCAACTCCATAGTGTAGAGCTCATTGAGAGCTTTTCAACACATTTTATAGTTTGAAAAATAGAGTCCATATGTGTAAGTTATGACCAGTCAAAGTTATGGTCAAGGTGATGACATGGCCATAAAGTGACATGACAATAGAGTTACATGGAAAATGAAAAGCCATTTTAATATGGTTAAAATATAAACCTTCTTATATTTGAGAATAATTATCACCCCATAGTTTTAAATACATGGGATATTATTAAAATTCCCATATTAAATTGTAAA
Source organism: Torreya grandis (assembly GCA_037957365.1). Taxonomy (NCBI): domain Eukaryota; kingdom Viridiplantae; phylum Streptophyta; class Pinopsida; order Cupressales; family Taxaceae; genus Torreya; species Torreya grandis. The sequence continues at coordinate 2,237,177 of JARHVA010000112.1, read as the reverse complement.
GCGATAATATAAATCCTATAAAAAATGGTGAAATGAGATATTATCCAATCCCATCGAAAAAGGTGTGGATAATGAATAATCCCACTATTTGTGCACCTCCAACAAGTATATAAATAGGTGAGGGGTTATTTGTAAATTAAGAGAAATGAGAATTCGAATTAGAATTAGAATTCAATGAATTTATTTCAAGGTTCTAAAGCTCTCACTGAGAGTTGAAGAGCCGAGAGTCGAAGAGTCAAGAGCTGAGAGCCAGAGTCAAGAGTCAAAGAGTCAAGAGCCAGAGCTAGAGCTAGTTTTAGCCATATGTTGAGTGTCTATATTTGAGACCATTTGATGCTAATTTTATGCCTCAAAGTGATATTTTTTAGTAGAGGTCATCTAGAGGTATGCTTCGGGAAAGTGGAGAATCTGTCTGAGAGTTTTTAGATTCTTCGAAGGGCCAAAAGTACACATTTGAGAGTTTTCTAGGAAGGTGAAGAATCTATCTGAAAGTTTCATGATTTTTTGAAGGTGCATGACATGTGGATTCATTATTGTTTAATAAGGGTTGCCTTGTACTTATTAGACATTTTATAATGAATTGGTTCAGCTAATTTGCAAACTCAGAGACGTAGGCATTGCTGAACTCTGTAATCAACTCTTTTGAAGTATAGTTGGTATTCTTGCATTTCTTTGCTTTAAATTAATTATTTTTTGGAATAATTTTGGTATATTTAATAAATTGCCTACAAAGATCCAAGGTAAACTTTTTGCACAAAAAGTCGTGTCATTTTACGGATCAACTAGTGAGTGTCGATAGAGTAATATGTGTAAGCTAGTAAATAATATACATCAACATGATAACTAGAGTGTGTGTGTAGGAATGACATAACCTAGATGGTGTAGTCATGTAGAATATACCACTAGGGGAAGATATATCGATATGTGTTTTGAATGTAGAAGTAAGATACCCCCTCAGTGGGTAGACTGAAGCAATCAAGGATCTAGATGTCACTGCAAACACTCAGATAAGATCTAGTGAAGCATGGTAATGTAGATAAATTGACAAATAACAGCATAGAGAAGTAAATGTGAGTCTAGCATTGTAGTAGAAATGTAAAGCATGGATAATGCATACAATTTAAATGATTTTGGCGTTTTTGATTTTTTTTAAATGTTTTTTGTATTTTTGGTGTTTCAATGTTTTTAAATTTTTGAATTTTTGTATTGTTTTTGTATTTTAATATAAGCTATGTACAATCAATCATGAGGAGACTATGTTTAAGAATTTGAAAGGAAGTTATGTATAGGTAATGTTGAGAAGAGATGATACTATTCAATGAGTCTCATGGGATACTCCCTATCATGGCATCTTGTATCAAAGAAAAGAATCGTACATGATTGTGAAGCATGAGGGAATGACTATGGATATGACTCTAAATATTCATATTCATTGTTAGTATCTTGAAAATCATAATAACTTGTATTATTCCACTCATTATTATCATCTTGATTTTGAATCAATGGAATGTAAGTGTTGACTTTTGTTGTATCTGGATCTTTTCCTTTGATAAATTGTGTCTATGAATGATTTGCCTTAGGATGTTCAATAAATCGCAATCCTTGGTGACAAATATTATCAACTACTATAATAGGAGTAGTGATGCCTTGAGCATGCTTGCCCAACCCTTAACCTTGATAGTCAAATTATTATAGATATTTTTGACCAAACCCATACTACTTTGAAAGTTGAGCTTTATTTTGGAGAGGTAGATTTACATCTTTTTGTGCTTTACCTATGCTTGTGGTATTGTTTCTTGCTTTGATTTTGCTTTTTGATCCATTTATTGTTTTGAGTTACACTTTGGTAACCACTTTTGTACTATTTTTAAATTTGACCCTTTGTGAATGTGTTCTTGTGTCACTATGGATTGCTTGATTGATTTACCTTATATTGAGTCCTTAGTAGTAACTATCTATTGTATATGTTATTTCAATGTAAAACATGAATCTATGTGATGCCCATGCATTCTATGATATGCACAATAATATCTGGATGTTCTCATTGAATGTAAAATAGGTAGTTTGATCAACTTAGATTTAATCATTTCCCTTAGTACCTCTCTTGAACTCTTATTTTACTTTTGAATACTTTTTGAATCACTAGATTTAGAGCTACTTTGTTATGATTTCTTATTTTGATATGTAACATTGCTTGTAATCAATTGACTAGGTGAAGGTGCATATACATGATTGACATTAGGGTGCCTTTGAAGCTTTTGTATTATAATATGATTTTTTAATGTTGTGATCTTTTCATGTAATATCTGATTTTACATTTGTAAATCTGAAATTAACTTTCTCATACTGGGGATTTGATCCCTTAGAGTCTTACAAGTGCCAATCCTAGTTGCTTCCAATTGAACATGTAAGCACATATGTTGAAGATGGTTTGAAGAAGCTATAGGCTGAATTTATGCATTAATAACAATAATATAGGCTACCTCACCTTTTGGAGAGGTGATAACATGGACCTGGTTAAAGAGAAAGTAGCTATCACCCTCTTGGGTGAGAGGAGAAGGAAATTCTTTCCTAATATGCAATAAATTGTCATGTGTAATTGGAATATTATGTACAACTATGTTATCCTTAAATGGATTTCATGTATTATTTTCATTTGAAATATGAGAAGTAAGAGTAAGAGAGTTATCATTTAGACATTGTTTTTTCATTATTTGAGAAAGCAAAGTAGAGTTTAAAACATGAAATTGATCATTTAAATTGTGCATTGAAAATTTGACTCGATTACATTTATATTATTGTAATTTGAACATAGAAGTAGCAAAAGAATTGTATGCATCTAGGTAAAATTCATGTATGTGGAATGAAATGCATAAAATTTAAGTTATAAGTTGTATAACAATATGTTTATAAAGAGCATTCCACATGAGAGATAACAAGTTTGGGATAGAAAGCATCAATTTGTGTATTAATGTGTATGAAACTTTGGCATGTGTTATGACATTTCTAATGTGTTTAACATGATAAACTTGAAATGTTTTCCATGTGAGAGATATAAAGCAAGAGATGAAACCCTGTATTAAATACAAGTAAACCTTGCTTTGAAAGAGTGGTATCTTACTATGTTTGACAATGACTTTCTTAATATCATCCCATATTATGAAAAGTAGGCATGAAAAGCAAAGAATGAAGCTTTGTATTAGGATATGGTAAAATCCATCATTCAGGTTCATTATAGGACCAAGTATGGTCTCTTTATTATTTACTAAAAATGCAAGAAATATTTGTAAATAAGTTAGATCCATATTTTTTTGAAATTTGATTTTGGATGTGAGGTGATACTTCAAGAGTAATGGGACCTAGTATATCCAACTAGGGTTTGAAAGATGATTATTTTGAGAGTTACTATGAAATTTTAAAATTTAAAGTGAATTTTTGAGTTTGATATGCAAGTAAAAAATTAAAAATTTATTGAAAAATTTGTGATTTAAAGAGACCTAAAAGATCCAACTAGGGTTTTGAAAAACAAATATTTTTGAAAATTAGTATTGAGAAAAGAGTTTTAAGGTGAATATCTAATTTTAATATGCTAGTTAAAAATCAAAAAATTATTGGATATTATTGGGAAAATATTGGAACCTAGTATGGACAACTACAGTTTGAAAAAAATTATTTTAAAATTACTAATTTTTTTAAAAATTTAATGCTAATTTTTTATTTTGTTATGTAGGTAAAAAATAAAAAAAACATAAAAAATTAGTAGGAAATTTACCCTAGGGTTTAAAGGGGTTTTATGTGCAAATGAAATAAGTCAGGGCCACCAAATGATTTAAATTTTTTGGAAATATTGGTATATTATTCCTAATTTAGTTAAAGCGTGTGAGTAGTAAAATCAATAAATAAATATGCAATAATTAAGCTAATAATTCGTATAATTTTTTTTGTGATTTTAACCTTTCTAAAAATAGTAATAAGCGATAGAAAATAAGACTTAGCTAGAAACTGATTGAGACAGTTGAGACAGAGTCTAAAAATCATTATGCAAGACTGGGACATTATCATAAATCAAGATCTGGCCTTCATTTTATGATTGGATAGGAGCACTAAAATAGGACACTGGTGACACCAGTGTTGTATTCCTCTTTTATCACTATTATCCAAGAGACCTAAACTTTATGGGTTTGTTTGTTATGTCTGTGTAACCCTACCTATGAAGTTTTGACTATTAGATGTCTGTGAAACTCCTTATAGATCTGATTTAGTCTTAAAACCTTAGACTCCATTGAGATTTGACAAACTTTAGGAAAGGGCAGGGGTTAGTGTCTGTAAGATGCACTGAATGTGTATCTACATCCCTTGTGTGGGCATGTTGTCTACATACCAATACTCTGAAGAGGGATCAAGGCATATGTAGTTCTCCTAATTGATGTTCTTTATGCAATAGTGTGTATGAAGATGCAAATTTTAAATTTTGGATATGCTTGAGGTGACTAAGGACTAGTGTAAAGATTTTAATAAGTTTTTAATAGTATTGGCTAGTTGTATTTAGATAATAGGAAAGATTGCCTGAGTTTTCTTACCTACTTAGTGATAATTGCCAACCCTTTTCCAAATGATCTTTGAATGGGTTTTTATAGGGATCTATTGGTCATGGGTTGAATGTGCTCACATTAGGCTGACAAAGAGAAGGATGAAGAACTAGAAGGAAATGACCATTGGGGCTAAAAATGCACTTGGACATGAGTGTTGAAATAGGACACTAGCGGCACTGACACTATAGTCCAAGTCGGGTGCTATTATTCTTAACTAGCAGGGCCTAGGGGGATGGATTTGTCATTATAAGAGTAGTCTGATTGAGCTGGGATTAAGTCTAGAAGGCTACAAATGATTGGGAATTAGTGAAAATATGGGTCATAAAAATAAGCAAGAGGGACCTATGGGTTGGGTACCATTAGCCACACTCAAGTTACAAATTTTCACATTTTATATGACTACACATCTTAATGTTTCATTTATTCCTTTGAATCTATACAACCGGTAACAAAATTATATTGTTTGACTTACTTGAATATTAGAGGTTGAAACCGCAAGCCAAAATAGGAGAGAACCAACTCTATATCACTCAGTTTACATAGCCAAATGAACAAAAGCAACAAACTATCATTGGTAACTTTTTTCCATTCTTTTCTTCCTTCCCCACTATGTGTCCTCTCACCCACCACTGACCATCTACCCTCATGTCATTCCCCCATGCCTCATTCAAATCCATATTGAATTCAGGGAGATAGAAAATCCCCCAAAATCGTCGACCACTTCCCAAGGTCATTCAAAACATAACAATAGTCATTAATGCAAAAATCTTGAAAAATATACCAAATCACTTTTTAAATCCAATTAACATAGTTCAAGTCCCCATATAACAATCCAATAATATAGTAGTCCCTAATGGATCATGCCTAGTTATAGTCAAGCCCACAAATAAATCATAGTCATCATATTGACCAGTAAATCCATGGCAAGATCATGGGGTGGTGAGTTCGTAGGGAGAGTGAGAAGGGTCAAAAGCAAGGGGGTGGAGTGGTTTATATAAAATCAATTAAGACACACCAAAAATCAAAATAAACATGTAACTTAAAATGAAGTAAAGAAAGACATCCATGATGTAAGCACACCACACAACATTACAATCGATAGTTAGACTTGAGGCACGAAGGACAACAAGACATAAAAACACAACACAAAAATTACACAATTATTCAATGGCTTAGAACTAAAACTAAAGTATATACCTATCGAAACTCATCTAACTGCTCAGAGAATCACTCATCTCCCCAGTTGTCAAAAATCATCACCTAGCCTAGCTCATGATGGGTACTTGCAACCACCAAATATAACATCAACAACACCTTAATAATGAAATAATATCAACAATAATATGATACAAAAATAAAATAAAACATCAAATAGTTAACATATCATTTGATACGATAATTAAAACATAACGATGTCCATTAACCTACAGTCAAAATATCACTATGTCAAAGTACATCAACACTGTACTAATTAAATAAAATGTAATACAAAATCAGCTACACATGCTTGTAGTAACATTTCAACAGTCATTTAAAGTATCGAATGGTGGGGTCATAACAAAATTTTGATGATCAAAACACAGAAAATTTTCCCTTTGTTTTTTTTTAGATTCAATTAACGAGTGGTTTATAGATATCACTTTCTTTCTAACATATGGATAATTACCATCCCATCTACATGCTAAACAGTGCAAAACACTCAAGTTAAAAGCTCAAAAATATGTAACTTGGGATCGTACATTGTCTAAGAACATTATTGATGGTATTTTCTTAAGGTGAATTAACAATGAAGAATAGAAAAAGCTTTTAATAGTTTTTCATGATCAAACAAACTCTTTTTTGCTCTAGTGATAACTTATAAGATTCTAAGATTTTATTACTACTAGCATACACTTTTCAATGATTCTTATGAGTGGGTAAGGAAATGTGAATCCTCTTATTAAGTGAATAAAACTTATAGTATTTTTCCTTAATCCAATGGTAATAGAAGAGCCTTTCCAACTATGACTCCTCATTCAAGTGATGGACATACTCACATTCTCACTATGACAGACTACTTCACTAATTGGGTAGAAGCCATCCTGGTCAAGCAAACAACTTTAGAAGTTGTTTGTAACTTCATCAAGGAGAATATCTTTGTTAAATATGGTGTTCCACAGAAGAACATGATAGATAATGTTTCATTTCTTCTTCTTCTTCTTCAAAGTTGATTGAATTATGTTATGGCTACAACATCTCATTGTCTAACTCTTTATATTATTATCCACAAGGAAATTGTCAAGCTAAGTCAAGCAAGAAGAACCTGATCACCATCTCTCATAAGTTGGTTAATGAAAAATTAGAGAAATTGATGCAATAAGTTGTATGATTCACTATGGAAAAATCATCTAATGCTAAAGAAAACTATAGGTATGTCTCCATTTCAGTTTCTCTATGGAATTGATGTTATAATTCCATTAACACTTGAATTCCTGCACATCAGTTGGCCTGAGCTATTGAAAACTAGAACTTTGAGAATCTCTTAGACAAAATTTTTGTACTTGAACAAATTTGAAGAAGATAGGTTCAAAGTTTTTGAAAAAATTACTAAACATCAAGCTCAAGTCAAAGCTCTTTTGACAAGAAAGTGAAGAGAAGACATTTTTTAGGTGGTAGATCTTTATCTTTTATGTGATAAATGTAGAGAACTAAAAGGAAGTCATTAAAATTTTTATTCCTTATAAATGAGTCTTTTCAAGACCATACATTTCTATGGAGACAACACTTTCTATTTGGCCTACTTGATGACACATAGTTTCCATTACCTTATAATGGGAAATATCTCAACCATTACTACATGTAAGTACTCCCATGTACGTATGTATGTACATAACAATTTTGGCATGTCTTATTTTCCTATCTTGGTTTTGGGGTGTGTGTGTGTGTGTGTGTGTGTGTGATATTTTTCAATAAATACAATAGTATATTTATTCTATCCTTCTTTACAAGTCTTGGTTTTCTTACCTTCTATCTTTGGACACTTATTTTAAGTTAAAATGAACTATGCATCCCTAGTCTTATGTCAGTTCTAGAATTTAAAGTTTCTTTATTTTTTGGAATAGACAAGTTTTTGTGGATTTGTTCAAAAACATGGTAAATATACATAATCTTCATAATCATAATATATAATCCAATAATTCTTGTTCATTTCTTATACGATTGAGATAGGTGAACTGTCTGTCAGTTGGTCAGATCATGGTCTACACATTTTGAAGTAGAGTATCTAACTTAGCATTATGCGTTCATTTCTCATATGATTGAGATAGGTGAACTAACTGTCAATTATTCAGATTAAGACTTGAAAAATCAAGTTTCATACAAATTCTTGAGAATTTACAACAATTAAGATAATAGTGATTAATAAGTTTATAACAAAGTCAAGTGACTCTGTAACCCAATAGAAAAGTTTCATCTATGAATCTAGAGTTTGGGGTTCTTCTCTAATTTCTTGTAGTTTGAGATCCCTAGTCATAGCTAACTATTATCCTAATTTTTTAATGGAGTCAAAAAGCTAAAAATATTGATTCTTTTGATCACAAATGGTAAAATTGAGTCAAATTATATCAAATTTGCCTTTACTCAAGTCAAAATGTCTTATAAAAGATTTTCAAAGTCAAAAGTCATACTTGTTCAAAAGTTTGATTACATGAAAGGAAAATACAAAAAAATGATTAAACTTTTACTTTGTTGGGGTTTTAAGGTTTTTTAAGCACATATTGGATTTCTGATAACTATTTAGAAAGCTATTAGAATCTAATATATGCTCAAACACGTTAGGTAATCTAATTACTTTCAAAACACTTTGATAGGATCTCATCTTTGTCCAAACATTCTTTACAATTTGATAGGTGTGTGCACTTATCATATCTTGATCAATAGCTGATCAAACCTGGGGATCTTGATCACTTGCTCTAATACTTTTTAGATAGTGACACTTACTCGTGTTCCTTTATTTCTCTACCATTACTCTTCCTTGGCCCTTATACGCACAAATTCCTCTCTAATTGTAATATATTTTCTTCCATATTTAATTTTGGCTCATCATTTGCTCCTTGCTCCTCCCATCTATTATCATTCTCATTTTGTAAGTTTGGTACCTCATTTTTCATCAACATTGTAGGGTTTTGTGTATTTGGGTGATTATCTTCATCAACAAAAAATATAGTTTATAGCGGTTTAACTTTGACATCAAAAATTTCAAGTTCTCTAGTTTTAGTCATTTATTGAGTTTTTCTTTCCCAAATAGTTCTAAACACTTTGTAAAGTTTAAAATTCCACTGTACAGCTTACCAAATATTTTTGTTCCTTGCATCATAATATTCCATAGACTCCCCAAACACCTAGCAGACTCTAGTAGTTGTTTTTACACATTTTTTATTCTAAAACCTTTTTGAGGAGTCCTTTGAATTTTGAAACTCACTTATACACTTGTTAGATCTCAAGATCTAACTAAACTCCTCATCAAACTTGATACCCTACTAAACATTTTATTAGACTCTGACATCTATTTGATCACTTATCAGGATCAGCAAACTTAGTAAACATCTTATGAGATTCAAAATCCTATTAGTGTAGATATCAGACTCCAACACCTTGTTGGGCATGTTATTAATTTCCTATCCTCTCCCAGACACTATTGAATTTTTCCATCTACATTTTTACTACCTAGAACCTACATCTTGTTGGAGCACATTTAGAGTTATATCTCTCTTAATAAGTTAATTTAAGTGTTGATCTTTCCCTCACACATAGGGAATCCTCATCAGATGTCAACATTTGACACTCTAATCAAGGAAACTCCCAAGAAAAATAATTTGAAGAATATCCCTATGAAAATGAGTCTCTAATTAGAAGAGTACATCGATATGAAGTATCAAGTTTAGGTAATGATTCCACCTTCACACCTAGAGTAAACTGTTGAAGAGATAATAGAGATTAACCTAGGCCAAATTGATATGGAAGAATTATAGATCAAAATAAGTGGTGTACATAAAAAAAATTATAGACAAAGCATCCAAAATAGTGGACTAGCTCAAGCAGTTGTAGCTCTTATCTCAAAACAATGTCTAGAATTAGTGTTGAAAATAGCTAAACATTATGATGCAGAAAAGAGGGAAGTTAATAATCCAAATGAAGAGTTAGTCTTATGATTAGGTCTAGATAAGAGTAACTATATATTATATCTAACTAATATGGAAACATTTGTATATTTGACTCTCGTATATGTTGAAAAATTCTTGAATTATAATACCAGCTTTTGTTTGAAGTGGGTCAACATACAATGGTTGAAAAAATCTAGGCGTACATTAACAAGGCCACCTAAGAATCTTTCTAGATTTGAATTTATGAATGATGTCAATGATATGATTGCTCTCTTATTAGAGTAGTTGGAAGCCTAGTTGCTGGGAATTTCAAGACATGGATTTGCAGGCATATATGTTATATCCACCAAAATAAGCAATATATCAACTGGGGATAGTTAATCGATGATTTGATTCATAAACAACTTGCAGAAGTCAATACAACTTTAAAATTCTATGACTTCTTATCTTTTTTATGTTATGTACATAATAAGGTTTCATAATAATTTTAATATAGTGGGTGATATGCAAGTGACTAAAATCTATGACTTTTATCCCCAACTCTCTTTGAAAGAATGTGCACGTCATTTTCACATAGGAAAATGATGTATTTTTACAATATGTGATTTAGATGTTTGAACCAGAACCATACAATTTAAGTTTATCAATCTAGGCTTCTACAAAAAAAATTAGGTGGGGAACATGTTTTATACAATTCTCAACTTTCACATACTTTAGAATTTGTGGCTGTGAAGTTAGCCCATATATGCTTTTGAGATATGTGAATGACAAATGGGATTTGATGGAATAAGTGAGATAGTTGATTGAAACACACAAGATGTTGTCTTATAAACATAAGTATGGGATAAAATTTTACTATCTCTATTGGTTGATATACTTGTGATTATTTAGGCAAAGCAAAATTAATTGAAGAAGAAATGACTTGAATTACTATTCAATCATTTGAATGTCAACCTTTATTTGATTCTAGAGGTTTGATGCATAACATTCATGTTTCTTCATAACAATATCTACATCATTTTGAAGACTATTGTATGGACTATGATAATGAGAAATATGTAAGAATTTGTGATTCTTCATGGTTCATTCTAGAACATGTTATTATTTTTGGTATATTAGAGATCAATAAAAATATATCAGATGATGAAGATGTATTAGACCTATTTATGAAAAAAATGGAATTGAATCAAGACCTCTTCCAAGAATTGATTGGCACAAGAAAGAATCCACTTCGCTCATTAATAGAACTTAAGGTGTGATAGACAGAACTCTGAAATGGTTGAAGAGAAAAGACATTAATGTTAATAAAACAAGATTTCCTCATCTAATGAAAGAAGTTGATTTCGGAATTGCACATCAAAAAATCAAGCAGAGATAGGAGCATCTTCCACAGTAGGAACCAATAGGGATTCAAAAGAAATAAAAAAAGAAATGGAATTTTAAGTAGTTATAGAGATTATTCTAGTGAAGAAACCACTCAAGTTGAAGATAAAAAAATTAGGTGAAAATATTCTAGGTACTCCATGTCTTTCTATTTATGAATAAGTTCCTCTTGATAATTTTGCCAACATCAAGCCCTAGTAACTAATACCACACAATAACTTTTGTCCTCTCATTCATGCTTATTATTTGGATATTATGTTCTTGTACCATTTTCTCTTGTGCAAAATATTGAGTTTCCAATTGAACCTTCTCCTAAGACTCCAATTAATACATTAAGGAAAGAAGAAGGTAAAATTGTATTTGAAAAGTCTAAATTTTTTTCAAATCTTCCCCCTTCTTTTAAAATTCAAAATAATTTGATACTTCCCTTGTATAATAATCCTCTAATGTAGAAGTTCTTGATCAGATAAATGATGTTGTAAAAAAGACAAAGAAGAATGAGAAGCTACAAAAAATTGATTTCAACACCCTGATCATTCTCCATCCTCATGATAAAGAAAACTAAAAAATTCTCAAGGATAATCACTAATTGGAAAGGAGACAGGTGGGTAGAAACAATAGTTCCTCCCACTAACAAAAATAAAAAAGATGTTGAAGCTTATGATTATGACATTACAAAAGATAACCTAGGAAAGGCCATCAGATAAGGTATGAAAGAGAATATCCAATTTAAAATTGGCACATTGTCTGATAAAATGGACCAAGATAAAGTAACCAAGGAGCAATGTAGAGAAAAAGTTAAACAACTAACGTCTATGGTTCAAAAATTATTAAATCTTATTCAGTCCTTTTATTAAGTTGTCCCTCAAATTTATGATATAGAGACATTTAATGTTGTGGAGGAAATTGGTCATATGGATAAAGCAATGAAATAATGGATTGAGAAAATTTTGCAACAATGTATTACTACTCTTCAGACATGATTAGCTATATGTTCTAAAATTTAGTTTGAATATGATCAAGCAATTAAAACTCAAAGCAAATATGAAAAATAGATGTAGAAATGGAGTGAATTGATTTCTAAGTTGTAAGATTTCTCTTTTACCTATCTAGATGACCTAATTAAATAAAATGTCATACAAAAAGAATATATATATATATATATATATATATATATATATATATATATATATATCATAGAGTTTCTGAGAGTTATTAAATTTAGAGTATGCATTGTTAAAAAAAGTGTAAATAAATTTGATGAGTCTATGCCACTAGGATGAGAGGGTCTCTTCAAAATACTAGCAAAAACATAAAAATTGAAATATAATCTCACTGATGATAAAGGGAAAATAATATCTGAAGAGAACATTATTGATCAATTCAATAAAAATATTGAAAAGATTACAACTCCAAAATCTACATTCAATTATGACTCAATTTAAACACTAATAAAGTGTCAGAGCAATTTGGATAACTTAATGCAATGTTAAATTTTTTTCAAGGAACAACTCAAAAAACAATTGATCTATATTATGACATAGATATAGCTCATACATATTCAGATGGACTAGATGAAGATAGTGTCAGAAATCATGCAAAATTTCAATGAATATAAGAAGAAAACACTGTAACTTAAGAAATAGGAGGTTTAGATCATGATAAGTGGAGATGATAAAGAATGATTCTATACTCATAATTTTTTTTTCCCTAAATCATTACTATAATTATCATTACACCTTTTATTAGTTAGTTCACACATTTTAAATTTGTGTAATAAATTCTACTTGTAATTTTGAGTCATGTAAATTTTACATCACACTTTTTTTTAAGTTGAGCATATTTGTGATTGAATTTTTCCAAGTCGCGAAAAAATACTGATGGATTTTTACAAGATGTGCAAGTTGCTTAACATGTTTTCACAAATTTTAGGTTGTGCAAATTAGCTAATGTGTTTTTATACACCCTTAAAATGGCAAAAAAAGTGGTTATGCACCATAACCACCAATTTCATCCTATAAATATGAGTTATTAGCTCATTTGTAAGTGTCTTGAAAATTTAGACTTTTCAATATACACTTTTGAAAGAGTTGATTGTTTTGACAACCCAACAAAGATCAATACAAGGGGATTTTTCAAACTTTGTGTTCAAGATTTCTTTGTAGATTATGTATGTATATGCTATCTACATGTATTTTGATCTTTGATTCAAAATGTTATTTTAGTAATCATAAACTAGTCAGAACTTATAAATTTCATTATAGTATTTCTTTTCGAATCTACATTTATTTTTTCATTTTGGTGAAACCTCGATGGAGTTAAAAAATAATTTCAGTTTTTACAAGGAAATATAAAGTGATTGTTATATTCTATTATCATTCATATATAATTGTTTTGGTGTATGTAGTGTGTTCTTATGAACACACATATGTCTTTCATATCCATTCAATGATAAAGGTTGCTTTCAAGAGAGATTACTCATTCTTTCAAAAAACTTAATAAGTCATTGACTTTCATTTATTGAAATTGTTATCTTATACTTTTCTAAATATATTTCTTTCCCTTGTATCTCTCTTTCACACTTATTTTTCTATATCCTTTCCATACTTTTTGGTTAAAAGTACTGCACTGATGAAAACAAATTTTGCTATAAATATTTTACCTTGCCACATATTTTGTGGTTTTTAATACATGTATAACAACTTGTTAATAGGAGAGGGATTTTATCCTATGAGTATTATCGAGAAACATCCATTTATCTTCTCAAAAAATTCTCACACCAATAGTTTTTGGTGCCCACTATGGGGCATGATTTTGTAACACTCTTACAACTTATATTTTGAAATATTAGTCCATATAACTTTACCATTAACTCAAAGACCACTCGATCAAATTGAAATATATTTGGAGCAATCTGCTCAGTTAGATATTATTTCTCATATTAGATAGCTTATTTGGTATTACCAAAAAGTTCTAGTGACTCGGTCTCAAATTATTCTAGGGATTTTAAATAAGGAATTCAATCGTGTTGAAAGAGAAGAAAGAATTCTTGCATGTAGAGAAGCCCATAGAGCTCACCAATTAGCTCAGAATTAGTGAATTTTGTTCATGCCTATTTTAGTCATTCAAAATCTTGGTCATCAACTTAGTTTGAATTAGATAGAAACCAATAAAGAAGACATTGATTCAATCCTTCAACAACTACCTGAGATTAAAAAAAAAAAAATTACTCAATTCAATATTGTCTCTATGATGATAAACACGTAAGAATATCATGCTACCATTGCCCAAAAAAAATTGGGAGTGTCTCTAGAAGGTAATCAAGAAGACAAGTACAAATAAAAATTCATATAACTTCTCAAATATTTTCTATAATAATAATTTCCTCTAATGACCATTTAAGCATTCTAAGCAACAATTCTTCAACCAAATTTTGATTAGTTAAGTCAGACACAAGAAGACTTTTTTTTTAATTTGAGAGAATTTACTTGGGATAATAGAACTAGTTTAGTATATTTTCATAGAGTTATTGAGGTGTTAGAAGATGACGAAGGCCGTGTAGTTTTAACACAAATAGTTAAAACACTAGCTACACATAGAGTTAAATAAAAAAGACTAGTTTAGAGAATCTTTCAATATGCACCAACTCCTCATCAACAATAAAACTAGCATAAAAGTATTTCATGAGGGCTAGTAAATCAAAAGGTGAAATTGATCCTTTATATCAATTGCAAGAAATTTTTCCCTTTAAACTAAAATCAAAACAAAAAGGTAATTTCTAAAAAATAGCTAGTCTTCCCACAACTCCTAAGAAAGGTAAATAATTAAAATAAGGAATGATCATCAATTAAGATCTTGTCTTACCAGGTGTTTTTATAGTTACAAGCATTCTTTCCAACAATGGATTTAACTTGGGGTAATATAATTGGTCCATTATCTTTGGGACATTTAAATAAACTTTCAAATGGATCATAGAAGAACTTTCTAAAATATTTTTTGTGATGATAAGCAACATCCAAATGAACATATTGATATTTTTTTCATAGCATGTGGAATTTTAAGTGTTGAATATGAAGATGTCACAGTCTGATTATTTGTTGAAACTCACTAGAATGGAGCAACATATTGATTCTATCATCTCCATCTAGTAACAATAACCACTTAGAATGATATGAAAACCAAGTTTGAAAGTAGATTAAAACCAACAAAAGATGCTCATGCATTATTGGATCAACTCACTCAGATGAAGAAAGAAACACATGAACCTATGAGAGATTTTATAGCTAAGTTCAACAAGTTACTACATAAGATACCAATGACTACTAAACAAACATATGATAATTAGAAGTGTTTCTTTATCAATTATCAATTTCCATAAGTAAGTTATCAAGTGAGAAGAACCAAAGTAACTGATTTGAGTAAAAATCAAACATTAGCTATTGATGTTGAAGATGACATGATAATGGCTGAAAAACTAAAGAGGGAATCATTTAAAGGCAAAATTTAGAAATCAAGTTAATCTTCAATAGAAAAACCTTTGTAAAATATGGATAATGATATAACAACTTTAAAGAAACAACTAGCTCAAAAAAATATCATTGTTCCTTATTAAGACATCCCAAGAAAAATGTAACTTTTCAAAGTGATCATCCTTGAGTATGAGCTCCTTAACAAAAGTTTCCATTGGAACCTCCTCCTCCACAAAATGTAAATCCTCTCATAAATGCAATTTTAGAAACAAAATAAAGATTTAGATATGAAGAGATTGAAGAAGAAAATGAATTAGAAAATCTAAATACTCAATAATGTGAAATTGAAGAACTTGGTAGAGACTTTGTAAATGCATTCCTAGAATATAGTTTAGATGAAGATGATTATGAATACAATGTTGGAGACATGAACATAAGTCATTCACGATCTTCACAAGATATTAGAATCATAAAAAGTAACCAAATTAAATCTAAGAAGAATCAATGAAAGTTATTCTTTCATGAGGAACATCAACGCATGTTCAAATGAAAGGAAAATAAGCTCTAACTAGCTCAGGTGAGTCTTACTTAAATAATACTGTTGGTTATCCAAAGATTATTCCTCTTATCAATAGCAATGCAAATATATTTCAACCTTTAGAACGTTTGTCTATTATTTTACTTGATTTTGATATAATTAAACATGTCAATAAGACTAAAATTTAAATATCACAAGCTAAAAGCATATTTATATCAACTAAATAGGCTAATAAGAAAATTTAAATTTATAAATATTGCTCAAAAAAAGGTCAATACTAAAGGAATATTATCCACCCCACCTTGCAATCTAGTAAAATCCATGGTTGTGGTAACCTCTAAATCTAATAAATTTGACCTTTTTTACATTTCTATATTTTTTAAGGGATGTAAAGTCAATAATTACATAATTAAAAAATGAGCCTTATAATTTAATTCATGATAAGGTTGCTCATGCTCATGGCCTAACTTGTATAGGAACTTTTGGTCATTGGTACTCAATGAAAGAAAAACAAATTCCACTTGTTAGTTAAATCAAAGATGCCTAAGTTACTTTTGCATCTTTTCCTTAGTAGAGGATCAAGATCAATATATTATTAGTTGATATCCTAATAGCCTATGAAAATATCTTGGGAGAACACTTTTATACATAATTTGGTGTAAAAATTCAATTGGATTTGTCACATGCAATGATTCTAGTCAAAGGAGTGAAATAACACCTTGAACTAGGATTGAAAATTTAAATACATTATGCAAAAGCTTGATGATCTCATGATAGATATCTTGGAGGAAGATGCATGTATAAGTAATTAATTATTGATGTCAAAAAAAGATCTAGATTTTTAAGAAATCATGGGAAGCAATCCCAATGAGGTTTGGATGATAGAATTTTATGGTAGTTATTCTTTAATAGGATCTACTATGGGAATTGTTTTGATATCCTTGAATAATGAAATCTTTAGTTTTTTCTACAAATTATAATTTAAATGTGATAGAAATGTCATAGATTATGAAGCTCTCTTACTTGGATTATAGGTTATAGAATAAATGATAATTATAAACTTGAAAGTGTTGGGTGATGCAAAATTTGTTGTAAAATAAATCAAAGGCCAATATTAGGTAAAAAATGATCATTTGGGACACTACAAGAATACATATTGGTACAATATATAATCTTTTAAAGCATTCTCTATTCAATATATTCAAATAGAAACTAATTATAAAGTAGACACACTTTTAACATTGGATTCATTATTTATGTTTATAATGTTGTTGAGATGCATTTATTATCATTAATGGTAAGGTGATCTTAGTACATAATGCATTAATGACAAAGTGACATGTTCTGAGTGGATTTGAGAGTGCATATCACATGTGCAACCCTTTAAGGTGATTGACCATGTCTAAGGGGTTAATGATGGTTAATTATTTCTTGGTGTACTTATGGAAGTGAAAGGAATCTATTGGAATAGTCTTGTGAAGGTCTAGGTGATCTTAGTCATCTCCTAGTCAACATGGTGGATCTTCTTGAGTAAGGATAATGATGACATAATAATTCACACATGTGAAGGTTTCAAAAGAAATTGATCACATGGGTTTGTTAATATTTGTACCTAGATCATGTGGTTAAAATTTTAGGCCTTGATATGGTGTCTATAAAAATTTATGGTCATGTAAAGTTGGTCTCCCAAGCAGATTTCACTGTTTTCCATAATTAGCCAAATGTGCAATATCAAGTAAACAAAGCAAAAACAGTTAGTAGTATTTTTTTTATAAATTTTGATAATGGATAAATTTGATGGTAGTGTAAAAATAAAATTGGTATAATATTTAAATGTATATCTAGGAAAATTTATTAGGATATTTTAATGGTCATATAATTGCATTTATTTCATGTGAGAGTTGACTATGTTTTCTTCGAATAAATGAGGGCGCAAAGAAATGATTATAGAAGATAAAACATTGATTAAATCTTGTTGGCATAAAAATAAAATATGAATTAGACTCCATATAGATCATTCTAAATTTTATTTTGAGTTTTGACTATCATTAAAAGTGATGTTATTGCAGGTGAAAATTGGCTTTTGTTAACTGTAATTATTGTAGGTCTGAGTAAGCTTCTTGAAGTGGTGTTTATGATCTTTTGGATGTTGAATTAAGGTGTCTAATGGATTATATTATTTTCCTAATATATTGATATTTCCATACATATGTGTATTGTACATGGAAAGTTTATATTTTGGTAGTTTGAGCCTCATTTGTGAAGATAGAGTTTTTGGGATAATTAAGAATAATAGGTCTTTAAGACCTAATGGAGGTTTTAGAGTACAAGCAAATGATTTGATATTTTTTGAGCATGGAAAAGGCTCATAGAGAATTAATGTAAAGTGATTGAAGTGTTTTGGGTCATTTTTAAGTGTCATATGGAACATAATGTCTTAAAGTGTTACATAAAGGTGAATTAGGTCTCCATGGGACCTATTGAAGGTGTGATGGCTAAAAGAGGTTTCATAAGGTGAGCGAATGACTTGAAAGTGTTGTATGACTTTTTAAACATAAATATGGAACATAAGACATTATTTTAAACTGTTTAAAATGTTTTCATATTTGGTTAAGGGCTATTAGCATCTAAGTGTAACGTGTGGTCTAATGGAGGGCTAACTGCTTAGGTCTTGCTTAAGCTTAGTGTGTTGTTTTGAGTCATTTGAAGCATGGCCAATCTAATGAGTTGATGTATATTGTATGTAATGTGCTATAAGATATATATTGATGTTTATCCAAGTGGTAGAGATGCATTAATGGTTAATTAAAGTGTTTTGGTTGACCAATATTGATTGGAGAAGGAATAATGCATATGTAGAAGGCCATTTTGGTCTCATTGTGCTAGTTAGACAATGGAAGAGTGAAACGGATTATATATGAATATTCAGAAAGGTAAGAGGCCATGAAAAACATCATAAAATGATTTTGAATATGTGATAATTTTTTAACATCATTTTTTGTAGGTCATAAGCAAGTAAGAAGATTTGTTTCAAGACTTTTAGGCCTATTTTGGTTTGGTGACCTAGTGCAAAGGTTTTGATAATTAAGGAATGAAGCAGATGGTATGAGACTTTGAATAAGTGTGTAAGGAAATTAAAAGCATAAAAAAAACATTGTGAACATGTGATAAATATTATATAGTGGTGACAAAGGTAATTAGTAAGTTTTGTATTGATTCAAAGCATGATCAAGCCTAGTTTGTCTAGATGACCTAGAGTGAAGAAATGCATTGATTATATGTTAAAAGAGTAATGTATAGATTGTGTATGGCTGATATTTATGATATTAAAATATTTTATTTACATATAAGAAGATTAGATTGTGAATTATTAATGGCATCAAGGTCATGAGCATGCGTATGAGATGTAAAGAAGAGAAAGAGTTATGGTATGCATATGTCAGCAATAGATTTGTGTTTGTATGAACTACCATTACTTGTATGTGGTAGAAAGACATGTTTTTAGGTATTAGAAAGAGAAAATACTATCATAAGGTGTGTAAGGCTTTAGATCAAAGGTGCATATTTGTTTGGAGGTGATTGAGTTGTTGCTTGATCATCTAAGGGTTTGTAGCCTCCTTGCTAGTTTGTGCTATCTCAAGGTCAAGTGGGTGTTTGAATAAATTGAGGGGTGAGTGCTCCTTGATTAGTTTGTGGTGATTTAAATTGAATTAATATATTTATAGGATAGTATTCAAAATCTTGTTTCAAGTGGATTTTCTCTCCCATGAGGGTTTTTCACATAATTCGTGTGTTGTGTTTTGATCTTGCATTGTTTTTTTTGTTCATTGTAATGAATAGTTTATATGCTTCATGAATGATTTTGTTGAATGGTTAAGAATTTAAATAATTGGAATTTAAGTTTATTTTTTTGCATCACTCATTCATCCTCCCCCCTTCTCACTGATTGTTCTTCTAATAATTGGTATTAGAGTAGGTCTTTTAGGAAGGCTTAACATCTAGAAGGTGGTCCTTGAAGCACAAAATGTCTAAGTAGCTAAGAAAAGAGATTCAGGAATTAAGATTGATGGTAAAATGTCTTAGAGAGTAGATTAGTTATTTTTAGATAAGGTGGAGAAGTCTAACTCCAAGTAAGTTGAATATGGAAAGATCATCAAAAAACTTAGAGAGTAGGTCAAGTCCTCTATGGAATATGAAGGAAAGGTGAGTCATCTTCAAACCAAGTTTGAGATAATGATGGAAATAATTAAAGAAGATAAGATGACTATTCATGACATTAAGAATCATTTAGAGGCTCTAAATTCAAATTTGAGGTCAAAGAAGGCTGAGTGTGATCAATTGAAGACCGAACTAGGCTCCTTGAAGTTTGAACATGAAAAGTTAGTGGTCAAAATGAGCAAGGTTGAGCAAGAGGAATTGAATCAAGTGAAGAATGATGATATAATGAAAAATAAGGTTAGAATACCAATAAGGCATCTTAATGATATGAGGTTTGTCAATTCATCTCATAAACAATGTTATGCTTGAAATCAATTTGGTCACATCACAAGAGATTGCAAAAGAAGAAGTAACTTGTCAAAAGGAGATAAAAGCCATCATTAAGCAAAATGTATGAATAATATTGTTTTTTTAAAATGTCATAGAGTGGGTCATATTTTAAAATATTGTAAAAATAGGTTGAATGATTTCTCAAGGCAAAACAAGGTGTATAGATCTCCTAGTGTGCAAGGAAGAGGTCATACATGGATATGGAGACCTAAGACTATTAAGGGAGGTCAAATTGAGACCAAGAATGAATTAGTTGATGAGCACAATAGTCAATATGGTTTATTTTATGTGTTATATATGAAGATAAGAAAAGAATACTATTTATCAGGGCATGTTGACAAAGGAGTCAAAGACAAGATGGATGAACCAATCAAGCCTATGAGGAGGTTTAGGAAAGACAAGAAAACTAGTGAGAATATGGAAACTTAGAAATCTTTTAAGTTTTAGGTGTTCTATGTGCATTAGAAGGTGAGGTGTCTCTATTAGGCTTCATAGAGGCATTACCAAATATTTTGAAGCATCATGGAATGATGTTGCAAGGTTGATAAGTGAGAAACTAATCAATGAGTCAAGGTATGTTCTTTATCTTGATATGCATGTAATTTAGTATGGATTCTTTCAATTGATTTAAATATTTTAAAATATGTATATCACATATTAATAGATATGAAAAGGGATTTGAAGGTTTGAAGTTATTTTTGGAACATGATCTCACTTTGAGTATCCTTCGTTGGCATTAGGATTTTAACACTAGAAACCCTTAACATATTGTATCTTGGGTTGTACAATAAGTTCGGTCACCAAACTTGTTGATTAGGTGTAAAATGATGATATGAAAGTATTAAATGAGGTTATTCTATGTTAATAGGAATTCCCTTGATGTATGGGCATGATATTTTCAAGTTATGTATCTTTGTTTGCAATATATCTCTTTGAACTGACCTAGGAGAGGAATATCTTTTCTTGTGCAAGAGAGAGGTTATTAAAGGGCCAAGATTGGGAAGGTAATTTTAGCTTGAATTAGAAATAATGTATGAATTCAATAAAATTTCATCCATAGATGGACTAATGAGGTAGTTTGTTCATATTAGTAGCTTGAAGAGCTCTTATAAGCATGGATTCAAGTAAATTTAGTTACTTTTCATAAGAGAAGGTTTGTTAAGCGTGTTCTTATTGTTTAGATTAGTTGTTATTGTTTATATGAGAAGTTTTTTAGACCTTTGAAATAAGTCATTTGGGCCTAATAAGATCAAAATTTAATTTGGTTGTCTCATGAAAGGATGTTGGATAGTTGTGGTAACTTATGTGTGGATGAAGATGACTCCATTCAAGGTATGTTCTTATAAAAGAGTTTGCTTGTATATGTTTGCAATATTTTGGTTTTGTTTAGATGGAATATGGAGTTCGGGGGAGCTAACTCAAGTTTTTTGAGGAGTATGTGAATTTTGGGCATGTTTTATATAATCCGAAAATCAAGGAGAAGTTTAGATAGAGGTATGTTTTCTTCAATTGATAATATGCAAGGTATGCATAGAGTGAGGGGGAGCATATGCAAGATGTTTCAATTACAAGGAGCTTGTATGGTTGAGTATGGTTTCAGAATAAGTTATATGAGATGAGAATGATGTTAAGGGGAGATTTATAAGCTCTGTGAATAGTCTAAAGAGAACTATTGAAAATAAGGAGAAGATCTTTGGAAGCATCTGTAACAAAAGATGATTCATGAGTAGGAGTCTGTAAAAGATTTCAAGGCTCATAGTTTGATGCAGGAGCATCACCATTTTGCTAAATTTTGGTTTTTTATTTTAATTTTTTTAGTCAATAGAGTTTTTAGGAGGCTTATAGGACACTTAGGAGTCATTTCTAAGTCCTAGGTGCTCTTGAATTTTAAATTTTAGACATCTAAGCGTTTTCCCTCCAAAATGCAACATTCATTTTTTTAAATTTCTAAGCATAGTTTTATGGTCTAATTCATGTTGTTTTTAGAATATAAGGTTGGATGTTGGTTTTTTTAAGTGTATAAAATGTCTTCGGATGAATATTTGGGTTTGGCCACCTTTTTGGTCTCATATGTTAAATTCAAACTTCATGTAATGTCCAAGAATGAAAAGTTGTCTTACTTAAGCCTACATTGGAAGCAATCAAGAAATAGTTAGAATGTTTCTCAAATTATATATTTCATGTATAGGTTACAATTTTTCATTATCCAAGTGAGGTGAGGAAGTGTATATCTAAAAAAGAGAGAGAAAGAAGATGAATTTTTCAAGAAGGCTGTACATTATAATTTTTTTGAGTTTGAATGTATAAAACCAAAAATGTTTATGAATTATAGAAGAATTTGAAGACCATTGTGAATTTTTTTGTAGAACATTGGTATTCTTGATCATTTATATATATTTTTTCGTTGATGTTATTTGGAATTTATTCCTTAACCTAGATGTGAAATAGAGATATATTCAGCCCTTCAAAATTTTATGTTACACAGCCAAGTATCCAATCTTGTGCAAGGTTCTTTGATTGATTTCAAACATTATAATGGTGAAGTAATTTTTATAATTTGATAGTAAGTGTATTTAATTTATATGGCTACTTTAAAACCCATGTAGAATACAACAAGTTGCATTCAAACAATAAATTCATAATTCTACCGTATACCCTATTTGCATGGTGAACAGTCAAGTATAAGAGGTTAAAAAGGGCTTATTTTATCAAAGGAAAGAATTAAAATGAATGATATGGAGTTGGGAGGTTTTAATTAGGTGAATTAAATTTATTTATTCCTCATAAAACTCTTATGAAAGATTGAAATTCAATCTAATCTCAAACTTTATTTACACAGTCCAAAACCTTATTTTCTTTGTGAATAGTCCAAGTGGAAAGTATAAAATTTGAGTCTATTTGTGATTGAAATAAGTTTTAATTTAATAATAATATGTGTATTAGGGTGTAAAAGATCCTATAATAAAATTTTATACCTTAAACATTCATTTTCCATCAAAAACCTCATTTTTCTACCTCGCTGCCTGTGTAAGAACCTAGTTGAGGATATTTTGCCATTTTATGGTTTTGGCATATAGACTTTGTTTCGGGATTTAAAAATTGACCTATAGATTTTTTTTAGTGTCCTAAAGGTGAATAAAAAATTTATTTTTCTTCTTGGCACATGTGGAGGGTTATAAAGAAAAAACTCAATTTTGAAGGACAAGAGGCCTAATTAGAGACCTAGTTTGGAGAAGTCCAGTTATGTTAATACACTTTCTTTTAGAATTGGACCCAAAAAATTTGTATAAGGATGAATACCCTTAATGAGTATTTTAAATTATAATTTTTTCCCTCATAAACCTTGTATATTTTTTAAACCACCCAAAAATGTGCTCTATGAGGGATACACGGAGGAAACCTAATTGTGAGAGACAAGTGTGAGTTAGTATGTTTCCCTTTAGATTCTATTCATGAAATTTTATATGGTATTATAAGACATTAATGGGTATTTAAAAATAGTCCTATTTTGTCTTAAAAACATATAAAATACTCAAACCATCTAGATTTGTCTTTCGGAAGGGCTACAAGAGATAGTCATAATTGAACAAGTTTACAATTGAATGTGATTGACTCTACCCCTCTGCATCACTCAATATTTGATTTAAATTTTTTTTATCTGATTACATTATCAAGAAAAACTAAGGTGTGCTAGATAGAACTCTAAAATAGTTGAAGAGTAAAGACATCAATGCTGATAAAACATGATTTCCTCTTCTAATGAAAGAAGTTGAATTGGGAACTACACATCAAAAAATCAAGCAAAGATAGGAGCATATTCAATGGCAAGAACCAATAATGATTCATAAGAAATATAATAATAAATAGATGTTGAAGTAGTTAAAAAAATTATTCTAGTGAGGAAACCACTCAAGTTGAAGATAAGCAGATTGGGTAAAAATATTATAAATGCTCTAAGTCTTTCTATTTCTAAAGAATATCCTCTTGATACTTTTTCCCAACCTCAAGCACTAGTAATTAATACTACATAATATTTTTCCCCCCTAATTCATGATTATTATTTGATTCTTCTATTTTCTATTGTAGGGATATGCCCCCTGGCCTGATGCCTCCTATTCGGAGACACCTCTAGCACAGGGACGTCTCGGGTACTCCCAGAGGCATCCCAGAGGCACCCGCCAATGTGCCAGACATTTTTGGCACGCCAACGGGTGCCTCCAAGAGTACCTGAGATGTTTTTGGCATGTACCCAAGGGATTTTGATAGAAAAATGGTAAATTTTTTAAAAAAAACTCAAAAAATCCTTGAAAAAAAATCCTAAAAACTAAGCAACCCTAAATGTAAATCTAGTATAAGTTTACATTTAGATACAGACATCTAGTTTCTTATGATTTAAGTTATATTTTATTTATATACTTTCAAGATGTTTGAGAGGGGTTTCAGACTGCTAGGAGCTATAATGCAAATTCTAGGTTTTGGAGGATCCTGTCATATTCAGAGTTAGTCAGATTCCAGGGTTTTAGGGTTTCAAACTTAACCATATTTCAGGGTTTCAAGATTTCAAGGAGACATCATAGAAGGTATGAAGGCTGCATGAAGGGATGTATGCATGATAGAATAGTATGAGAATATCTCTAGTAAAGTGCCACAAGCTGATCCCACCCCATTCCTTGTGCACCCCTTAAGGCATGTACTCGTGAGATTCAATGCACCGATGAGCCCTTGTGAGAGAAAGTGTCAGTAAATGATAAAGTTGAAAAATAATGGGAGTGGCATTCATGATTTTGTGGACAATCGAGATGATTTATTCTAGATTTGAATGTACATCTTGTCTTTAAAGTAATGAATGAATGAATATTATATATTTTTAAGTGTTTTATCATTTATAGACAAATATTTTCACACTATGTAGTTTCAAGTATTTTACTAAAAAAATGAGTAATATGCGCGCGCACGCGTGCGCACACACACACACACACACACACACACACACACACACACACACACACACACACACACACACACACACACACACACACACACACACACACACACACACACACACACACACACACACACACACACACACACACACACACACACACACACACACACACACACACACACACACACCCACACACACACACACACACACACACAGGCATACCCATGATGTATCTAAATCAAGGTTTTTGAAAAATGATGTACCCGCATACTTGAGACATCCCTGTATCTATACCCGTACCCAAACAACATAGCTTCTATTCTTACCATTATCTCTTACACAAAATATTGACTAGCCAACTGAACCTTCTCTTATGAATCTAATTGATACATTAGGGAAAGAAGGTAAAATTGTATCTAAAAAGTCTCATGAAATATCCCAAATGGGATATTTACTATAAACACATAAACTATAACAAATCCTAATTATAACATAAAAGGTCTGTTACCACTATAATATCCCCAAAATGGGATATTTGCTAAAGAACACACAAATATATAAAATCCAAACTCACACATTTACTCAAACCATAGAATTGATTACAATGATAATGGTGGAACCAAAGAATACACTACTCTCCACACTCCCTAAAATAATAGATTGAAACATTATTATAACTTTTACATTAAAAGATAATATAAACTATGATAACTACTTACAACATTTATAACCAATATGAAGCATACTCCATTGAAGCCCAAATTATGGTTCTTGAATGAAAACACCATGATCAGCTATGGAGGAATATTTCACCACTAAAACTAGCTATCTCGATAGGGTTTTCATCCTCTAATATTATCTATACTCTAAGGGTTTTCATCCTTAAGATAGGCAGAAAGAATGAATAGTAGTTTAAACCTTACAAAGGGGGGTTTTCATAATATTTTACATATCATGTACAAAGGAGAAACATGTTTATATATAAAAGCATGGGAGAAAGAGAGAGGAAGGAGAATTATGAAGAGAGATAGAGAATTATGCCACATTCCCATGTGTGCCAAAATATAAAATATTGGGCATGGGCAACCGTGGGCAAGGATCAAGGGTGGATTACATAATCACCCCTTCTTTATCTTTTGGTCTCCCACTTTTTCATGTGCCTCCAAAGTGTCCTCCTCCCTCACACATGTGAACTAATCTAGAATAATGCATCATTCCTCCCACTTCCCCAAATTCCCAGCTAAATTTAGTCATACATGTGACTCCATCATTAGCATCCCACCTTCACACATGTGAGTAAATCTAGAATAGTGCAATCCTGTCATCTTCTTCCATGTGACCCCAAAGATTCTCAAGCAAGATCTAATTAATTTTTAACCCATTCAAAAGGTCTTCACATGCCAAAAAAATATTCCAATAAAGGGTGGCACCCAAACTATTCATCTTTGTCTTTATTTAGCATATGAGTTACAAAAGACAAATAATCATATCACCAAGTGGAGTACTACACCCCACCTCCTCACATGCACAAGATTCTCATGTGGTTCATGCCACATCACTCCACAAGTCACCTCTACTTCATCATTAGTTGCATTACTTTCCACATCACCTACCATGTCACCATGAATAATGCCAGTGAATAGTGATCCCACACTAAAATTACCATACAACACCCAACTAAGCCCACATGAGTTGAACAAGCTAGTGGTATTCTTCAAATGTCACTTTTGAGAAAAAGGGGAAATTAAATCTCAAGTTTTGTCAAATCTTCACCCTTATTTTTAAATTCAAAAGAAATTTGATACTACCCTTGTGAAGGAACACTTTAATGCAAAAGTTATTAATTATCTAAATGAGGTTATAAAAAAGAGAAAGAAGATTGAGTAGCCATAAGAAATTGATGTCAACATCTTAACAACTATCTATCCTTGTGAGGTAAAGAAACCTAAAACACTCTCAAAGATAATCATCGATTGGAAAGGAGACATATATACAAAAATAGTTATTACTCCTACTCACAAAAATAAAGAAGATGTTGGATCTTTCAGTTATCATGTTAAAATATTTCACCTAGGAAAGGCCACAAGAGAAGGTATGAAAGATAATGTCTAATTTGCAATTGACACATTGTTTGAGAAAATAGACAAAGACAAAGTAACTAATGAACAACTTAGAGAAAAAGTTGAACAACTAACATCTATGGTTTAAAAATTGGTAAAGCCAATTTAGTCCTCCTATTATATTTTCCATAAAATTTCTCATACAGAAGCACTTAATGTTGTAGATGAAATTAGTCATATGAGTAAAGTAATAAAATAATGGATTGAGAAAATTTTATGACAAGGTATTACTACCATTCATATATCATTGGCTATTTGTTTTGAATTTCAATCTAAATATGATTAAGCAACTTAAACTCAAAGCAAATATGAAAAAGAGATGCAAAAATGGAATGAATTGATTCCTAAGTTGGAAGATTTATCTTTTACCTATTTAGATGAAGTAATTCAAGAAAAGGTCATAAAAAAATAAGAAATTATATATCTCAGAGATTCTAAGAGTTGCTAAATTTATAATTTGCATTATTAAAGAAAGTGTCAATAAATTTGATGATTCCAAGTCAATAGGTGGAGAGGGTTTCCTTGAAATATGAGAAGCAAGAAAATTGAAATGCAAGCTCACTAATGACAAATGGAAAATAGTATCTAAAGAGAACATTGTTGATCAATTCATAAAAAAATATTGAAAAGATTACAACTCCAACCTCTACATTTAATTATAACTGATCTAAAACTTAGAAGCTTTGGTTGAAAGATAATTCAATAAATAAGAACAACACAATAATAATAATGGTATCTCTAAGAAGAGATGTTTTATTCATCAAAATTTATAGATCTAAATGTAGATGGTTAAAATTGTGCTTGATTCTAATCAACAACAATGGGAAGTTTCAACTTATGGGATATTGCGGCTTGAAACAACCTCCAGATTTTAGAGAAGCTAGTCCCTTCTATTTTATCAAGTGTTGGGGGAAAAGGGATAGGAAATTAAATAGAAACACAAATGCAGGAATTGAAACCTAACTATGGAAATGCACCTGAGTGTAATCCTAATCCTAACCTGAGCACAGTGAAACTATATATAGGATTCAATTACATTTAAGAGCAGACAAGTGCATGATCAATGTAAAAGATTTAAATAATAGAAATAGAGGCTCACAACAAAGGCTTCTTTCGCTGAGACACAAGAAACATCAACAAAGGCATAGTCTTCAATCTTCTTATAAGAATCTTCCAATCACATAAGAGACACAAAAATCACGTATAGTTATGTAAACCTTCCAACTCAAGAAAATGAGACAAAAGCAAATGGCATTCCTAATCACAACTCCAAAAAATCTACAGTATAGACTACCTTTGCAAATGACACAGATAATATCAACCAAGGCATAGAGCTCAATCTTCTCAATTCATTTAGCCACATAAAAGGCACAGAAACATGCACAATTACATCAACTTTACAATTCAAGAAAATGAGACAAAAGCAAATGATATTACTAGCCAAAAACTCTAGCAAGTCTCAAACTATAGAATCCCCCCTTCTTTGTCCTATCTTCCCTCTTCTTTTATATCTTCGGATGTCTCTTTCCATCATCCCCCTTCCCGTGCAATTCTACTCTGCCCTTAACTCACGGGGGACAAACAGACGGTGTTTTCAATGCCTTGGATGTATCCTGATCTTATCAAGAACTGCCTTGACTACAGCATGGTGATTCATGTCTAGTACCTCCTTTGATGCCTAAATTTCTTGTTCCATCATCTGCTTAGCCGCTTAACTATCCATTCTACCTCCACTTACAGGGGACAAACAGATGGCCCTTTTAATGTTTACAGGCCCCCAAAAATCTACCCAGTGAACTGTTCCATCTACTAGAAATAACTCCCATTGAGTTTCCCTCCATCTTGCTTTGTGGCAATAGATACATGGAGCACTTTGTTCTATTGAAATGGAAGAGGACACTTAGTCAATTTCCTAAAATTCTTCTTATTACTTAGAAGGCACTGGAGAATGACACTTGGCACTTTCCACCTGATTTATCGAAGACGCATGGCATTTTCTACTTCTCTTTAGCTATGTTTTAGAATTATTTAGGGTGCATATTAAGCTCCTATAGATGATGACACTTGGCAGCTTTTGCAACCCTTTGAAATAACACTTGGGACCCACCACAATTTTATTTGACAATCAAGCTTGAAGATGATATCTCAGAAGTTGACAACCCAAATCCTACTCTGTCAAAATTTCACAACTTCAAAAGTGTTGTCTGGTAGATGGACCATTCATGATTAGATAACCCTTGCTTGTTCTGCAATTCAATGAAATCTAGATCATGGTTAATGATATCCTTGTGCAAAAAGGTTTACAAAATCTGGACCATAGCTTTTAGTTTGAATTCTAGCTGGGAAACAAGAATCAGAATAGTTTTGACTTCTAAGACTAAGGAATCATCCTATAAGTCCTAAAAAACTATTTGATCCCTCTATTTGGCCAGCAATAATGGTTCAATTTGATCAACCATCAACATCGTGTTGGCATCTGGAAATAGAGAAGGAAGGCCTAGTTGCATTAGATCTTTGATATGTTGTCTCATATCACCGATGCCTTCTTTCACAACTTTGAGTAGCTCTTGGAAATGGTTGGCTGCGGTATTGCAACTGAGCACCTCATTGACCCATTTTTTGATAGCCATTCTATTAGGGATTCCTGTCACTGCCAATGTCGCATCCATTGTGTCATAGAGTTTTTGCAACAAGGTTTGGGAATTCATGACTCTGTTCGAGACTATGGCCAGAGTGTTCTACACTAAATCTTACACCTTCTCACACAATTGTTGTGCATTGAGCAAGAAGGTGAGAGATGGCTTGAGCCACATAATCTCTAAGGATATTCTTTCCCATGCTGACTTGTAGAGCTCCTTCACTAGTTTTATCACTCCTACACCTTGTGGCCTATTAGCCAGCTTTATCGTCAATTGCACTATTTTTTGTTGCTCTACTTGGAACTGGGCTTGAAAATTTGTAGCCTTGTTTTGTTCCTCTAGTAGCCCCTACTGCGATTGGGTAACTTGTAGCTGAAGTCCTTCGACTCTTCCCTACAATGCTGCTTTCTCCTGCCTAAGGGCTGTTGCTGCATCTTTTGCAAGTGTGAGCTCTATTTTTAATGAATCATTCTAGGCCTAGACTACCCATTGAGTCTGAAGGGAAATAATATCTTGCAACTATTTATTCATGCTTGATATTTCATTATCTCTCTTATTATTTCTTCAGCCAAACTGCTATAGTTTGCCTTTTCTTTAGCCAAGTCAGCCTCCATATTCTATAGTCTTCCTGATGTTTTCAAATAATCATCTATGACTATAGAAGTGGATTCTGTTAGCAGCTCAACTCTGTCTTGGGGTCTGAACAAGGACATATCAATGGCCACTGCGTTCATTGTAGAATCCTCTGGCTGCATTTGCTCGCTCGGCTTGATGACGTTGGATGACAAATGGGTCACCATCAACTGCTACTAAATAGGGTCAAATTGTGACTATAGGTGTGGGACAACCAATGCTTTATTCTCTTTGGTTTTCTTCTTCTCCATCTAGGCTTCTCTTGCCTTCCTAGCAGCATCGGCCTACGTCTGGAAGGTGGAAGGGGATGTAATATGTCCTCCCACAAAAGGATATCCTTGTGGCAGGCCATATAAGATAGCCATTGGTTGGCTATGGGAAATTTGAGGGAAAGGTTTCTTGGGAGCAAAAAGGGAGAAATAGGGTAATGTTAAGGCTTGAGGCATCAAGGATGGGGTGAATTGTGAAATGGGGATGGCAGAGGTGATAGGAGGTGTCATTTGGCTAGGTGGAGGCATCATGCTGATAGAGAAAGGAACAGATTGAGAGGGAGGAGAATGAGTAATACTTACATGAGGAGGAATTACAGTGCTCTACACTTGGAACTTTGAAGGTTCTTCTTCCTCCTTTGAATCTATTTGGAACTGCATTCTCTTTCTCTTTTTGGGTGTCTTCAACTCTGGCTGCTTCTGCTTCCCTTCCACCTCTATTGTTGTCGGTGGTGCTTGTGGAGAACTGGGGACTTCAATCACTTTCAATGATGGGGAAGCTTTTGGTGGTGAAGACACCACACTCCTTTGTTGTTCCATGATGCTAAGAGGCTGGGGCCAGGCTGATGTAGTGACTGCAGCTGTAGCTTACTTTGAGGCCTGTGGTTGCTGGCTTGGTCCCGCTCCAGCTTCTTGCTCTATTTTAAGCATCAAAAATTGGCTTTTTTTTGGTCTAGATGAAAGGGAGGGATGCCACTCATCCTAGAGTTCTTCCCATCTTTCATTTGAATTCATGCTTTCGAAAGCATGGGTGGTTTGGGAAATTTCTTGCCTATATTTCCAATAGGCCTCAATCTTCTCCACATCCCAACCTTTGTTCTTCAATGTCCTTCTCAAACAAGAAGTCATCCTGACTTTGGGATCATAATCCCTCTACTTATCATAGAAGGTTTCCCATGGCCTATTCTGTGGTAGGGGCAAATCTATAAATTCAACATAGAGACTAGGAGCATCTTCTGCAGGATTTCTTCTAGTCTCCCAAAAAGGGCAACCTTCATGTGTAATCTTGGCCCCAATCCTATTGGTCCATACCATAGAAGCTATGTAATCACTTGGGTCATAAACCCATTTGTCCTTGACTAGCAGGAAACCTAGGAAGGCCAGCTTTCTCAGTAGCATCGTCTCAGCATCTCTAGCTTCTAGGCTTATGTTGCCTGCCATCCACAAGATATTGTACATGTTTCTCTTCTTTTTCCCAAAGCCATACTCATTATCAACTACTAACACCTACCGAGTGTCTTCCAAGAATGCCAACCTAAGAGTTAAAGTCTTTGGTAGCAACACTGGTTCCCCACAAAAACCATGAACCCTTATGATCATGTGGTGGGCCCCAAAATAGAAGTCACATAGGATTGGACAACCAACTAGGAAGTTTGAAATGCTTGGAAATAACCTATTTATGATAGGCTTAGGGCTAAGGCAATGAAGAATAGGGGTAACGAACAGTTTCCAAAAATCATATAGGTCACTAGTTTTTGATAAAACATGTGTCCATGCAAACATGGGAATGGTCCTTTGGGGGTCAAAGCCTGGGTCATACAGGTTTAGATTCATATGTTGGGTGAAAAGGTCAGGGTTCTGATACAATATGAGATGGAACAAATAGGAGGAATACCTGAACACCCCTTTCAATCTTAAATGGGTAGATGTTCCACTATTGAAAAGGCAATGTGCTTCGAGAAGTCAAGTCGATACTCCTGCGTCTTGTCGACTATCTTCATCCTAAAAAGGATGGCCATTTGTTCTACATATACCACCATGTCATCCTTCATGCCAAAGATGAGAGCCATCATTGACAGCGTGTCTTGGCTAGCTGGCGCAAACTGAGTTCTTGATGTAGGGAGCATGGGTACCATTGTATCACCATCGACCATTTGTAACTCAGACCTCAAAAACCTTGTCTAAGTGTTGACATTCACCCACGTCTTTTGCATCCTATCAATAGTGGGGAATGTGGTGGTATTGTCATTATGTAGGGCTAGCATGTCCCTGATAGCTTTTGGGGTGATTTGCAGCATGAAAGGACCCTATTGAATGGTACAAGATGGTGCACGGAGCAAATTTGTGCATAATTTGATCACATCAGGGCATGGATGCATAGTTGTGACAATGAATTGAGCTAGTTGTGAGGTCCATATCCTCATTTCAAATGTCTCGTATTGCCTTGCTCTAGCTCTTTGAAGACACCTTTGGTGTGCCACTTCCCTAAGATTCTTGCTACTAGTTCTTTGCAAGATCAGGTCCATGATTTCATCTACATAATCCTTTACTCTTTATGGGTCACTGGCTTGACCGACTCCCAAGATTCTAGTTCTTGGATAGGTTCTCGATGGTTGTGCAAGAGCTACAGCATATGATTTACTAGCCAGTAACTTATCAAAATATCTAGGTGTCCCAGCTTCTTGTTGTGAAAATGATGTTCCCACCATCTCTATGTCTTTTTTGTAAAACCTGATATGAACCTTGTGCAAGACTAAAACATGCTTGCTAAAGCAAATTTTACTAGGCACTAAAAATCACAATGAGCAAGATATTTTCATAGGTGTAGGAATGCTTGAGAGTTTGTAAACTTTAAAATTTACTAAGGAATATTTATGGGCCTATCAAGTCCCAAATAACATTAAATTTGGATGACCATTAGTAGATCCTACTCAATCTTTAGGAAATAGTGAGGTGGACACATTATGCAAGTTGCAGCGCAAGGTACCTTAGATATTTTGAAAGATTTGGGAAGCATTTAATGTGGCAAAATTTTAAGAATTTAAAAATTTTCCAAGCTGCCAACTCTGTGTTTAAAATACTTATTTAAAAGGAAAGCAGGAAAACAACGGAAAACAAAAATAATGTGGGAATGGAAAACTACCTAACTACATTAATTAAGCATCTTTAACTCCCTCCGAGATCAAAAATAAAATTTCTAATGTCTTCTCTGTGACAAGCCAATTTATGTTGCCATACAAGTGATTGAAGTGAGTATACCTTTAGTGAAATGTCCTCTGTGTGTGCCACACAGATTCACCTGCATTCAAACGAGTCTGAGTCAAACATGCTTTTGACATGCATAAGCTCTTCTTGTTCTTGAAAGCCCATCGAATACTAGTTCTTCATGATGTTGTGCCTCATCAAGAAATTGATGGCTACTGGTTCTCCACTTTGTGTCTTTTGATATTCATCATATTTTGGCTTATCTCCTTCTTCCTTATTTTCAAGTTCCATTGCATCATCATGATCCTTGATGACTTCCACCTCTTGAAAGGACAAATCTGAAAGCTGACATCCCCTATGCATATTTAGTTGAGTCTCAATGTTGTCTTCTCCACATTTGGTCAGTTCATGATTTCCTTGAAGGATAATGTCACCTGTCTTAATGACTTGATCAAGGGAGTGTCCATGATCCTCCATATCTTCTTGCAAAGTGAGAAAGAAGTCAGAAATGATCTCTTCCTCATCAGAGGTTAAGACAAAATCTTGTGACTTGTCCTCTTGTTCATCAAAGGGAGCACCTATGGTGATTTCCTCCTCATCTGTCATGTAATCTTCTTGACTAGCCATAAATTGAGCTCACTCCTCTGCATACTTATCTGCTTCCTTCAAAATATATTCTTCTTTAAAAAGGGATAAAGAAGAAGGCTATGATGAAAAACAAGAATCTTCTTGAGGAAGGGTGCAAGGGACTTGAGGGGAAAGTGAGGGTTTGGAGTCCTCTTCCCTTGCTGCTAACATAGACTCGACATTATTAGGGAAATGACCTTGATAGGTTCGACTTGGCTCATGAACAGGGGTGGCATATGTCTGATACAAAATTTGTGGTGATGAATATGGATTTTGATGGACTTGGTAAGGCTGTCTCTCATGAATGCTCAGCTTCTCTTCTATAAATGTAATCAAGCCACACACATCCAACATCTCATATGTAAACCTTTGCCAATTTGCTCTTTCAATGGGATCCCACTCACTTTTAATCAGATCTACTGCATCTCTTAATTGATGGATGATATGATTAGGAATTTCTTGGCCACATCCCCTTCTATTGTCAAGCTCCAATACATACTTTTTATATCCCAGTGATGCCCTTTTAAAGGTGGAAATGAGATAAGGTTGAACATGGGATGTGACATATTGGGGAGACTGGGTATAAGATTGGTATAGCTCATGACCATATGCATCCTTATTGCTTGACATAATTCCATGAGAAACTTGATCTTGATTAAAATTATATGAAGGAGAATAAGATTCATAGCTATGAGTAACAATATTATACATACCAAATGGTGATTTCTTGATGATACCAAGACTGCTTGATCAACTGATTTGACTCAGAGTCGTCGGTGATGTTGATAAAACAAAAACCTTCAAAGGCTAGTTGGCCAAAGAACACACCAGAAATTCTTTAGCTCCTTGAAAGATTGGTCCCATCGGGCATGCCAAAAACTGTTTATGGTTAAAATTGCGCTTGATTCTAATCAACAACAATGGGAAGTTTCAAGTTGTGGGATATTACAGCTTGAAATAACCTCCAAATTTTAGAGAAGATGGTCTCTTCTATTTTATCAAGTGTTGGGGGAAAAGGGATAGGAAATTAAATAGAAACGCAAATACAAGAATTGAAACCTAACTATGGCGATGCACCTAAGTGTAATCCTAAACCTAACTTGAGCACAGTGAAACTATATACAGGATTCAATTACATTTAAGAGCAGACAAGTGCACGATCAATGTAAAATATTTAAATAATAGAAACAAAGGCTCACAATAGAGGCTTCTTTCGCTGAGACACAAGAAACATCAACAAAGGCATAGTGTTCAATCTTCTTATAAGAATCTTCCAATCACATAAGAGGCGCAAAAATCATGTACATTTATGTAAACCTTCCAACTCAAGAAAATGAGACAAAAGCAAAGGACATTCCTAATCACAACTCTAGAAAATCTATAGTATAGACTACCTTTGCAAATGACATAGATAATATCAACCAAGGCATAGAGTTCAATCTTCTCAATTCATTCAACCACATAAAAGGCATAGAAACATGCACAATTACATCAACTTGACAATTCAAGAAAATGAGACAAAAGTAAATGATATTACTAGCCAAAAACTTTAGCAAGTCTCAAACTATAGAATCCCCCCCTTTTTTCCCTATCTTCCCTCTTCTTTTATAGCCTCAAATGTCTCTTTCTATCATCCCCCTTCCCGTGCAATTCTACTCCGCCCTTAACTCACAGGGGACAAATAGACAGTGCTTTCAATGTCTTGGATGTATCCTAATCTTATCAGGAACTGCCCTGACTGTGGCATGGTGATTCGTGTCTAGTACCTCCTTTCATGCCTAAATTTCTCATTCCATCATTTGCTTAACCGATTAATTGTCCATTCTACCTCCACTTATAGGGGACAAATAGATGGCCCTTTTAATGTTTGCAGGCCCCCAAAAATCTACCTGGCAAACTATTCCATCTACTAGAAATAACTCCCACCGAGTTTCCCTCCATCTCGCTTTGTGGCAATAGATACACGAAACACTCTATTTTGTTGAAACAGAAGAGGACACTTAGTCAATTTCTTGAAATTCTTCTTATTACTTAGAAGGCACCGAGAATGACACTTCACACTTTCCACCTGATTTATCGAAGATAGGCGGCATTTTTTGGTTCTCTTAAGCTATGCTGTAGAATTATTTGGGGCACATATTAGGCTCCTATAGATGGTGACACTTGGTAGCTTCTGCAACCCTTTGAAATAACACCTGGGACCCACCACAATTTTATTTGGAAATGAAGCTTGAAGATGATCTCTTAGAAGTTGACACATGGCGACCTCCGCTGTTCTTGGGAAGATACGTGGCATCTTTCACTTCTCCTACTAGGGGTATGTGGCATCTTCTACTTCTTTCAGGAATGGAATAGAAAGGGGCTCCGAAAGTGACACTTGGTGACCTCTGCTGCTTTTGGACACTTAAACAAAATGAAACGATGCCTTTCTGTCTTTTGAAAAGGTACTTGACCCCTTTAGTTTTTGGGACACTCCCTTAAACTGCCCGATGAACCAAAATAGTTCAATGGTTCAATGGTTTAACACTACACACTATTTACACATTAACCAAGGTATTGAACCCAAAACATTGAACCAAGGCATTGAACCCTGCTGTTGAACCAACTGTCTTTTAGATGCTGACACATGGTGACTTTTGCTTTCTTCTAAAAAAGTAGTTTAGAGCCTTCCACAACTGCCACTTGGCACTTTCCACTACACTTCAATTCTTGGATGGAAAATAAACTCACTCTTTGCCCCAAAACTTTGCCGCCATGACCAAGGTATGTAGGAACCAAAATTGCAATGTGTGACTGAAAATTTAAATACGACATAGAGTAAAAAATTACTCTACACTAAACATACGCTTATCTCTGAGAAGAGATGTTTGATTTCAGTTTTGGGTTACATATTAATTTATACATATTTTGAAGGTAGGAGGATGATGTGGAATGTCACCAATATCAAGGGAGATTAAGTGGTTTGACTTTATTGATTTACAACAATACAAAATTCAAGGAATTATTATTTTTAGAAACTTACTATTTTTAGACTGCACTACTAAAATTGAATTTTGGGGAAATTTCATTAGGTTTTTTGAGGTCAAAATCCATCAAAAAATGTTCCATTACATCTCACCACATTCTCCTCATTCTTATCTTTCCAATGGTTCAAATGGTGAGTTGATTGGAGCTACAGTGCAAAAGTTATGGCTCCCAGAAGTTCTATCATCAATTAGGGTAGAACCATCACCTGAATTATCACCTAAAATGTTGATCGGATCATTCCTCCCTCCTTGAGAAGTAATGGTCCCCATTGCATAAATATTTGTCATCAAGTGTGGTAGTTGTGTTTTGATTTGATTTCTGATGCATACTTGGAATGGACTATGTTTTGTTGAGTTATGTAGGACCTAATTATTCATCATTTCTGTCTGACCATTAGTCTGTGGATGGAAGGTTGTGAAATTATTTAATTTTTATCTATTTGATTTTGTTGTTGTGATGTTTATGTGGTTAGGGGTACAACATTAGCCCTTTTGAATTCCTATGGCTTGACCACCATAAGAATGAATTTCTCAGCACTAATCAAAGAGACAGATGTAGAAGGTAGTACTTTTTGTACCCTATGGCACCATGTTCTAAGAGTGAGGGTGATCCTTCAAGTTCTTGATTCATATATTCCATGTCGATCATACATGAATGGCTGACCAAAGATTACATCACAAACATCCACATTGACTACATCATATAAGACCTCATCTTGGAAAAGTTTCATTGCATATGAGAGAAGACATTAGTGGTTGATACAGAGGTTTCTCCTTGGACTCAACCATCCAATATTGTATGGCTTTGGGTGAGGCTTCATAGAAAAATTTAGACTTTTCACAACATTAATAGAGATTAATTTTTTTTGACTCCCACTATTAAGAATAAAATGCAAAGGCTTACCTTTCACCCATAACTTAGAGTGAAAGAACTTTTCCTTGTCATCTAGCCTCTCCTCATGGGTCTATGATGAACTAACAATGGCATTGGGCTCAACATCTACAATATCTTCTTCATCCTCTTTGACAATAGGTTGTGTATTAAGCAGAGTAGTAGGTGTTGATGATTATGACTTAGAAAGTAGGGACTTGATGGCTCAACATTCTTCTTTGGAGTGCATTCTAGATTTGTGGTAATCACATCATTTCTCAGTCTTCTCTTCCTTTTGCTTCTAATTTTGGCCTCATTTTTGACCTCTTTTATCACTTTTTCATTTTGAAGGCTGAATCTTCATATTCATTCTTTCATGCTTCTGCTCAATCTTCACCACAAACTTGTATGCCTCACCAAGGGTTTCTAAATTAAAGAGTTCCATCTCCCCCCATATATACCACTGTAGTCCACCATGATATTTGAGAATCTTCTATTTCTCACTTTCTTAGATGCTTAATCTTGCATATAGAGAATGAAAAATGACTATTCCTTACCTTGGTGAAGTTGTTTTCACTCTATTTACATATCATCATATGTTCCAATGGGGTAGTATTCTTCCTTTACAGCTTCTATGAAATCATCCTAGGTAGGTTCCACCTTAAGGCCAATAATATCTATACTAAATCTCTTCTTGTACACTTCCCACTAATTTTTAATAGGCAATGATGCTTCCAAAAGAGCAAAAGTAATCTTTTCTTTATCGATGAATTTATTTACTAAAAAATATGAAGACAATTGATCCAACCAATTTTTTACTGCATCAGCATTGGATTTTCCCTCAAATGTAGGGATATCAAAATTCACATGAACCTTGAAGGGTGTTGGGGCACTAAAATGATGTGGGGGTGTAGATGAGGAGCTAGAATTTTCCATGGAGATTTGTTGAAGAATTTAGGTGAATTGTTGTAGAATCTATACCTACTATTGTTGGAGGGCTTCATTCACCATTTCCTTGAAATGATCGTATATATCAGTGTTATCCACCATTTGAAATTGTTTGGATTTAATAGGTGGATAGTCTATTGGTTCTATTTTCCACCCAAGCTTCCTGTAATCTGACCTCATCCTCAGGATCATACACTCTAAAGACAAACTGCTCTAATACCACTGATCTAAAACTCATAAGCTTTGATTGAAAGATAATTCAAG
This sequence comes from Torreya grandis, assembly GCA_037957365.1. Taxonomy (NCBI): domain Eukaryota; kingdom Viridiplantae; phylum Streptophyta; class Pinopsida; order Cupressales; family Taxaceae; genus Torreya; species Torreya grandis. The sequence goes on along the minus strand of JARHVA010000112.1, from coordinate 2,197,239 downwards.
AAATAAGAACACAATAACAATAATGCTATCTCTGAGAAGAGATATTTTATTCATTAAAATTTGTAGATCTAAACATATGCTTATCTTTGAGAAGAGATGTCTAATTTCCTTTTCAAGTTACATCTTCATTTATACACATTTTTAAGGTAGGAGGAGGATGTCTAAGGTCACCAATCTCAAGGGATATCAAGTGGTTTGACTTCCACAATTTACAACAATACAGAATTCAAGAAATTACTATTATTAGAAACTTACTATTTTTAGACTGCACTACTAAAATTAAAATTTGGGGCACTTTCATTGGGTTTTTGTGGGTAAAAATCCATAAAGTGGATCTCATGCCATCTCACCACATTCTCCTCATTCTTATCTTTTTAACGGTTCAAACGGTGAGTTGATTGGAGTTACGGTGTAAAAGTTATGGCTCCTGGAAGTTTTGTCATTAATTGAGGTAGAACCATCACCTGAAATGTTGTTCAGAACAATAAATCAATCCAGAAACTAATCAAGTATCATAACAATTTGGAGAAACTCAATACAATGTTTAAAATTTTTCAAGGAATAACTCAAAAGATGATTGATCTAGATTATGATGTAGAAATAACTTATACATATTTAGATGCAACAGATGAAGATAAAGTATCATGAATCATGCAAAAGTTCAATGAATATCATAAGAAAAATCCTCAACTTGAGAAAGAGGAGGTTTAGATCATTATCAATGGATATGATAAAAAAAATTATATACTCATAGTTTTTTTTTTCTTGAATCGTTCTTGTAATTATGATTACACCATATATTAGTTAATTCACACATTGTAAAGTCGTGTAAATGTACTAAGTTCTTTTTAAAATTTTGAGTCATGAAAATTTGTCAACACAGTTTTTCAAATTGTGCAAATTTGTCATTATATCTTTGCAAGTGATGAAAAAATATTAATGTTTTTTTTCAAATTGTACAAATTTATTAACATGCTTTTTAAAAAATTTAAGTTTTAAAAATTAGCTAATATGTTTTTACACACCCCTAAAAAGGCAAAAAATATGGTTATACATCATAACCACCTATTTCAAGCTATAAATATGAGTTAGGGGTTCATTTGTAAGGGTTTTGGAAAGTTAGACTTTTCAATATACACTTTTGAAAAAGGTGATTGAATTGGTAACCTAACAAAGATCAATACAAGGAAAATTTTCAAACTTTGTGTTCAAAATTTATTCATAGATTATGTATGTATATGTTATCTACATTTATTTTGATCCTTGATTTCAAAATGTTATTGTAGTCATCGTAAACTTGTCAAAACTTAATAATTTTATTATAGTATTTATTTTTGGACCTATATTTATTGTTTTCATTTTGGTGAAACCTTAGTGGATTTAAAAAGTAATTTATCAATTTTTACAATGAAATAAAAGGTGATTGTCATATTATGTCATCAGTCATATACAATTGTTTTGTTGTATGTAGTGTGTTTTTATGAACACACATATGTCTTTTCTATCTATTGAATGATATAGGTTGCCTTCTAGAGCGATTACTCATTGTTATGACATTTTTAATAAGTCACTAGATTTAGTTTATTAAACTTGTTATCCTTCACTTTTATTAATATATATCTTTATATCTCTCTTTCATAATTTGATTTCTATAGCCTTTCCATACTTTTTGGTTAAAAGTACTACCCTGATGAAACCAATATTTGCTATAAATATTTTAATTTACTGCATCCATTTTGGTTTTCAATAAAGGTATATTTGCTTGCTAATAAGAAAGGGACTTTATCTCATGACTATTGAGGAGTAATTTCCATTTATTCTCTCGACAAATTATCATGCCAATAAGATCCAAGTTCTAACAATGTTTTCTTTTGTCCTTAAACTCAAAATATATGGGATGTCTTATGAAGTCTATGATTGATGTGTATGAATGTACATCAAAGAAGTTAAACACTAATTCAAAATTTAAAAGAAATAATATAGTCATGATCAAAATATTGACTTGAAATTGGTTATAGATATAATATTAATGATTTATGAAATCAAATCTCAACATGTACATGCTTACTTAAGATAAATTAATTCAAATTTAATAGGGTCTCCATTTAAAAAATAATGGGGTGTGTTAGGTACAACATAATCTTATTCTTATCAATTTATATCCAAGTTATCTATAAGTTTCATGATTTAGAGTGTGATTATTAGTGTAAGGTGAATCTTACAAGAACTTCATGAGTTTTCAAATATTCTAGAGTCTTAATAGTCATTGTGTGAGACTAGCTCTAGATGTACACAAAGTTTGTAAAATCATGATTTAAAATAAAATAAAATCATAGGCCAAATTTCAAATAAAAAATATATTTAACATTAGCCCATAATATTTTAAAGTAAATTTTATATAATAAGGAGATATCTATGTACTCAGATAAATGAGTTACAATTTCATTAATCTTCAATATATATATATACAACACATAAATAATGTTACATTAATAGATGCAACCATGATAAACTAAATATAAATAGAAAAAGTGTGATATATATGCATGAAATTATATAAGACTTGTTACAAAAATATGAACATGGAAATGTATAATTAGAGCTAAGACAACCGTGATCAATTCTTTTTGTCTTGATTAAGGACCACTACCTATACCATATATATTTTTCTCTAGATTTTTTGGATAAAAATTTGCATTTTGGATAAGGTGTCATAAATTTAAATGTGTCTTTTGGATTTTTTCCTCTGCGTTTCACCCTTCATTTCCATGTCCTCAAATATTACATTACGAATCCTATACACTTACAATATCTAATTCTCTAATGCCTTTCAATGTTATAGAAAAAGTAGATTTAGGAGCATGTTTTTAATGGAATGCTATTTTTTTATTAGGTTGATAGATATTAAACAAAGATGTAAAAAAAGTAAATTTTAAAAAGGAAATAAATTCAAAATGTGTGCCCATTTTGCTCTAACATAGAATTATATCTAGATAAACACATATTATTCATTTTTTCAAATCAATTAAGTTTGGGTTCCATATTAAAATGGAAAAAAAGTGAAGGTGGCCTAATTGTAGAAAATGAGAGTACGAAAAATATTGTCAGCTCCATATTGTATTCTTTATAGATGTTATTAGTATTGTATAATTCAATACATATATTGGGACCAAGGATTATAGAATATGAAATAGGGTTGTCTATTTATTGGATACATTAAATTCAATTTCCATATTAAAATGGAAAAAAGGTGAAGGTGGCCTAATTGGAGAAAATGAGAGTAGGAAAAATATTATCATCTCCATATTATATTATTTATAGATGCTATTAGGTTTGTATAATTTAATGCATACAGTGGTACCAAGGATTATATAAAATTAAATAGGGTTTCTTTGGGAAGTTAAATGGGGGGTTTTAAGACTCAAAAGTTGATAAGAGGACCAATATTTATTGATTTAGACCAAATTAGCTATACATGGAATAATTATAAAAGAAAAATGAATTAATATAAATTAAAGTCCACAAGGTAATTATAGGATTCTATATTTTTCACTTTAAGGTGTGTGGTTAGACATAAAAGAATCAGTGTACACATGAATTTAAAAGTAAAATATAAAAGGATATTAATGAAAAATCATTTTGGTAAAAAACATTATGACTCAAGGAACCTAAAAACCTACCTTTTTACCTAAACATGGATGATTGAAAAATAATAAATGCTAGTTATTGAAATTAATTGTAACACAGTACCTCAATTATCCTATATATGCAACAAAACTTCGATGGGTCCTTCACACCATTGAAGGAAGTATAATATATGGTGAGGCTAGAAAACTATGTGTTATTTGGTGACATGTCCTCACATCCAAGTAGATATGAAAAATTAGGTTACAAGGAATTGAACATTGAGAAATTTATTTTTAACATGGTGCCTATCATGAATTATTCAACCTGACAATAAATTTAAATACTACATACATTGAGGCATGAAAATGATGAGTACAAAATGTATAACATATTTTACTCCTCAAGATAAGATTCGAGAACACTATGAACACCATCAATATAACATTTTCCCCAGTGTTAGCTTAATTTTATAGTAATAATAACACATAGAAATTTTTTATAACGGTAAGTTATTAATCCCTAAAGATATAGTAATGAATATCTTTAATTATAAGTTCTTACCCAAATAAATGCCTTGAGTATATGCATCATGTAGATTACAATGACAAAGTGGGGGTCTAAATATAGTGAATTTAAGATATTGAGCATGGAAACAAAGAAATTTAAAAAGTATCATGATGATAGGGAACATGTTAGGAACATAATTAAACATGACATGGATAATATAAATCATATTACAGATGCAATGAGGAACATAGAACATTTCAGATACTACAAGATGCATGCAAGCATGGAAATGAATTTAAAAGGCACATCATGGTTTGAAAGCACATAAAACATATATGTCATTTTTTATGCTCCTTAGCTTCCCTCGTATGTAGATTTGAATCGTATATGCCATAATCCTCTATGGTAGTATTTATATGGGATGTTCCTAGATTTTTTTAATTATTAGGCATTATGAACTAGTTTCTATGGAAATGTTTTTTAATGATTAGATGCTTCTTTCCATGGATATATTATAGAAAGTTTTTTTATTGGTAAAAGTAAGGTTTTGAAAGGGGATTCACCCTTGTATAGTGGAGATGAAGGTAAAAAACTCAAATCCCAATGAAACACCTCTTCTAATGGAAACATATACAAGTTTCAAACTAACTGCAAACCTAGAACAAAACATAATTGAAGCCTAAAAAATCTACTCCCAAGCAATTATAATTTTGGTATTGAAGGGTCATATTAAATGGTTCTAGATCTTTCTTAAAGATATTTTACATATTATGGTTAACCACCATCTAATATCCCCCACCCCTAAGTCAAGGAAAATGGGTATAGAGACTTCAAATAAATCTAATCATTGGGAGTTGGTAAAAGAAACCCAAACAAAAAAACCTAACTTGGCTTCAAATTTTCCCCTTCATCAAGAATTATTATTTCCAAAATTTCCATCAACTTATATCCCTCCTCCTTTGCTTTAACCTCCACTTTATTCTCCTTAAGATTTGTCGATACTGATTTAGGTACTGCACTCTCATCTTTGCTCGCATCTTCACTAACAACTTTGACTGTTAAATGCTCGATACCAACATCCTTCTACCAAAATTTTCATTTTTTGTGTTTAATACTCAAAAAATCAATGACAAAATTTCCTATTTCAAAGCATCAATGCCATTTAAAAGGTAAACCCTCATAGATAAGAGGTTATACCCATATTCAATCCCTAACTTTTAGATCCCCATGTGCATGATGCTCCTTTGTAGTGTCTATGTCGATAATATTGCAAGCATAGTTGAATGAAACATATCTTATGTTATGGGATCCACATCTAAAATTTCTCTCACAAAATTTCTCATAGCTCTAAGTATATTATTATCCCAAAACTACTATAGAAGGTGTGGCAACCTTATCCAAATTGGTCTTGTGTTGAAAATTTCATTGAGAGGATTGAATGTTAGATGCCAAGATTTTGCCAAAAGTATATTATGATCCCAACCCCAAAATTATTTACTTAAAATAATATCCCTATCTATAAATAAATTATAAACCACAATAAAAATACCATTTACATAGGGGCATTTATCTATTTTACCTTCTGTTAGAGTTTTCCAACAATCAGATATCCATTTAAAGATATGTGGTATGATAGATCATAACCCATTAAAATGATATATAATTCCTCTATTTGAGAGCCATTATTCCTAGTCTAGAACCACTTTAATTTCTTTCTTTATAAAATAAACTGATGGGTTAATTTTTCAAGGTTAATTTTTTTCCCTAATAGATCTAGTCTTGAATGATTGGGACACCTTTTTTTAAAATGTTGGCTAATGCATATCTTCCTCTACCTCCCCTAGTAATCTGGAAAATCCCTCAACATTATTTTCCTTTATCATAATATTATTCTTTTCCCCTATCATGACTCTGCTCCTTTCCCTTTAGAATGTTTGCCCAAATATGCCTCCAAGACCATAGGATTTGCGTGGCCACTGCCCCTCTTACTCCCTACTTCCACCTCCTTCACTAATGCCCCTCCCTTAAAATATATTTACTTCCAAAAATTTATCCAAGACTAGAATATATATTACAAAAATTTAACATATTGTTTAAAATATGATAGGTTTGTATGTAATAATGTTGCTTTATGTGTTGATACCCTTATACACAATAGATACTCTTTAGTACACTGTAGTGATAAATCTTTTTTGGATCATTAAATGATGGTATATTATCAAGTAGTTATTATTAAAACTCAAAAGGTATATCATAAAAAACACCAGTCCCCCCATTATTTTCTCAACCTCATTGTGGACCAAAACACCCTCCTAAGATTCCTTAACTCTCAAGGCTTATATTAGAAGATGTGAAAGATTATGATGTTGTAAATTAACTTTAAAATACTTATGCCAGTATATATATCCTATAGTTTCTTACAAGGTCCAATGTTTAAAATATATATACTTTAAAAGACTTATAAGATAATATTTTTTTGAGAAACACCATACATTCTCACTAGCATTTTATTGTTAGATCATTGATAGATAGTGATAACCTTATTACCTTTAATCATAATAAGTTGCCTTCAACAGACATTGTGCATCAAATTTTACAATTGTACACTCAAAATTTTATCAATAATAAAGGCATTTAAAATACTCATTGTGAATTATAGTTCAAATTTAAAAATTATAGTGATTCATTTCTTATTATACTTGGAATTAGTCAAAATGCACTTAAAAACTCTAACATGATTATTATAAGAACAATTCCATTGAACTTATCTCTTGGCCACAAATGATAGCCATATAATATAAAATAATATCTAATGATATGATCTTGACTATTTTATTTGGGATACGATGGATTTATGCCTTGTATGTTATTCTACCCACATTATATAGATGGTTAAAATTTATATACAAGTGAATCATATATATATGTCTAGTTGATGATGTGCCATTATGAGTTACTAAAATGATATATCCAAATGATATCACTTTACCACAATTAGACACTAATTTCACCATGGGGATTATGATTTAATGTGGTGGGCATTGCTACACTTGGTAGACATTTGGAAATTATAACAGTGCAAAGAAAGAATTATAAATATCTAGAAAACCAATCATACAACAGTATGCATAAATTTAATACAAATCTAGGCAAATACTATTTAATATATATAATATGAATAGTACATATTTATTAAATATCCAATAAGACTAGGAAAACTAGTTCTAGTGATTAGAAGGGATAAGTACCCATGTTGATTTGTTTAGGATATATAAAAGAATGCACAACTACATATGTGCTTGAATGCTAGATACAAAAATCATGGTAAAAAACTCATTTTTAGTTTATACATGTGTTTTATTGGGTTTTTCCCTTATAGTATGAATGCTAAAAATATATACAATCATTATAATAAGTGTTTATAGCTGATGAAAAATAAAGTTGAGCGATGGTTGGACTTATTGTACGTGCATGGATGGAATTCTAACTGTGCAATTTTATTGACAAAATTCTTGATGTGGTATAGATATGGAGAAGGCTAGTTTTTATGTTGTGTGACACAAATAACTTGGCATGTGGATGCTGAGTGTGCTTATGGTTTCATGGAAACTAAAAGATCAACATGTCATGTGACATGGTGTTGTGTAATTTATTGAAGAAACTACAAGTCAAAAAAGGTGATGCACACATGTTGTTAGGGAATATTTGTGCATCGAGTTTAGAAGTGTGTACATATAAGTATACTTTTGTGCATAAAGTAAAATTGTACTTGAAATGTGAGAAATATTAATGTTAAATCAAAGAGATTCCACTACCTTGTACATGAACTGTGAGATTCCCCTCTTATGTAGGAGCCAAATTTAAGTAAAGGTTTATGTGGACCCACATGAAAGATTTAAATAGGTCATTACCCTTTTCTTGAATAGAAATGGTCCCCATTGTGGCTTTGGTTACCAAAGGAAGCTAAACTTAAAGTTGTTGAAGGTGATACCACTTAGTTTAATCAACATATTTTATTGCCTTTACCACTTTAAATAGCTAATTCTTGTCTCAAAAATTACACTTTATTATCACTTCTATAATCTAATCCTTAGGCATGACATTGGTGTGTATAGGTTTTTGAATCTAAAGGATGTCACATAATTGCTTTCACATGCAAATATGGGTATTATGGATTAAAATGTTCCACTTTGAATAGTGGATGCAAACCCAAGCATTGTGCTATGTCAAGAGTAAAAATATTATATCCATTTGCATGCAATATGGTTTATGGACCATAGCACAAAGGGTTTTTTATATAAATGAAACTAGAGATTATGGCCCATCCAAAACTCATGAGGTATACGATGTATGCAATTATGTTGTTTATACTTTAGTTCTTGGCATAAGAGTATCTATTGAACTTGGTAATGAGATTTTTGTATGTATCTGAGAAACTTTTGTACCTTTTTTGTTTGCCATTATTGTTTGATTGAATCCATGCTAGATGGTGCACAATAAGACATATACAAGGGTGTTATTGGTTAGAACCCAATACATGTCTTGAATGGACTATTCCCTATTGATCCCTATAAATCTCTTTTATATGCATGTTTAAATTATATAAAGTTATCATCAGAAGTTCATAGATGTGTCTTATTGTATATTTATATAATATGAAAATTTTGGTTTGTCAAATTTTCATGGTAACAAATACACTTGACTAGTCTAACTATATATTCATCATATCCCATAACGCTTGCCAAAAGTGGTTGACAAAACATGGGTTATCGTCAAACACCATATATTTTGGAAATCCAAAATGAACCTAACCATGGCTTAAATTTTTTGTGTTTTTTAGTGCATTGATGCTCTTTTTATAGGAAACCATGATGGCCATATTAGAACCTATCCACTACAATAGATAAAGACTCCTTTTGGTGTTTTATTATATGTAGTCTAGTCATGAAATACATGATCATAGATTCCCATTACCTAATAGGAATTAACAAAGGTGTATCAAGTCCTAACTTCATGTTCATGTGTTTGGTGATCCAAAATGTAATGCAAGACATGATATGGTGATCAACATTTATGTGCATACGTAGATAGTAAAAGTGCTACTAAAATACTACTAAAATTTTGCCAATTTCTTGGTAATGTTGAAGTATCATGTTATCTTGGTGTAGTTTACCTCCAAGATTATTCTTTGGAGAGGTGTGTTATTAGCATACATATGTACAATATTTTATAAAATCTTGTTAGATATGTAAAAATATTGAGATTATTCACCCAAGTAATAATGATATAAAAAAATTCAAGGTCTTTGAAATATGAGTAGATAAATACCTAGATAGTAAAGTTGTGGTAACATATGTTAAACACTTTGATGATCACATGAACTAGCAGGTGGCTAAGGCACTTTTATGCTTGATCACTATATGGAACCTATGCATGTATTTATCTACTTCATTTGGCATACATTATTAAGCTTGCTTTACATATATAAGAATTGAAATGGTTTATGATCAAAATGAATGACCATATCTTTCCCAAATATGTAGTGGCATCATTGATTTATTTCTTGAATAATAACACACAACTCTTTCTTATTAGTGGAGTATTATTTACCATGTTGTAAAATATTTTAGATTGATATTCAACCAGATTCCCACATAGTGTAAGGTTATAAGTCCATAGTTAGATGCATCATTGTGAATCTCAAAGGAGTGAATAATGTCATGCATTTTCAGAACATTTTCTATCTAGAGGTGTTGATTGAGCTCCTCAAAAGCACAATTTTGTGTAAATGTCTATTAGAATAACTTAAGTGTGTAATATATAACTAGGGTAATATTATATGTGTGAGAAATTAAGATAATGTTTTTGATGGAAGTTAGAAAGTTCAAGAAAACTCCTTAGTTCAATTATATTTCAATAAGTTGAAAAATATTTGATTACATTAGATTTTATCTAAATTTACATGTATGGTGATGTAGTCAATTAGTAGCCCAAGTATTAGATATGTATGGTGCCAAATATATACTTTAATAAGTTGCATTACAACTTATTGGGACTTTCTTATGCTAGGCATTACATGTTATTTTGAAAATTTAAATTAAATTATTAAACATGATGATGCTCTTCATCATATATAACCATCACACATGTATACTTTGGAAGATGATTTCATATCCATTTATGGGTGTTCCCCTATAGTGTTATTTGACACATCCATATTTAGTGATGACCCCACAGGGTCCTCTTTCTTCCATTTTGGAAAATTTTATATCCATTTAGTTTAGTGATAGCCCACCATGTCTTATGGATTTACATTATTCTAATGCTTTGGAGTACATTGATGGGAGTTCACCTTCTGTGATAATTTGGCTTTTTCATGTTTTATGAGTTTATTGATGATAGTTCCCTCACTATGTTCTTTAGCACTTACCATTTTTAGATATCAATGATGTTCTAATATATTTTGTGTATCCATGTTATTCACATTTGAGGGTTGTTCATCTATTCTCTTCACTACTAATGAACATTATTTTGAAAAATGGTACATGTCTTTATTATAATAGGTCTTATTTGGTGGTATCATTTTTGGTTCTCGTGCACAATATTGCTAGAGCTTTACCACACTTCATCTTTGGAATAGTTTTAGAGATATTTATTTTCTTACCTTTGTTTTCCTTCATGGAGTGGTTAGACTTAAGTTTACACTAATTCTATCCTTCCTATTTCTAAAGGTAGAAATGTTGTATAATGTAGGTGGACCTCCTTCAATACTTAGGTATAGGTCCTTGTCATTGACATTATATAGATTGAGAGTTGTATTCCTTCATCATAGTCTACATTTAGTTTTGAGGAAGTATTAGTGCACCTAGAGCAGGTATTGGTGAAATATTTCATGCACACTTTTATTAATCTAGCTTAGGTTATTTATATAGTCTATATCTAGTATTTCACTTTATCTATGCTTAGAATAAGAGGAATATGTGTATTTAATGCCATCTAATATTTTTCAACCTATACATAGGTGAATGAAATTTGCCTATTATGTGGAAAATAGGAAAAGGGATGCAAACACTCGCCTTTCCTATTTATAGCTATAACTCATTATAATGTATAGAATATGTGTGATAATTTTGCATCTTTTATGCATTTGTATGTTTTACACATGTTTTAATAATTCCCTATTATGATTTGTATGATCTATTGAATGCAATAAATTTTGTTTTACTCATTATCATTTTTTGAAGAGAAATCACATTGTGTTCTTAGGCATTTCCCCATTTTCATAAATCAATGATGATCCACTAAGTTTTTTGGATCCTCTTTTTTCACATTTGAGGGTTTTTGATTCATTCCATTCATTTTATATGGAGATTCTTTCTTTTGGGTTTGATGCAAATGATTTTTGAGCACTAACAACGATATCCTTTTGATTTTGCCATTTTTCACCATCCTTGATATATTTGAGTTATACTTTTTTAGTTTCATTTTAGTTATTTATTTCAAAATATTGATAGTTTTTATAGTTCCCTTATGTGGAAACTTAATATAGTATTCACAAAATCTACTATTTAATGCTCAAGTAGTTGATTTAGACCACTAATACAAATTTATTCATCCACTCCACCCATTTAGCATTATGTGGTGGGATGGGGTGTTGTGATTATTATTTAGTTATATGGAACATGAAGGTCTCTTGGGTATAATTGGATGCACATCTCACCAAATAATTAGGCTATTATTTAGTGATGTAACAACCATCATCTTTCATTATATTATTGTAGTATTTTTTTTGGGTACTGTTTTCTTAGGTATCCTTATGACATATCTTACAACATTTCAAGACATATTTTGAATGCTTTACAATTATTTTTAATGTGCACCTCATTAAGGGTAGTTGTTATTACATATTTAAGAGGATTTTGAGCCTCTTTTTTGTATAGCCTTCTTAAGTTGTACTTAACGGGGGTTGTTGATTCCATATATTATTCACCTATTTTATGTTTACTTAAGATAGTTTAATATTATAAAAATAAATAATTACACTATAATGCAAAATATCCTAAGCTTATAATATGATAAATACTATCCTTTATGCTACCCAATAAGATGCCACCTCTTTATAGGCCACTCATAAATTCTTATTATGTGGCCAATAAGGAAATAGAAGATTGTTATTGTTTAATATATTTATACCCTCTTCCTCCATATATTATTCATCACATTATTTAATGTCACACATCATGTTAGTTGATGTCATATATCATGTCATTATTAAGAAATACTATTCTTCTATTTTTAGTTATCTACTTCATCTCTCCTATTTTTTCATGTTATCCATGCCTCAGTTTTAGTTTGATCATACGCTGTGTCAAAATTTAATGTCATTAACCATTAAAGAGCTACAAGATTATTGAAGAGAGTATAATAATTCCCCCTTCCCCTTCCCCTTCCCCCTCTCCCTCCTCATAATGTTGAATGGATGGAGTGGATAATTAAATATGAACATGTGGGATGAATCCACTACTTGAATACTAAACAAATGTTTGGGATGATTGAAATGACTCGCTATAAGGAGTCAAATAGACAATTAAGATGTTGAAATTAAAGATAAGAAAAAACAATCTCCTCTATAAAATGTAGTAATATAGATATAAAGGGGCCTTGATAGATGTATCAAATGGAATGACATTAGCAAAAGTGATAGATGAAATTATCAAACAATAATAGAAGGTGGTGAAGAAACTCATGATAAGTGTCTACATAAGTGGTACAAATCCACTACCTAAAAAATATTTTAAAAAATGTAGGAGTTTTTCCAAAAAAGTACCATGGAAAAAAATCTTCAATAACATCCTGCAAAATAAAACATGTTTGGCACCGTATAAAAAAGGAGGAAAATATTTGTGATTTCATTGCATAAGAACCACACATTATGTAGAACAAAAAAAAACATATGGTTTCAATTATTTTAGTGGCTTAAACAAAGTTGGGATGGAGGATAAACAACCCATGTAAGATCTATAACAAGGTCACAAGACTATAAAAAGTGTTGACACATATTGCAAGTGTGTCTAAAAAGTGTCCCTTATAAGGAATATGAAGCAAATTGTAAGTGCAATACAAGAATTTTTGTTAAGAATCAAGCTTGTAATAAAAGTTATGTAATGATAAGGACTTTCACAACTCACATGTGTAAAAAATACTTTTAAATGAGTAGTCTATTTGAAAGTAGGACAAATAGAGGCCAAATTTTTAAAGACGTTTGAAAAATATGGAGTAAAAAAAAACTACATGTGAAATGGAGTTGGGATAGGAGAATGAACTGTTGTAAATTTTTTAATAAACATGGTCATGAAAAAATAAAAATATTTTTTTTTTTTAGGGGAAGGCATGGCTACTTACCACAAATCTATAATCTAGTATTCTATAATATCCAAAAATAATGTGCTTTCAGATAGTAAAGTGTCACAATGCTCAAAGTGTGAATCATGGTGCAAACCTCAAGTGCACACAAATAGTGAGTAATCATCTGGTACTCAATTACTCAATAGGAAAATGCTTAGGTGGTTAATCATAGTTTGAACTTACCAAAGAATAAAATCACTGGTTTTTAACCTTCCAATGATTATTTTTAGAGTACTCATCAGGTAATTGTGATTACCAGATGAGTATTCTATGAGTACTCTTCGGGAGGTTTGTAAGCATGTTGTACATGTTTGGACTCGTTCAAAATGCATTTAGATGTGCCAGTACATGTCTAGGCCAACAAATGTATGAAAAAATGTTGTTAAAACACTGATAAAATGATTCAAAACATGGAGATTTGTCTTATAAATTGAAATATGCCTCTTCATTGTATTTACACAATATTTGGAGTATTCAAGTGTGAATTGGAATGAGAATTCAACAAAGTGATTTCTAGGTTAATACATTTTAAAAAATCTGAGCATGTAAATGAACTGTAATTTAATTACAAGCATGTTTGATAAATATTTTAAATTTTAATATTCAAATTTCATGCATTTACTTCAATTCTATTGAATTCTATTTCAGTATTTATAATTTATGCATAATGTTTTTTAATATTTGATTAAAAATGTCATTTTTTGACTATTATTATTTCTATTTATCATTATAACTAATTTATTATAGAGAATCATTCTCAATAGTTTCAATAATTTGTTCTAGGGTTACATCAAGATGTTTAAAATTAAATTTACAAGTTTATAATGTAATGTTATTTTTTTAAATATATATTTTAATTTCCCTTATTTTAGGATATTTTGAATATTCAAACAAATCAAAAGGTAAAGATCAATAAGATAAGTTATAAGAACATTAAATGAATGTGATAAAGACTTTTGTAACAAAAATACTCCTGATTTGTTCTTAATTTTTCATAAATAAGGTTAAGAAGGGTTGTAGGCCTAGTTTCTCATTCAAGTGAGCTTTAAATTGATTCTTTACCCATCAACATTATTTTTGGTATTAAAGATAGGTTTGGTTTAATTTAGAGATGATATAAGGATAAATATCCCATTGATAGAAGTGAAGTGTAGGTTGTGAAAAATAAAGTTGCAATAAAGTGCAAGAATGACACATAGAGGAGTAGCCAAAGGTGGTATTAGGGTAGATAAAAGAAGATAACCAATAGATGTTTTGCTAGAGGAGATAATAAATTTGTAAGAATGTTTAGAAGCAATAGAAGTCACTCAAATAATATGTGTTATGAAAGGTGATGTGAGCAGAGGAAGAACCACAAGAAGAAGTGGCAGAGCAAGAAGAAGAAGAGATAATGGAAGAAAGCTTCTTGAAAGCAGTCATAGGAATAGGGTCCAAGCCAAAACTAGAAGTTCCAATATATAAAGGTAGCTTGAATGTTAGATAAATTGTTAATTGTATAGCTATAATGGACAAGTATTTTCAATATGAAGGAATAAAAGATGAAAAGAAATTTAATTTTTCTAGTACAATATTGAGAGGTCATGCATTCCTCTGGTCACATGGAGTTCAAGATAAGAAGAGAATGAAAGACAAACCAAATATCAAGAGTTGGGATATAATGATAGCCAAACTGAAGGGTAAATTCATACCAAAATATTACCAGACTAATCTATTTAAGAAGATTTAAAACCTAAAATAAAAGGACATTAATGTGAAAGACTATACAAAGGAGTTCTAAAGATTAACAATCATATTAAGTCATATAGAGGAAGATGTAGAAAAGGTGGAAAGGTATATCAATGGTATAAGGTTTAATATACAATATTAAATCAATATTTTATCTCCAAGATTAGTTGGAGAAGTGTAATATCCCTTTCCAAGCATAAGAAAAGGGCACAACCATTAACGATTGTGCAACAATTAGAATCACCCCTCTTGAGGGGAACACCACATTGAATAAAATGTAAAAATTACATATGTAAGCTGACTCACCTAAAAACTAATGGATGCCACCCTTTGGGACATAACCTCCCTTGGAAAAAGACATTATAAGGGTATTTATGAAGGAAAGATGGTGGAGGAAGCACATATTGGAAAAATAAGATTTTATTCAATAAATACACCAAGCTAAGAAACAACTTTAAAAATGGACTTGAGGATGAAAAACCTCATTTACAATTAGACCCAAGGATGAAAACCCTTAAGTCCTAGTGGGTAACTTTATTCAGGAGTTACATTTGTGCTTCACTTTGAATATTTGACTATTCTTATTCAAAATAGACATCTAAGAAAGAAATTAAGAATTCATTATTTGAAATAATAAATTTATTATATTTGATTTATTTTTATAAGTTCATAAAAATTTGGTGAAAATATCAATGATATAGTTCCCAGTAAATAGGATTAAGGCAAACTCCAAATTTGAGTATTTTGATCCTATTGGGGATATTATAGTGGTATCAGAGAAATTATTTTTGCTAACCTATGAAAATATATTTTGGATTTGATGCATAGTCTATGAATCATGGAGTTAATAAGAAAATATGATTTGAAAATAAATATTGGTAGATTGGGAAAGTAAATTGAGCATCCACATCATTAAAAACATGTTTTGCTTAATGTTTTGGAGGAAGTGGCTAATTGTTTATCTTTGGTAAGGCAATCAGATTCTAAGTCTATATTTTGGGAAATGAATCCTTTGATAACTCATCTATCTGAGTCCAAGCTATTGAGATATCCAAATCCAGATGTAAGACTTGTGGTTATCACTTGTATTAGTGAAATTACAAGTATAACAACACTAGAATTTCCATACAATGACAACACCATGAAGGAAATATTTTGGGTAGTGGTGGAAATTTTTGAGGCTTTAGGTGATATCACAAGTTATTATTTTGCTAAGAGGGTCACAATCCTTAACATTATGGCAAAAATCAGATCTTGTGTGCTAATGTTAGATCTAGGATGTGATGATCTGATTCTTCACATTTTTGAATATTTCTTTTCTACTATACATAAAAATCACACAAAAATGTAATAGAGTCAATGCAGTCCATTATGACTTTGGTCTTGAACAAGAATGATTATATTTCACAACATTTTTTATTCATACTAATGACTAGTATTGAACATAAATCATCACCAGTGGCACATACACTAGCTAAAAGTATTATTTCTCAATATTTAGATAAATTGAAACTATTTATGATAATTGAGGGACACAAAGATATGTTGCTAGATAAATAACCATTAAAAGTATTAGATGTAATAAAATCTCCAAAAAAAGAAAAGGAAATCATGGAGAATGAACCAAAGAATTAAAAAAAATATGAGGTGCAAGATTGTGAAGAGAATTTGGTGGTGCAACCCAAATTTCCAGATGATTTTATGGATGTTTAGCTTGATGGAAATTTCAAAATAGCTAACTACATGCAACAAGTAGATGATGAAAGGGTTTCATGGATGCATCAGATAGATAAAGTCAAGAAGGAAAGATATAGGTACAATAATGCAAATAATTGGGAAAGCAAGAATGGACCCTTGAAAGTCCATTGCATGAAGATAGATGTAGGAATTTTGGATCAGCCAAAGTACATTAGAAGCCTAAGCTTGTGTTGGCAAGAAATCTCTAATATGATAGGGACTTGATCAAGGCTTTGGGAGCACTACATCATAATTTATCTCTTGGATATGGTACTATTGTAGCATAGAATTTCTCCCTTTGTGGGAGAGTTTTTTAGGCTCCTTCACTCCTAGTTACAAGCATTGGGACAACCTCAAGCTGTGGGTGTCCTGTAATGAGGTTGAATCTCTAGAGAAGGTTGACTTCCTCTTTGATGATCACCCAAAATAATGCTAAATTAATGATTCATAGGAAAAAGGGGTTAGAAATGGGATAAGGGCTCCTAACAAAGCTAACCAGGCAATGCACTAAGTAAAATGGACACTCATCTATGCTTGAACCCACACTAGATCAGTCATAAGACAACTATGGCTTACACAATCTTGAGATCAAGTTAAGACACTGGAAGAGGTTTAGGTAGAACACTAATCCAAACCCGCAAGATCTTGAAAATAAATTGAAGAGGCAAGCATAAGGTTGATAGATTAGGAAGTATCTCCTTCATAAATCCACCAAGCACAAACATACTAAGGCACTGATCAATGACAAGAGATAGGCAAAGAAATCATCTTATTACATCAAGATGTAATTCTTACAATAGACTTGATAGGGTTGAGCCTAATCAAGCAGAGCATACTCTATAGTATCTCAATGAATGTCCATCTCTTAGAAAGATTAAAAAGTCTAAAAATTAGGAACCCTTTACAAATGAGAAGAAAGGGCTATATAGAGAAAAAAAGTAGGGGAGAGAAAAGGAGGGGAACTCGCTTGGGACTTGATAGATGAGTTGCCACACCTTTGCAATGAATGTTCTACCATCCCTTTGATCAATCAGGGCACTATTCTGCATTTTGGTAATTGAACCTTTGTTTGTCCCAATGATCCTGAGCTCTCCCATTGATTGGGCAACATGCTAGAAGACAAGAATGCTCCTAGAATGTCTTTAATGTTTGAAATACTTTCTCTAACCACCATATCTCTCAATTGGTCTACATGTTATCTTTCAATCATCTTCATGATGAGGACAAGATCCTCATATCTTTATGACCCTGGAGGAGCCATGCCTTTGAGCAGTGTAGGACCTGTCTTGTCGAGGATGAGGCCATGTTTTTGCATTGATCACCCACCTACCCCATGACTTGAAACTTAAGCCTAGATTAACTATAGGTAAAAACCAATATGAGATCCATTGGTTGTCCTATAGTCCTTACATAAATCCATAGAATATATGACCCCTATTGGAATCCTATTAGGTCTAAAAAGGCCTAAACAATCTTTACAGTTCTTCTATTCACAATGGAAAATACATCTGATTGATTTGACCCTGTATGATATAAATTTGTGAGCCATAGGTTTGTTCTTAGCTTTAATAACATTCCCCTTTATTCCTTGCACTTGGCTACATCAATTGGACCTCTTCATGTGTTTGAATGAGATTTAATAGCCTTGAGGAGACCCTATAAAACCTTGATCTCATGGTCAAAAATAGCTTTTCATCCTTTTCCTCAGGCCCCTTTTGCTTTTGGACCCTTTTTGCTCTTTCGAGCCTTTTTTTTCATTTAGGCCCTCGAGGGCTTTTACAACATGGTCTTTGGCAAATTTTACACTTTTTGCTTAGAAGGTAAGTGAGGCAAACTTAAAAAAAGACTGGTGCTTAAAAAACACTGAGGACCTACCACATGTGCTTTTCTTGACTCATCGATCAATTTTTCACCTTTGCACCATCCTTTACGAGCCCTTCTCGACAACTTCATTCGGTGCACTTTGCCTTAGGAAAATTCATTCAGGAATTTTGTGAAGGACCATTTCCTTCAGGAAAATTATCTTGGACAATTTTCTTGAAAGAATTCCTTTCGAAGGAATTTCTTTAGAATCTTCTCCCTTTTGTACTTAGGCACTTTATGAAAATTACCCTTCAAATTTCATTTTAAAGGATCTTTATCTTTGAAAATGAACCTTCCCAAAATGCACATACCTTTTGGGAAACTTTTTATGGACCATCAAATCCCTGAAATAGACTTCTCAAAAGGAACATACCCTTCAAACTTCTTGTTTTGGTCTTTTTCCTCCAAAAGTTTCATTCAGAAGAATTGGAATTACCCTTCAAAAATGTTGGAGTAAACTAATTTTCCAAGAAAAGTGCACTTCGATTTGCTTTAGTTTTCTCATAACTAAGAATCTACTAGCCAAATTAAGTAAAGTATTTGAAGTCTTCCACCTTGTACTTTTGTAAATGCTGATGGAGACCATAGATGTTCTGATGGAGTTCATAATTTTTTTGATGGAGTCCATAGATTTTATGATGGAGTCTGTAGCACTATGTAGGCCTAATGTTGTATTTATGACCGCTAACTTATTGGTTTCACCATGAAACCTACTCAAAAACCTCTTCTTTGCTCTATATACTTGTCCCATAGAATTTGATAAAATACACTTTAGGTAAACTTAAAGTGTTTTAAAAGCTTTATGAGCACTATAAGATCTCTCTGGTCTACTCATTCCATCCAAAACATTTGTTCATCCACTCATCCATTAGCAATTTGATCCATCTAGGCACATCTTGGTATGTGAGCCAAATTTGGCCAACATTTTTGGTGACTCACAGGGAAGCATGATTGATATGCTTGAGAATCCAGACCACTTGCCTTGTCTAGTCCATTGGGCATGAAGTTATTAGCCTCTGTAACTGGGTTGGTCTGAAACTAGATACAAGGTTGACCCTTTCTAGAGCTTCCTCTAGAAGTAACATGGATAACACAAAATAAAGTGCCCAAGCCACAAGGGAAAGGAAAAATAGAATAAAAAGGAAATGTGCATAAGGCACTTGGAGGAAAGCATGAAATCTATCCTAATATATACAAGGTTACAATATAAATGTATCTCCTTCTTGGATCAAATGGGAAACTATGAGTATTTTTCCCTTGTAAAAATTCAAGATGAAAAATGCCTTGCTTTGGAGGTACTAGAATTGGTCAACTAGACAGCTTTATGGTCAATCCTTTTGATGTGCTTTCTAATTGATGGAATGGAACAAACATGTCTCTGATGTAGATATACTAGTTCATGTCCTCCAAACTTGGTTCATGTTGGATTGTAGGGGATTTTATAGTCTTCTCTTTTGATGGCTCAAATTTGTGCTCTGAATCAAGCACAACATGTGATGGCTCCTTTGAACTAGTGCTTGGTTGACTATCTAGACTTAAGCAAAAAATATCTAAGTCATCTCAAAAGGTAGCTTCCTCTTGGCCATCCAAGACAATTAAAAATTTAACACCATCGCTGATCTAATTGGCTTAAAAATGGATATATGGTAGTTCATAAATCCACCTAAGGACCAACATGTCATGTTCTTATGGCTCTAGATCTAATTATTCCCCTTTATTCTTGAAGACATCAGTACTACCTTCATTGGACAATTCATCTTGAGATTTGTTAGCTTCTTCAACCTGATTAGTGAGTTAATCCTCATACTTTGGAGGAGTCATAGGCTATCTTAGAACCTCTACTTGATCCATGAAGTCATGGTATAATTACTACCATACTTCATCCTGATCCTTTTCTTATTCATGACCTCTTCAACATGGTCAGCTAATTGATTGACTACGTCAATATTTAGACCTTGGTCATCTTCATCTATAGCCACACTAAATGGAAGATCTTGGGACCAAACAAAATCCTCTTTACTCTTAGATGCATCTTGAATAGACACCTCTTTAAATATGAAGGCATCAGTACTGCCTTCAGGATCTAATTCATCAATGTCAAAGCCATACCATAATAGCTGGTCCAAACCTAATTTCTCCCTTTTTTGGAGTGGACTACCTATCATGATCTTCTCATCATAAACAATTGTTTCATATTCTTGAGACTCAAATTTGAAACTAATATCCTCCTCTAATCCTTGAAAAATAGGCTCTTTCTCTAAAAGGGAGATGGTGGGAGGGTGAATAAGTTAACCTTACTTGCAACTTAAGAGAGTGTCTTTCCAACTAGGTACTTTGAGTGGTCTCTTTAGTGGTTCTTAATGGAGGGAGAAAGAGTCTTGGAAATCTTGTAGGGAAAGCTAATTGAAGTAAGATAACACCTCCTTTTTATACTCTTCAACCACTAACTCCTCTTGAACTAGTTCTTGGATCACCACAACTGACACATCTTCCTTCTTATTTATGCCTTTCTAAACTAATTTCCATGAGGGAAATGAGTAGGGAATATGCAAATTTTATTCCTTTTGAATGATTATAGGAGAGGGTGGTTTCACAAGAGAGGGCATGACATATCTAGGGTCAAAAGTATTGGAGAAGATCCATGATGAAAGGGATTCATGCTCTTGAGTGGGAATGGGTGTTGGGGTAGGAAAGGGCAAACTGATTGGCTCTTAGAAAGGAGAGGACATATAAGACTGATTTCACTAAGTCTTCTAATATTCATAAGACATTAACACACTTTCTAAATTTTGGACAATGTTTCTCAACCACACCTTATTCTCCCTCTCTCAAACTAGCGATTGTTCATTCTCACAAACTGACCATCTGTCCTTGGCCAGTTGAAGAGTATTCCTTGCCTCTTATAAGACATGAATAGGGATGACTAAATAAAGTTATAAACCCCTACCAATCTCCCGTATCAACTTAGTATAATTTGATAATGCTTGCTTGAATCCTGACAAGGATGTAATAAGATAAACATAGTCTTGACAAGGGGAAGTAGAGGATTGATTTGAATGCTTAGGAGGCTGATCATGGTCATACGTAGGGGTGGAAGGGGGAAAAAGACCATGATAGGGATGATAAGTTGTTTGAGGGCCACTTTGGGGGAACATAAACATTATTAGTCTGATAAGTGTGATGTTGAGGCAGAGAATAAGCATACTAATCAAAAGATGGTTACTTATACATACCAAATAATGGTGATTAGGCACTTGGACTATTCAAATTAGTTAATAGATGTTCAGAGTCACCATTGATATTTGTTGAATGCCTTTTAAGGTTGATATATAGAAGGACAACACCAAAAATCCTTCTATTATTTTGGACCATAAAATGGTTTCCCATTAAAAAAGGGTCCATAAAATTCTATAACATATAACCTCGATGAGAAAAAAATATAGAGCATACAATACATTTAAAATGTACATTATTTGAGAATACATTATAATTTAGAAATAGGCTCCACAACATAACACTATTTTTAAAATTCTCAACCACTACATTCAAATATTGAGTCTATCTCTACTACAATAATTTTTCCAAGCATATAAGAGGTTAGTGTATTAGTTTCCTCTACGATTCCCTCCATTCTTAGTATAGTTTGGTACCAAAAAGTTTTAATTTTATTGATACTCTACCTTATACAATCTGAAAGGTGAGACATGAGTTACTCATTGATGGCATCATAAATAATAGGGTAGAAATAATTGAATATAATTGTGATATGTTCTTGGTACTTATCAACATAAAGTCTATCATAGAGATCATGAATTGGGGTTTCTATTGGATGATGTCAATCTAAAGAATCAGTATGGATAAATTTCACTATTGCACAACACACATCCACAAGATAAAACATCATATAAAAACTATTCCCTTCCTCTACTTTAAAAAGCTACATGATGTGGGTAATCCAAACTAATTCTTTAGCAGAGCTTCAAATACATGCTAATGTTCTCATGTAGATCCCAATTTCTCATTCTTCCCTTCTTGAACTTTAACCCTTATATACCATGTTAAAATGTAATGAACCCAATTATATTGATGACATACCTAATCCCCCATATTCAATAACATTGAGGCTACAAGATCCATTCGCTTGTTTTTCAAAATCCCAACCACTACTTTCAAATATTGAGAGTCTATCTCTAGTGAATTAATTATGTCATGCACATAGTAGAGCAGTGTACTTGGTTCCTCTACGATTCCCTCCACTATTCATATAGTGTGGTGCACATGATACCAAAAAAAAATTATTTTATTAATCCTCTCCCTTATAGAATCTAAAAGGTGAGGTATGGGTAACTCATTAATGGCATCATAAATAATAGGGTATAAATAATTTCATATACTTGTGATATGATTTTTGGTATTTATCAACATAAAACCTATTATATAGAACACGAATTATGGTTTAAATGGGATTAGGCCAATTTGAAAAATTAGTATGGCCAAATTTCACTAATACACAAGACACATCCAAAATATATGGCATCATATAAAAATTATTCCCTTCCTCTAATAGTGAATACTATTTTCTCAAGTTAAATGGTACTATTTCTCCTAGTTGTAACAACATTATATATAATTGTTATTAGTCCTAGGTGTCTAACAAAGGTGTATTATTTTTATCTTATTCAATAAGTTCTCCATTCCCATAGGAATAGGAAGAGTCACGTTGGGAATGTGAAATGAACAACCTTTTGGGATTTTATATTGTAATGTTTATTCTCTTTCCAACTCAAATCATGAAATAGAATTTCATCTGCATTCTAAATATATTATCCAGCCTATCATTGGTATCAAAGCTAGGAAATTTATTTTTATTCCTTCTCCATTAATATAGTTGTATGGCATGTATATTTCATTCAATACTTTAATATCTCTATTATTTGGTAGTGTATTAGACTTTAGGAAGGCAATTTTATTGAAGAATTCAAAATAATTGTAAAAAGAAAGGCATTTTTGACTTGATATTGTGTACCAATAGAGAGAAAAGCATTTAAGTCCTGAGAATAGCATTTTTTGCTAAGAGATATGGTATTTCACACTATTGAACACTGTAGTAACTATTTCTTGGATGAAATTTAGGTGCTTTAGCTAATAAAAATAAGTAGTGATTAACTATGGTCATTTATTTTATGAACTTCTTAATTGTGAGGTCATCTGATTGAGTTTTATCTATTTATTAAAAGGTGAAATAGTCAGAAGAGAAGCACTATATTGGTTATTGAAAGATAATACTATGGTGTGGTATGATTTTTCTTACTAATTCCTTGAGTGCCATTGAAGTTATTATGCACCACTCTATACAGTAGTTTTGATTTCACAATTGATATTTTGTTTGCTATGATTTGTTGTTGAAAGATTCAACAAATCCACTTCAAAAGTTGGGCATGACATATTTATTAAAAGAACCCATTTTTTTGGATATTTCATCATTTATATTTCCAATATTAGAATTGCTTCACATAAAATAAAATTGGAGGAGAGAACGTAATAAAATTTAAGCTTTTTAATTTAAAAAATAGAATTTCTTTTTTTAACTAATTTATTTCAAATTTTGAAATCATTTGAATTTGAAAAGCATTTAAATTTAGAGAAATTTATTTCATTTGAAATTGCCTTGAGTAAGCTACTCTAATTAAGTTTATAAAACAACATCGAAATCTTATAAATTCAAAGAGAAAGAAGGAAAGTTGCTCTTTTACCCATTCATCACTATTAAAAACATAAATCTAGAAATGAAGACAAATTTAGTATATTGATGTATGCAGTTTTATTGTTAAGCCAATGTTAATTATAGGATGAATCTATTTCATGTGCCACCTAGGTACCACATATCACTCTACACTCATGTACCTTAAGGCCTCTTTCATGTACTTCCAAGGATATAAAAATGGCTAACTTATTCTATATACTTATGGGTATATATAAAGGGTGGATATATAAATAGGTTTGGTATATTAGTATGGTGGTATATAGAAAAGGGATCATTTTAGAGTGATGAGGATCTAATTGATGTTAACCAAAACTCAAAATACAAAACTCAAAACCATGCATTCAATCGAATATATCGTTGGCACTACATTGACTGACAAAGATGTAAGAATGGTCTCAGTAAGTGGAGAGCACACTCATCTTAAATGATCTATGTTTTAATATTTATGATGGAGATACACAACTAGTTGATAAAATAGGGAATGTAAATGATATTAAGGCATGGAGGTAGAAAAAATAGAAAGCATTGGCCTTGATGAGGGCCTCAATTGATGGAGATGTGTTTCATCATATTCAAGGGTGTAATAATCCATAAGAAGTATTTTACAAATTAAAAAATCTATATGATTCCCACTTAGAGTAGGAATTCATTCAATTATAATTAAAGTTATTCAACTTTGAATTGAAATATGGTGATGTGATGAGAATAGCTTCAAAGATATGTGTCATCAAGCATGATGTAGAAATAATGAGTGCTAAACCTAACATCTATATAACCACATTCATAAAATCCCCTCTTCCCAACTATTCACCCTACTTGGAGTCTCTACAAGAAATTAATTAGTTGAAGATGAGATCTCACTTTTAATGAATTGGTTGAAAAGATGGTAGAAAGAGAAAAGGCCTTTGGAATAAAAATCAAGTCCAAAACTGGAAAATGTGTGTGCTATGTCAAATCAAATTCTTACAAAACATTCAACAAGGCCACATTTTCTAAAAATTAAGGCAATAATAAGTACAAGGGAAAAAGTGGAAAAAATGAAAATCAAGGTGGTAAAAAATAGAATGATAAATAAAACCTTTACTACAAATGGTGTGATAAAAAAAGAAGTCATGAGACTCACAAATGCATAACTCCATATGATAAAATTGAATCATATTATAAGAAGAAAGAGGAATATTGAAGAAAATAAAAGATTCAAACTCTACCCAATTCATTAGTGAATGTATATTTTCTAGTACAAATGATGAAGTAAATAGTATCTCAATTAGTTCTTCATAGTTTGATGCTTGGGTTCTTGATATTGGTTTCACTCTACATATGAATTTCTAAAGAGACTTGTTTGATGAGTTTAGTGAATAAAGTTGTGTAGTACACCTCATAGATAGATCAAGTCTACAACCACAAAGAAGAGGTTCAATAATACTCAAGTGTTTAGGGCTTCCAAATTTAAAACTCCAAAATGTCATCTACCTTCCTTAATTAAAATGAAACCTGTTATCCCTAGTGCTTATAATATAATAAGTCCATTATATTTTCTTGGATAATGGTGATGTCCTTATAAGGAGAAAAAGTGGCAATGTAGTTGTCTTAAATGGATATGAGGAAGGAAAACTACTCAAACTCAGGGGCAAGCCATTAAATTCAAAGAATTATGATCATCTCATGGAAACCAAGATGTCTCGAAACATGTGTCATGTAAGATTAAAGTATACTCATTATAATAGCATTCATGTATTGTAAAATAATGGTGTTTTTTGCATACTTATATTATCCATGAAAGAAGAATAAAAGTGTGAAGCTTACATCTTGGCTAAACATGCAAGAGAACCGATTCTGAAGTCACAGTGAAAAGTTGATAGAAGATTGCAACTACTTCACTCAAAAATGTGTTCTCTTCCAACCCTCTCTGCTAAGTGTCATAAGTACTTCATGCTTTTCATTGATCACTACAATTTGATAGCATGGATATACTTTCTAAAGAAAAAATCACAAGCCTTCGATACTTTCAAAACATGATTGAAAATGAAGCTTAAACCCACATTGAGACACTTAGGATAGATAATGGTGGTGAATTCACTTCAAATAAGTTTGAATCCTTGTTAGGTTGTGGAGCTAAAAGCTTCATTGATGCAGACATGGAGAAGGCCATTGGAGGAGTTGCTGGAGTATCACAGACACTGGCATCGGTCAGGCCAACCGACGTCGGCAGGTAGGAGACAGGAAGAAACCAGCGTCAGTCAGAGATCGGCCGACATCAGCGACCCCTAGGCAGACAGGGACCGATGTCAGTCGCCTGTGTGGTTTGACTACGAGTATATTACGGGAAGTTAGTTGACGAACCAAGTGTTTGCATGATGAGAGCTAATTATAGACTGAGAGCTGCGGATCTAATTATTGTATTAGGTGTCTAATTATTGTTTGGATGAGATCTATATAATAGACTCATGGTTGTATTGTAAACTTGTGCTAGAGAGTAAGAGAGCATTATTATAAGCTCCTTCTATGTGTGAGGCAGAGCAATGGTGTGTTCCTCCTAGTGCCACAGTACCAAGGTGGGTGCTGGATTGGAGAATCAGCAAGGTTCTTCAAGAGTGTATGATCTTGGTCATTAGGTGAGCATGGCTATGATAGGAGATCTACATGGTAAGTAAGATCATTGATATGCAGGTGTGTGTGTGTGTGCAAGGTCAAGGTTCACAGGTGTGCAGAACCAGCTTGATCTGTAGGTGGAAGATCAGATAGAATAGCAACACAACAGGGAGCAGTATCAGGAGAGATCTACTTGGAGTACAGGTGTGTGCTCAGAGCATAGAAGAAGGCAAGGAAGATCCTTCCATAAGTAAGGTCTATTGAGGTGCAGGTTGTTGCAGGTTCAGGGAAGATCTACTTGAAGCATGTTTGAGTACTTGTGGAGTGCATGGAGCACATGTATAAGGTGAACACCAACTCTGTGTGTGAGTTGGGTGTTGGGACCTAAGAGAGAGAGCTTTGAGGAGAGAAGTACTGTTCACTTGAGGTGTGGGAAGCCTCTGAAGAGGTGGTGGAGAAGAAGTGGCATCTTCTTTATTGTATTCTTTTCTACAAGAATTTTAATACAAGTTGTGTATTGTCTCTCATATCTTGTGTTATTTCCAGATTCTAGTTATTTGTTGATTTTGGTTATTTTTGCATATTAAGTTGCTTGTATTTGGTAATCAATTGTGTGCTTTCGGTGTTTCATATTCCCAACACGTGGTATCAGAGCTAAGGTTGCAGGAAGCAGTTTTGTGTTTGGTTACAGGTCACTCTCAGGGATTTTTGATTGAGTGGGAGTAGAGCAATGGCAGATCAAAGTAAGCTAAGGATGGAGGAGTTAAAAAGCATAGATGGTCACTTACGGTCCGATGGAAAGAAAGAGCAGGTAAAAGAAAATTGTTGGTTTGTGGAAGATCAGCATGGAGGAACTGAAGAAGCAGATGTTGCACGTGATGTGGCACAGGATGCTCTGGGAGGTTTCTTGGATAAAGTTGAATCTTGGATATCAGATTCGGTTGCCTCTTTCCATGCAGCTCCAGGTAGAGGAGCTGGTGAGCCTTGCCAAAGAATAGGCAAAGGGGAAGTGAAGCTGAAATTGTAGGCAACCAACACATGGGTGTTGAAGGAGGTTATGCAGGTCCTAGGTTTGGAGATGTGGCTAATTTCTTTAGAAGAGTTGGGTGATGAGAGGTGTATGAGACTCTCATAATAGATGCACTTGAATTAGCTGGTGGTAAGAAAATAGGTACTCTTTATCTACTTGTTTATATTATTGATTCTTCTTTTGTTGCAGAGACGTGGCTTCGTAGGCTTGGTCACATGAGCAGGAAGGAGATGCATGTTCTTAAGCAGAAGACAGATATATTTGACAGGCTTAAGAATTGGAAAGCCTTGGTGTTCTTGGAGGAGATGGTGGACAGAGACTAGTGGATGGGCTGGATACTTCTGAGCAGGGCAGCTTGGACATTGGACTTGATTCAAAGGAGCTCGTGGGAAAAAAGTCGTCACTCACAGGAAACACAGGTACCGGCGTCGATAGGAAAACTGACATCGGTAGTATGTAAGACTAATGTCAGTTATAAGGACCGACGTCGGTAGTAGGAGGACACCGACATCTGCAGGTTGGTAGTTAGGATAGGCACAAGAACCGATGTCGGTCGGATGCAGACTGTGTAGTGGCTTAGGTCAGTCACTATAACAAATTTTGGGTGGACAGTGAGCTGTCAAGGAGTCTCAAACACCCATACGGAGGACTAAAGACATAATTAAGCCTCAAATTTGTTGTTCCTCTTCTTTATACTAGTTGCTAACTGTAGATCAGGAAGGATCTAAGAAACAGTGGGAGCGTGGCATGGAGAGATTACAGAACCAGATGGGAGATTTGGTAGGGTTGTCAGCCGGTATGTTAGCACTACAAGATGAATGGATTCCTTAGTTTAAGAATAGAGAAAATAGATATGTGAAATGGAAGACTAGGTCATATGGTCTTGAGGAGCTGCAGGACAGTGGTACAGGGTTTGACAGGTGGAGGATGAAGCATGGCTTCAGTTAATGTCAGGTAACTACTATGGTTTATCTTACCAGGTGGATGATGACTCATGACATCATTCTATTGTTGTATGTGGATGGTATGTTTGCTAGCAGGATTGTACATACATGTTTTTTTGCTAAGTTAAGGGTAAGATTAGTTCAGTTGTTTGCTATGAAGAATTTGGAGCAGCAAAATTCTTCGGCATGGGAGACATGGAGATTATAGGTTGATTTTGTCTCCAGTGGAAGCTGATGTGAATCAGGTGTTGGCAAGGTTCAGGATGTAGAATCAGAGCACACTAAGGGCTGGATAGGTACAGTGTCCAAAATCACATGAGGTCTAGGATAGACCTTAGTTTTCCCAAGCAGTGGGAGCTGTCAGAGAGTTTGGTGCCAATTCAGAGAAGTGGATTCTCAAGTATTTGAGAGAGACCAGTAGCAGGGATTCATGCTATTTAGGGTCAGGACTTCACTACATGTGTTTGTAGATGCGGATGTAGCAGGGTACTCAGATGACAGGAGGTACACCATAGATTGTGTGGTGGGTTGTCTTCAGGGTTGAGCTTGAAGAGGGATACAAGCCAGAAAATAGATTAGACGGGGTACAGGAACAGTGCAGCTATTTATCTCCAAGTGGGAGATTGTTAGGTTGTGGAGCTAAAAGCTTCACTGATGTAGACATGGAGAAGGCCATTAGAGGAGTTGCTAGAGTGTCACAGACACTGGCGTCGATTAGGCCAACCAATGTCGGCAGGTAGGAGACAGGAAAAAATTGGCGTCGGTCAGAGATCGGCTGATGTCGATGACCCCCAGGCAGACAGGGACTGATGTCAGTCACCTGTGTGGTTCGACTGCCAGTATATTATGGGCAGTTAGTTGACGAACCAAGTGTTTGCATGATGAGAGCTAATTATAGACTAAGAGCTACGGATCTAATTATTGTATTAGGTGTCTAATTATTGTTTGGATGAGATCTATATAATAGACTCATGGTTGTATTGTAAACTTGTGCTAGAGAGTAAGAGATCATTATTATAAGCTCCTTCTGTGTGTGAGGTAGAGCAATGGTGTGTTCCTCCTAGTGCCATAGTACCAAGGTGGGTGCTAGATTGGAGAATCAGTAGGGTTCTTCAGGAGTGTATGATCTTGGTCATCAAGTGAGCATAGCTATGATAGGAGATCTACATGGTAAGTAAGATCATTGATATGCAGGTGTGTGTGTGCACAAGGTCAAGGTTCACAGGTGTGTAAAACCAGCTTGATCTGTAGGTGGAAGATCAGATAGAATAACAACACAACAGGGAGCAGTATCAAGAGAGATCTACTTGGAGTACAGGTGTGTGCTCAGAGCATAGAGGAAGGCAAGGAAGATCCTTCCATAAGTAAGGTCTATTAAGGTGCAGGTTGTTGCAGGTTCAAGGAAGATCTACTTGAAGTATGTTTGAATACTTGTGGAGTGCATGGAGCACTTGTGGTGTGCGTGGAGCACAGGTATAAGGTGAACACCAACTCTGTGTGTGAGTTGGGTGTTGGGACCTAAGAGAGAGAGCTTTGAGGAGAGAAGTATTGTTCACTTGAGGTGTGGGAAGCCTCTGAAGAGGTGGTGGAGAAGAAGTGGCATCTTCTTTATTGTATTCTTTTCTGTAAGAGTTTTAATACAAGTTGTGTATTGTCTCTCATATCTTGTGTTATTTTTGGATTCTAGTTACTTGTTGATTCTGGTTATTTCCGCATATTAAGTTGCTTCTATTTGGTAATCAATTGTGTGCTTACAGTGTTTCATATTCTCAACACGTGGTATCAGAGCTAAGGTTGCAGGAAGCAGTTTTGTGTTTGGTTACAGGTCACTCTCAGGGGTTTCTGATTGAGTGGGAGTAGAGCAATGGTAGATCAAAGTAAGCTAAGGATGGAGGAGTTGAAAAGCACAGATGGTCACTTACAGTCCGATGGAAAGAAAGAGCAGGTAAAAGAAAATTGTTGGTTTGTGGAAGATCAGCATGGAGGAACTGAAGAAGCAGATGTTGTAGGTGATGTGGCATAGGATGCTCTGGGAGGTTTCTTGGATAAAGTTGAATCTTGGATATCAGATTCGGTTGCCTCTTTCCATGCAGCTCTAGGTAGAGGAGCTGGTGAGCCTTGCCAAAGAATAGGCAAAGGGGAAGTGAAGCTGAAATTATAGGCGGCCAACACATGGGTGTTGAAGGAGGTCATGCAGGTCCCAAGTTTGGAGATGTGGCTAATTTATTTAGAAGAGTTGGGTGATGAGAGGTGTACTAGAACTCTCATAGTGGATGCACTTGAATTAGCTGGTGGTAAGAAAAAAGGTACTCTTTATCTACTTGTTTATATTACTGATTCTTCTTTTATTGCGGAGACGTGGCTTCGTAGGCTTGGTCACATGAGCAGGAAGGAGATGCATGTTCTTAAGCGAAAGATAGATATATTTGACGGGCTTAAGAACTGGAAAGCCTTGGTGTTCTTGGAGGAGATGGCAGATAGAGACCAATGGATGGGGCTGGATACTTTTGAGCAGGGCAGCTTGGACATTGGACTTGATTCAAAGGAGCTCCTGGGCAAAACGTCATCACTCACAGGAAACACAGGTATCAGCATCGGTAGGAAAA
Organism: Torreya grandis; assembly: GCA_037957365.1. Classification (NCBI taxonomy): domain Eukaryota; kingdom Viridiplantae; phylum Streptophyta; class Pinopsida; order Cupressales; family Taxaceae; genus Torreya; species Torreya grandis. The sequence continues at coordinate 2,165,439 of JARHVA010000112.1, read as the reverse complement.
TTGACATCGGCAGTATGTAAGACCAATATCATTCACAAGGACCGATGTCGGCAGCAAGAGGACACCGACATCAGCAGGTTGGTAGTCAGGACAGGTGTAGGAACCGATGTCGGTTGGATGCAGACTGTGTAGTGGCCGAGGTCAGTCACTGTAACAAATTTTGGGTGGACAGCGAGCTGTCAAGGAGTCTCAAACACCCATATGGAGGACTGAAGACATAAGTAGGCCTCAAATTCGTTGTTCCTCTTCTTTATACTAGTTGCTAACTGCAGAGCAGGAAGGATCCAGGAAACAGTGGGAGCGTGGCATGGAGAGATTGCAGAACCAGACGGGAGATTTGGTAGGGTTGCCAGCTGGTATGTTAGCACTGCAAGATGAATGGATTCCTTAGTTGAAGAATAGAGAGAATGGATACGTGAGATGGAAGACCAGATCATGCAGTCTTGAGGAGCTGCAGGATAGTGGTACAGGGTTTGACAGGTGGAGAACGAAGCATGGCTTTAGTCAATGTTAGGTAACTACTGTGGTTTGTCTTACCAGGTGGATGATAACTCATGACATCATTCTATTGTTGTATGTGGATGGTATGTTTGCTAGCAGGATTGTACATACAAGTTTTTTTGCTGAGTTAAGGGTAAGATTAGTTCAGTTGTTTGCTATGAAGAATTTGGAGCAGCGAAATTCTTTGGCATGGGAGACATGGAGATTACAGGTTGATTTTGTCTCCAATGGAAGCTGATGTGAATCAGGTGTTGGCGAGGTTCAGGATGCAGAATCGGAGCACACTAAGGGCTGGATAGGTACAGTGTCTGAAATCACATGAGGTCTAGGATAGCCCTGAGTTTTCCCAAGTAGTGGGAGCTGTCTGAGAGTTTGGTGCCAATTTGGAGAAGTGGATTCTTAGGTATTTGAGAGAGACCAAGAGTAGGGATTCATGCTATTTAGGGTCAGGACTTCACTACATGTGTTTGTAGATGCAGATGCGGCAGGGTACTCAGATGACAGGAGGTACACCACAGGTTGTGTGGTGGGTTGTCTTCAGAGTTGAGCTTAAAGAGGGATACAAGCTAGGAAACAGATTAGACGGGGTATAGGTACAGGTACAATGTAGCTATTTATCTCCAAGTGGGAGATTGTTAGGTTGTGGAGCTAAAAGCTTCACTGATGTAGATATGGAGAAGGCCATTGGAGGAGTTGCTGGAGTGTCACAGACACCGGCGTCGGTCAGGCCAACTGACGTCGGCAGGTAGGAGACAAGAAGAAATCATCATTGGTCAAAGATCGGCTGACGTCGGTGACCCCCAGGCAGACAGGGACTGACGTCGGTTGCCTGTGTGGTTTGACTGCAAGTATATTACGGGCAGTTAGTTGACGAACCAAGTGTTTGCATGATGAGAGCTAATTATAAACTGAGAGCTATGGATCTAATTATTGTATTAGGTGTCTAATTATTGTTTGGATGAGATTTATATAATAGACTCATGGTTGTATTGTAAACTTGTGCTAGAGAGTAAGAGAGCATTATTATAAGCTCCTTCTGTGTGTGAGGTAGAGCAATGGTGTGTTCCTCCTAGTGCCACGGTACCAAGGTGGGTGCTGGATTGGAGAATCAGTAGGGTTCTTTAGGAGTGTATGATCTTGGTCATCAGGTGAGCATGGCTATGATAGAAGATCTACATTGTAAGTAAGATCATTGATATGCAGGTGTGTTTGTGTGTGTGCAAGGTCAAGGTTCACAGGTGTGCAGAACTAGCTTGATCTGTAAGTGGAAGATCAGATAGGACAGCAACACAACAGGGAGCAGTATCAGGAGAGATCTCCTTGGAGTACAGGTGTGTTCTCAAAGCATAGAGGAAGGCAAGGAAGATCCTTTCATAAGTAAGGTCTATTGAGGTGCAGGTTGTTGCAGGTTCAGGGAAGATCTACTTGAAGTACATTTGAGTACTTGTGGAGTGCGTGGAGCACTTGTGGTGTGCGTGGAGCACAGGTATAAGGTGAACACCAACTCTGTGTGTGAGTTGGGTGTTGGGACCTAAGAGAGAGAGCTTTGAGGAGAGAAGTATTGTTCACTTGAGATGTGGGAAGCCTCTGAAGAGGTGGTGGAGAAGAAGTGGCATCTTCTTTATTGTATTCTTTTCTGTAAGAGTTTTAATACAAGTTGTGTATTGTCTCTCATATCTTGTGTTATTTCTGGATTCTAGTTACTTGTTGATTCTGGTTATTTCTGCATATTAAGTTGCTTATATTTGGTAATCAATTGTGTGGTTCTAGTGTTTCATATTCCCAACACGTGGTATCAGAGCTAAGGTTGTAGGAAGCGGTTTTGTGTTTGGTTACAGGTCACTCTCAGGGGTTTCTGATTGAGTGGGAGTAGAGCAATGGTAGATCAAAGTAAGCTAAGGATGGAGGAGTTGAAAAGCACAGATGGTCACTTATCCTATCTTGAGAAAAATGGGATCAAACACCATCTCACATTTCCCTACACTCCATAAAAAAATGGGGTTGTAGAAAGGATGAATAATAATATGATGAATATGGTTCATGCTATGTTGTACTATAAAGGGGTAAATCTATATTTTTGGGCCAAAGTAGCTAAAATAATAGTATACCTCTATAATCAATCATCATTAACCTCTTTTGATTATAATATTCTGTATGAGATGTTGTGTGTTCATCTCCCATCAGTGTGACATCTTAAATTTTTATACCCACTTGTTATGCATCGATTCAAAAGGAGAAAATAAATTAGTCCACAAGAGTCAAAAATGCATTTACCTGGTATATTTTAAATCATCCAAGGCATATAGGCTATATGATGAGAAATAGATGAAGTTTTTTATCTGAAGAGAAGTTGTATTTTATGAGTTTGCAAAGGACAAAGAACACATTGATCTAAAATTTAATCAAATTGATAAGTATGCAATGTTTGATGTCAACAAAGAGTGATTTGGATGTTCCAAATAATTAGTGGGGGACACACATTTTAGAATCTATTGATTTTATAGTCTCATATACATGATATCAAATCTCTTCGTGAAAGGGAGAGTGAAACTTCATTAGACAATAAATATGGGTTACTAGAATAGAGGGAAAAAGTGATGGAACTATAGAGGATGAACTTGAAGCAACTAAAATAAAGAAACATATGCCTAAGTGGGCCACTCAAATATTGAAATATATGAAACCTAATAAAGTTGGGAAAACTAGCACAAGAAGTGCACATACATTTGCATCACAATCAGATAAGTCCCTTGAATAAATTTAGGACATAATTGAAAATCTCACCTTGAATGATTCTCTAGAATAATTTAATGTTGTATTTGATTTAGAACCAACATCTTTCAAATAATCTTATAAGCTTGATGTTGAACACACTATCTATTGAGAGGGAGTGAATCAATAGATGAGCTAAAACCTAGTTCTTAAAACTTTTAAATAAGATACATAATGTATATGTAAAGTAAAGAAAAAAAATAGAGATCATACACACACATAAGAATGTTCAACACTAGATTTTAGCCTGGAAACCCAAAGGGAAAAACCACGATGAGAAACGCTCCAAGAAGCTGTTGTTCTAATCTAGCCTCACAGAAAAGATGTCTCATAGACAAATGTAACTAGTTACATTGAAGATCACCCACTCTAAGGAAGAATCAACTTCCTAACTGAGCACCAACTCATTTTTTCTTATGGCACCAACCTATTAGAGAAATGAAGCTATAACTTCATAATACAAAAGAGATTTAGAATGAATCTTGTTCAATTTTCTGTTACAAGTTTTAACTATAACTGCACCTTCACACAATGTGCCTTCTTATCTTATCTACCTCTATTTATTTGTGTCTATATATCTTCTATATTGAATCACCTTATTCACTTTGCCTCTTTATGCTATTTGCATATGTCCTTACTTGATAATTTTTGAGTTAACACTCTAATTATTATTGCAGCAATAGTAAAAGACACTTTCAAATCTTTTATTCATAGCATATATAGATAAATTAATTTTAGGGTTTTATATTTTTAAAGTGTTCACACTTCAACTACTCTCAACCAGTTCAAGATTTTGATCTATATTCAATGTGACTTTGAATTCATGTCTCGATTCATGTTTCAAACAACAATGTTCAAATGTCTTTACTATCTTTGGCATCTACACTTCTACTATTCTTAACTGTGCCACTTCCTCAATCAATTAGATTGATTAATCTTGAGCTCCATGAAGATATATCAAGTTCATCACTATTTCTAATTGTTCCTTTAGAAACATTTATAACACATAAAATGTGAGCTTTTTATTTCTTTCACCATGCCAAGTTCACATTATTTTCTTTGTTGGATCTTTCCTTATGACCTCTTGACACTTGTCAAATGCACGTGCACTTGGAGGATAATTTGTCTTCGCTTCACACTATTGGATCTAATGCACTGATCAAGCATGAGCCATTGGTCTTTTAAAGCAACATGAATTTCAATTCTTGCTTTATCATTAACCTTCGAGCTTTTTTTCTTCCTTTTTTTCATCTCTCTACTTTCTATATGATGGGTTCACTTCCACTCCTTTCGATTGTGCTCAATATGCTCAATCATTACCCTTTGTCTATTTGTCCTTTAAAACTATTGAAAATGATCTATTTTAGAAGCTTGGTAATGATCCATTTCGTCCAAAGGGTGTCATTTGGTAACTTTTTTTGGGACTTTTATTTTGGTCTATTTTCCTAACTTAATTATATGGGTTCTTTTTGTCAAGCTCTTCTTTTTTAGACTTTCATACTGACTTATCTCTCTCCTTCAAAATTTCTTTTCTTCAAACTTTTTGTCTAAGACATTTCTTTGGACTTTTTGTCCATGAGACATTTCTTTAGACTTTTTGTTCACATCATTTCTTCAGACCTTTTGTCCATGTCATTTCTTTAGACTTTTTGTCTAAGATATTTCTTTAAACATTTTTTCCATGTCATTTCTTCAAACTTTTTGTTCGTGACATTTCCTCAAACTCTTTTTAATCTACCCTTTAACTTTTTTACAAGTGTCCACATACCCTTTGCAACGTTCAAAAGATACCCTTTGGATTTTTTGAAAAGGTCCACTTGCCTTTTGAAATGTTTAAAAGATACCCTTCTTACTTTTTTAAAAGGTCTATTTTCCCTTCAAAATGTTCAAAAGATACCCTTCAAATTTTTTGAAAAGGTCGACTTGCCCTTCAGAACATTCAAAAGATACCCTTCAGACTTTCTAAAAAGGTCCATTTGCCCTTCAAAAAGTTCAAAAGATACCCTTCAGACTTTTGAAAAGGTCCACTTGCCCTTCAAAATGTTCAAAAGATACCCTTAAAACTTTTTGAAAAGGTCTACTTGCTCTTCACAATGTTCAAAAGATACCCTTCAGACTTTTGTTAAGGGACAATTTTTCGAAAAGGACTTGACAATTTTTCTGAAATAATTGTCCTTGCCATTTTTTCTAAAAGAATTCTTCAAGACTATTTTAGGTTTTCCATCCTTTTTGACTTATCCCGATTGCCTCTTCTAGACCCTTTTGGGTTTTTAACATTACTTGACTTATCAACTTGAGAGAATCAGTCCCTCTTCAAATCCCAATTACTTCATCTAGACCCTTTCGGGTATTTACCTTTACTTAAAAACATGAAAGAAGTAAATTTATTCCATAAACCCAACCAACTTTATTAGACTAGTTTGGAGTTTCGAGATTGGTTTACTTATTTTATAAGTAAGAACACTTCACAAACCCGATTTACTCCACAAATCTACTCAACTCAACCTCTGGCATTAATGCATAATCAGATTCAATCTCAATGACATCAACCTTTGACATCAATGACAATTCCATGCTACCTTAGATGGGAATGACAATTCTTCAGTCCTTAGACTACTTTCCAGATTATGATATCAAAACTGTCAACTATCTCCTTGCTTAAATTGCCAACAATCTCCCCCTTTGTCATTGATGGTAAAACACCCTCAAAAGCAAAAACATCCTCAAAATTCTATTCTCATTATGCTTGCTTTCTCTTATTCTAATTTATCCCCCTTTGAAATTAATGATAAAGAGTGTTTGCTAAAACAATAAGACAAACTATTGCTTTACTAGCTTTTGAGATATTCTAATCCTTGGACCTATTTGGATAGAGAATTATAAAGAAAGACTCCCCCTTGGATAATGCACACTGAACTGAACTATTCCTATGACTCTCTTGGCTTTCATATGCTTCAACTAATCTCAGATATAGCATTGGTCTGAAAGACCAATCAATAATAGATATATCTCTTACATAGATGAGTATAGAAATCTAGATCCAACATACCTTAGTCTTCTCCTTAACATCAAATGGTAAATAGTGTGTAAAGTACATAGTAGATTGCCTTCAATATTAATCCAAGAGTTAATAATGTTCCTACAATTCTCCCCCTAGACTTATAACCTATCACAAGAGTCTAGTGATATGGGGTGGGAGCTACAACTCCTAATTTTTCTCTCAGATACTCAAATTGCTCCTTGGGAAGAGGCTTGGTAAAGATATCTGCAATCTAATCCTTGGTTGGCACATATTCCATTGTGACCTCCTAACTTGCTACCTTTTCTCTCAAAAAATGATATTTTATGGAAATATTCTTGGTTCTAGAATGCATCACTAGATTCTTGGATAGATTTATGGCACTTGAACTATCACAAAAAATAGAGATAGGTGCTTGATATTCTACCTTTATGTCCTAAGAGTTTGCTTCATCCACAAAATTTGAGTGCAACAAGTAGCTACTATGACATACTCTACTTTAGTTTTAGAGAGTGTAATCGATTCTTGCTTCTTACTTAGCCAAGACACAAGTCTATTACCCAAAAAAATGCACCACCACTTATGATTTTTTTGTCATCCACACTTCCTACCTAATCAACATCAGTATATGCAACAAAAGTAAGATCTTATCTAGTTGGGTACCACAACCCATAGTCAATTGTGCTCTTGATATACCTAAAAATTCTTTTTATAGAATTAACGTGTGATTTATTTGGGGTTGTTTGAAACCATGCAACTATGCGCACTGCTTACATGATGTCTAGTTTTGATGCTATTAGATACAACATGTTGCCTATCATTGATCTATACATTATATTATTTACATTAGGAGAGTCATCTTCCTTGCTTAGATTGAAAATAGTCATCATGGGAGTACCAACTAGATTGTTGTCCTCCATTCCAAATTTCTTGAACATCTCCTTCGTGTACTTATCTTGAGATATGAATATCCCTTCATTAGTTTGTGTAATTTGTAAACCAAGGAAGAAGGAGAGTTCTCCTAGCATTGACATTTCAAATTCATTTTACATTCACATAAAAAATTCTTTACACATGTTACTATCACCACCTCCAAATATAGTATCATCCACATAAACAATAATAATCAACATATGCTCACCTTTTGATTTAAAATATAGATTATTGTTTGCACACCCTTTTATGAAACCTTATCATTATAGGTATTGATCCAATCATGAATACCATGCTTTAGGTGCCTGTTTCAGACCATACAAAGCTTTCTTTAGTTTACACACATAATTTTCTTCCTCTGCTAATTGAAACCTTTTCGTTGTTCAATGTACACTTCCTCTTCTAAGTTTTCATTCAAAAATGCTAACTTCACATCCATTTGATATGCCTTGAATTTATTATGAACAGAGAATGCCAAGAATTTTTTTATAGCTTCTAGTCTTTCCACAGGAGCAAAGTCTCTACCTTATACTTATGCATATCCTTTGCACACCAGTCTATCTTTGTTTCTTATGACTGCTCTATCTTCATTGAGTTTGTTTCTATAAACCCACTTAGTTCCTATTACATTCTTATTTGAGGGTCTATGAACTAATTCCCAAGTTTTATTATTTTCAATTTGGCTGAGTTCTTTTTCCATGGTTGTTAGCTAGTTTTCATCTTTCTTGGCTTCATTTAAGGTCTTGGGCTCAATTTCTAAAAGTAGAACAAAGTTTAATTGCTCCTTGTTTATTATAGATCTTCTCCTAGTCTGAGCACCCTCATCTTTGTTGCCAATTATCTGCTCCTTGGGATGTTCTTTTTAAACAAACCTTGCAGGTGCCCTTTTACTCTTTTCTTCCTCCTCTTCACTATCTTCTACTTTATTTTCTGCTCCTTCTAATTCTTCAATTTTTATCTCCTCATTTAGCTCAACTTGTTTGAATATTTCTTCTACCTTGATGTTGATGATTTCAAATATTTTATGCAGCCATCTGTTCTAACACACATAGGCCTTTGCTATGAGTGGAGTATCCAATAAAAATTCCTTCATCACATCTTGACTCGAAACTTTCAAGTTTGGCCTCTTTTTTTTTTTGATGTAGCACTTGCTTCCAAACACTCTGAAATACTTTACAGATGTAGGTTTTTCAAACAATAGTTCATATGGGGTTTTATCACTTTTTACCCTAAGTTGAACTCTATTTATGATATATACTATTATTTGAACTTCCTTTTTCCAATATCCATCAGGAATTTTTTTCTCTTTTAGTTTTATTCTAGCCATCTCCTTCATAGTTCTATTTTTTCTCTTTACAACCTCATTTTGCTATGGAGTTCATGCAACAAAGTATTGTCTCTTAATCCCATGCTTCTCACAATATTCTATAAACTCATTGGAGGTGAATTCTTCACCTTTGTCTGATCTTAAATATTTGATTTTTCTTCCCATTTCATTCTCAACCATGGCCTTGACGATCTTAAATCTCTCAAAGGATTTTGATTTATCTTTCATAAAAGTTACCCTTGTCATCCTTGAAAAGTCATCTACAAATAGCATAAAGTAGTATACACTTTTGGATCCTTTTATCCTAGTAGGACCACATAAATCTATATAAACTACTTGTAATGGTTTTGAGGTTGCATATTCTTTCATTTCAAATTGAACCCTTGTATGCTTTCCTAGTTGGCATGTTCTGCATGTGATGTTTACATGTTTGATTATTTTGGGCATATTTCTAACACACTTGTTGGATCTTACTTTGAATAGATTGTCGAAGTTAACGTGACCCATTATTTTATGCCATAACTAACTCTCATCAAATTTTTTGATGAGGCAACTTGTATCATTTTCTTTAATCAAGTTGTATATATTGTTTTCAGTTATTCTTCCTTATTCAATGGTTTTTCTAGTTCTTTTCAGTTTGCAACCTTCAGCATTAAATATGAATTCATAACCACTATCACACATTTGACTTACACTTAAGAGATTATGTTTAATTCCTTTAAGATATAGGACATCATATGTAGGAAGCTTGCCATTTATGTGCAAGGTTTCTTTACCTCTGATTTTGATTGCAATGTTATCTCCTAGACTGATAGTCCATTCCTTGCATCTACTTAAATTGGTGAATTTAATCTTGTCCCCAGTCATATGATTTGAGCAACCACTATCTAAGACCCACAAGTTTTGATCTTTGGCATGGAGTGCCATTTAAGAAATCAGGGATTGATCTTTCAATTTCCACATCTTTTTGGGTCTCTTATCTACCTTTTTCCTTTCTTTAAGAGTGTCCTTTGAAACTCTATTTTCATTTAAATCCCTACCTTTGCCTAAACTATAATTTCCTATCATTACAATGTTATCTCTACAATACTTAGCTATATGTCTAGAATTATTGCAATTGTAACATATTAAATTTGAATCTATCAAAGGAGCAAATGAATTTCTACTAGCAAAATTAAATATTTTAGTAAGAGAAACTCTACAATCAGTAGCCCCATGATTGACATATTATAGCTAAAAAAATAATGATAAAGGAAGGAAATTACCTAGTCATAACATTATTTGGTGCAGTATACAAAAAATTGTTACCTTTTTACCTTTTTAGGTTTGCCACTTTGATGTATCCTTCTACATCTTGGATTGGTCTTTATGTCTTTTATGATCTTTGCCTTCATTTCTTCTTTGATGATATTCTCATTCACAGCTTTTGATTTTCCTATTTTCTTGAAGTTATCATACAAGTTCATTGATGTACAAGCTAAGGATCCTTTTTCTTTACCATATCCAAGACCTGGCTTTTCATTTGAAGGTTTTTCTGCACTGATCATTTCACTAAGAACTTGTGATATTTTCGTTAGCTTTAATCTTTTTTTTAGTTGGTCTCTTGCCTTCTCAAGTTCTTTCTTTAAAGATACTACTTCTACTTCAAGTCTCATACATTCATTGGATTTTGACTAGAGATCCATCTTGACAACTTCTATTGTTCTGTTAGCTTCCTCAACTTGATGTTTTAGCGTCATAATCATTTGATTAGCCTTTTCAAGCTCCTTCTTCTCATGCTTCCTCTATGTTTTCTTTTCTCAGATTTTCAATTTCTTCAAGAGCACACATAAGTTCACTTTCAAGATCAATTTCACCTTCTTCTCCTTCATCCCAATCTTCATCTTCATTTTGTTCTCGATTCAAGGAGGTAAATTCTTCTGCTATAAATAGCAACTCATCTCCCTCAGATAGAAAAGCACATTCATTCTCATCGTTAGAGCTGTCACAATTAATTTCTCCCACTAAGTCACTATCTTCTTTTATATATAACCCCTTTTTGTTTTTGAAGAAGTTTTTCCTCTTAACATAATGTGGTTTCACCTTTTTGATATTTTCTACTTACTCAGCATTTTCCTTCTTATTATATGGACATTTTACAGTGAAGTGTCCTACCTTGACACAATTAAAACACTTGAATGAAATTTTTCATTTATACTTACCTGATCCTCGCTTCAATTTTTTAACAAAATTTAATTTTTCACCATCAATCACCTCAGAATCGAGCATAGAGGTTTCTTCTTTTATAGACTTTACTACTTTGAATGCTACTTCTCTCTTAACCATGTTTGTCTCTCCCATCCTTATTTTGTAGGTTGTAAATGTTCCATGTAGTTCATCCACATTAAGCTTGCCCAAATATCTCACTTCTTCAATAGCCAAAATTTTGGAGTCGTATCTTGATGGAAGGGATCTCAGAGCCTTCTTGACAATAGTTGATTCTTTTATTGTTTCTCCAAGTCCTATTATGGTATTGACTATTTCATCTACCCTGAGGAGGTAGTCAGCTATCTTCTCTTCTTCATTCATCTTCAGGTTTCAAACTATCCTTTGTGTGTTTGCAGCTTGGCCTATTTCACTTTGATGTCTACTTCATAGATACTTTTTAACTTATTCCAAATGTCTTTTACACTCTGATAGTGTATAACTTTGACAAACTCAAAGTTTGACAACCCAAAAAGAATAACATTCTTTACTTTGGTATTGTTTCCATAAGCTTTTTTAGTTTCTTGATCAATAGGAGTTATAGTAGGTGTTGTATAACCATTTACCATTGACATCTATACATCAAACCCTAGGGAAGACAAGTATGCTTCCATTTTTATGCTCTAGAAAGCATAGTTAGACCCATCATATAGAGGATCCTTGTTTGATGAATATCCTTCTCAGTAGGCCATTCAGTTCACTAACCATGATCTACCTAAGCTGATTAAGATTCTCTTAAAGAACTTGCACTCTGATATCAATTGTTGAACACACTACCTATTAAGAGGGGGGTTGAAGCAGTAGATGAGCTAAATCCTAGTTCTTAAAACTTTTAAACAAGATACATAATGTATATGCAAATTAAAGAACAAAAATAGAGATCATACACACACATAAGAATGCTCAACACCAGATTTTTACATGGAAACCCAAAGGAAAAAAACCATGGTGAGAAAAGCTGCTAAAAGCTGTTATTCTAATCCAACCTCACAGAAAAGATGTCTCATAGAATAACCTCACTGGTTACATTAAAGATCACCCAATCTAAGGAAGAATCAACTTCCTAACTAAGCACCAACTCAATTTTTCTGATGGCACCACCCTATCAAAGAAATGAAGCTACAACTTCAGAATACAAAAGAGATTCAAAATGAATCTTGTTTAATTTTCTATTACAAGTCTTATCAATTTTTATCACATATGCAAATCAATTTGACATTAACACACTATACCAAAATATAAAATCTAAAAAGAGTCCTTTATTTATCTCAAGAGGTTACAAAATACCAATCTTTCCAAAGTCTATTCATGCCCAAGAGAGGTATTTCCAACATTTTTCGAGGTTTAGAAGGTTTTATTTAGAGACAAAGAGAGAGAGAGAGAGAGAGAGAGAGAGAGAGAGAGAGAGAGAGAGAGAGAGAGAGAGAGAGAGAGAGAGAGAGAGAGAGAGAGAGAGAGAGAGAGAGAGAGATGTGCTTTGAAAGAGGCCCAACCACTTTCAATGGATTAACACCAATTCAAGGACATTGAGTACTGATCTTATCAATAAATAATGTCCTTGTAAAAGAATTGAATGATCCATTTATCTTTATCCAACCATCAAGTCACCTTCTCAAGACTCTTTGTCATCTTTTAATTGATCTACTTTTGAAGATGAAAACTTTATACCTTAGAACTAACATAGCCATGATTATTATGATTTAGATTGCTCTAAATATATGTTTTATCTTGGAAATGACCATGCCAAAGGATAAGAAGCTTTCCCATAATCACATATCTTCCCTTGAGAAAATATCTAGGCAAGGTCTCATTATAGATTGAAAGCTAATCATGTTTATTGGTTTTATTATAGCTATCATGTTGATGATATGGATCGATATTGTTTTGAAAATGGTTTCCAACCCTTGATTTGTATTAGGTCTTAAAAGATCCATCTCACTTTTACTGAGCTTTAATGGCTATGCTCAATCCTGTTGGCTCATTTTGGTTCAATCCTGGATCTTGTTCGAACTTGGTTCCCTGCATTTGCTTGCTTTGGATAAAAAATAGCTCGTAGACTTCCATAAAAAATGTCTTGGCCTTTCCCTTTGTTCATTGGCTACTAAAAAATGACTTGGATCATTGACATGTTAACCCATCTCATTTCATTAGATCTTATTTGTTTGGATGAATGTTGATCATTTATATTCTACCAGTTGAACGTGTTATTAACACTTGTCATACATTCATTCTCAATATATATTGACTTCTTTGACCCATGCTCACCATTAGATATTTCTCACAATTGAACATGTGTCAATGATCCTGCTCTTTGAATTTAAATGGATACTTCATGAGGCTTTACTTTGACATCTACATGCTTGTATTTGATGTCTATGAAAATGTATTTGAAATCCATGTGATCATCTATAAGATATTTTAATTCTAATGACTATTTGTCATGACTTAAACTTCATATCTATGCGCCTGTCATTTGATGTCTATGCGACCTTATTTGATGTCTACACGACCATCAAATTTAAAATTTGGTGGTTTCTTGACTGAGATTTATTTTGGCATCTGCATAAACATCAATGATGTCTACAAGATCATCAATAACATCTGCAAGACTATCAAACTTTAAACACCAATGGATTTTTGTTTGAGCTTAAATTTGACGTTTGTATGAACATCTTGTTCTATAAGTCAATATTTGAAAGCTTATATATTGAGATACAAAAATCTTGAAGGCATGAAACTTGTAAGGGATGATATAGGTACTAAGAACAACATGTCCATTTGACTCGAGGGCTTATGAGGCTTTTTAAGCATACTTATCAAATATACAAACAAGTTGACTAGTCTATTTCTAAGTGATGTCCTGATGATGATTTGATCTATTTATACTTGTTCTTTTGAGATTTTACTTGATCTTTGGAAGCTCAGATGATTTTTTTGAGACAAAATCAAACTTGTCCATGGTCTGAACTACAAGATTGCCTATACAAACTTACCTAGATCCTTTATTTACTCTATAAAACTATCCTTTGAGGACTAATATAATTACACTTTAAGATTGCTTAAATTGTTTCAAAATCATTACAAGAAATATGATCTCCCTCTTTTATCATTGAATCATGTCTTCAATCAGGACCCTACTTAGCTCTTTTAGCTCTGTATGTAGGCCAAAAATGGCCAACCTCTTCGGTGACTCATCTAGGTAGCATGCCTATTATGCTCGAACTCATACCATTTACATGACTCTTGACACATAATAGATAACAAATCTATTCCATGAATTCAAGAGACCTCTTGATTGATTAAAAAAGATAATAGACTCCACCAAAATAAGGAGGGAAACACGAAAAAAAAGGGAGCTAACTAAACAAAGTAGATGTGCAAACAAAGTACTTATTTTGGATAAAACAAAAGTAAACTAGTCTAACTAACCAAGACAAAACATGATCCACCTAAATTCAAAGGGAAATCTCTGAACTCACTCATTTTAAGAAATGATACAAGTTACAAAGCAAGTTGTTTATTAAACATAACCATTGATGAGTGATTATTATTTCCTACCAACTCTCTTAGCATCTCCTCAAATGAGTCATCACCAATAAACTAGTCACCAACAAAAATAAACTCTTCTTGTACTTTAGGATCTTTTTCATATTGCTTGTCAACTACAACTTTGTCTAGTGATATCTCATCTATGTATTATCATTGAGTGACCTCATATTTCTTATCATCTACTATGAGATCATCAAGATCTTCAAAGAACTTTGATTAGTCAACCCAATATATATCATGTTCCTAAATAGGTGACTCTTGATCAATCTTCTCAATAACATGCTCTCTAATGGGCAACACATCCTTATAAAGCTCTTCAATCTCTTACCTAGATTTAAAGTACAACTGATAATCATCTTTATGATCTTCACTTTGATCAACCTAGATAAGATTAGTTTGAAAGGTATCTCAAATTCATTCATGACTTCAACTAGTAATAATTCTTCATGGAGTTCTTCCAAAACAAGACCAACCTTCTCTTGTATACATAAGGTAACTTCTTCAAGATCAGCTATAACCTCATTCTCAACTTGTACCTCAAGTGAAGTATCAATGAGGATCTCTTCATCATACACACTTGAAGCATCTTCTTCACATTGTCCAAGAACTTAACTTGTAGCTACAACCTCTTTCTTTATCTCCCATAGAATAGGTTCCTCTTTAATAAGGGAGATGATGTGAGGGTGATGAAATTCCTTAGTTTTAGAGGGAATATGAAGCATGGAAGGTTGATCATGATCAAATTTTTGAATTTTGAGGGTAATGGAATCATTTATGGAGTTTTGGAGAGGAGGGAAAGAGAAACTTTTGAAGACTTCTACATTTTGTTCCTTCCGCTTAGCCATCACCTCATCAAAGTTTGAAATCTCCTTATTCTCATGGACAACTTGAACTTGAGGGGTGAGTGGTGAAGAAGGGAGACTATAAGAAGGTTTGGTTTCTTGAATATGAATATGATTCTATTTTTGACTCCAATTAGGTAGCTCCCTTGGCTCAGATTTAATATGGTTAAGAACTTCATGAGAGTAAGGAACATAAGAATATTGGTAAGGAATACAAGAGGGTTCTTTAGATAACTAGTTCAAATCACTTTTATACCTCTCCAAAGCCCTCATCTTCTCTAAGACAAAGGTACAAAACTCATGCCTCTCCTCTATATCATTAGACACATTTATAAATAGACCATTCACTTCCTCATACTAGGAATATGAACATACTTTTCTTGCATATGCTAGTATTTTGATCTTTATCTCATCCATTCTTTCATGGAGATAAGGCTACTCACATGCAACATCATAACCATATGGGAAAGGTGAAATCTGGTCTTGAGACTAAGATGGTGTATAAGGAAGGTAGGAGTCATGTTCTTGATACTAAGGATCATGGGAAAATTGATAAGGCTCATCATAGATTTGATAAAAATCTTGGTAAGGTTGATTAGGATCATAACAAGGCTTATATGGATCATGAATGCATTTGCTCATAGGATCTATTAACTTCTTTGACCCACGCTCATCATTATATATTTATTGTGATTGAACATGAGTTAATGATCCTACTCTTTAAATTCAAATGGCTACTTCATGAGGCTTTATTTTGACATTCACATGCCTGTATGTGATGTCTAAACGAACGTATTTGACATCCAAATGCTTATTTGTGAGATATTTTAAATCAAATGACTATTTACCATTACTTAAACTTGACGTCTATGTGGCCATCATTTGACATCCACATGATCGTATTTAAAATCCATGTGACCATCAAATTTAAACTTTGGTGGTCTATTGACTGAGATTTATTTTGACATCTACGTGAATGTCAATGATATCTATGAGATTATCAATGACATATGTAAGACCACCAATCTTTAAACACAAATGGATTTTCATCTGAGCTTAAATTTGACATCTCCATGAACATCTCATTCTACAAGTCAATCTTTGAAAACTTATATATTGAGATGGAGAAAGTGTGAAGGTATGAAACTTGTAGGGGATGATCTAGGTACTAATATCAACATGTCCATGTGACTCAAAATCTTGTGAGGATTTTTTAGCATACTTATCAAATGTGCAAACAAGTTAACCCATCTATTTCTAAGTGACATCCTAATGATGGTTTGATCTCTCTAGACTTGTTCTTTTGAGCTTTTTCTTGATCTTTAGAAGCTTGAATGATTTCTTGAGGCATAATCAAACTTATCCATGACCTGAACTACAAGATTTCATGTGCAAACTTACCTGGATCCTTAATTTACTCTCTAGAACTATCCTTTGAGGATCAATAAAATTACACTTTAATCTTGCTTAAAGTGTTTCAAAAGAGTTGCAATAAATATGATCTCCATCTTTTATCACTAAATCACTTCTTCAATTCGGACCCTGCTTAGCTCTTTTGGCTTTGTATGTAGGCCAAAAATGGCCAACAATTACTACTTAGGTATTCAGTTAATTCAAAAACAAAATTATTTCTTCATCACTTAGCAGAAGTATGTTGGTGACATTCTAAGAAAGTTTATAATGAAAGATTATAAGCCTCTCAACACACCCATACAACAAAATCTCAAAATGACATCTGAAGATTTAATAGATTTAGTTTATGCCACTAAATGAAAACAACTCATTGGAAGTCTGATTTATGTGGCCACAACTCAACCAAATATATCATTTACAGTTAGTGTCCTCTCAATATGCATACAAAAAATTAGGGATAGTCATTAGGTAGTAGTAAAAAGGGTTCTCAAATATCTCAAAGGAATAAAATTTTGGTCTCAAATACTCTAGGGTAGGAAACTTCAAATTGGTTGGGTATTCAGCTTCCAAGTATGCTGGTGACCATGAAAATGAAGTCCACCTCAGGTTTTATGATGAATTTGGGAACAATAGTTGTTAGTTAGAAATTTAATAAGTAATCAATGCTGACAATTTCTTCAATAGAAGTAGAATATATGGCCACTTCAGAGGGAACTAGAGAGATATTATGGCTCAAAAGGGTTCTTTCATAATTATAGGAGCAACGTGTTTTGTCAACTCCTCTCATGGTTGAAAACACTTTTATAATCTAGATGGTAAAGAATCCTATCTTTTGTGATCTAACCAAACATATCAATACCAAATTTCATTTGATTCAACACTATGTGAAAGATGGTAGTGTCAAGTTGTAATATTGCCCAACAATAGAGCAACCATCAAACATCCTAACAAAAACATTTAGATGAGAAAAATTGAACATTTTATAAAAATGCTTGTTCTAAAAAAGACCTCTATAGATTAAGGGGGGATGTAAAAATATTGCATATAATTGTTGTTAATCCTAGGTGTCTAACACAGGTGTCCTATTTTTATCTTATTCAAAAATTTCTTCAGTCCCATAGGAATAGGAAGAATCACATTGAGAATGTGAAATGAACAACATTTTGGGAATTTATATTGTAATGTTTTCTCTAATTTCAACTTAAATTGTGAAATAGAATTTCATTTGCATTTTGAATATATTATTTGACATGTCACTAGTTTGGGAACATCATCATCATTTTTTATCATGGAAAGCAAGGGAACCCACAAGCCATTCACATGGTCAATTATGTAAGCACTATATAAATTGTTGAGTAACAACATACCTATTTTATCTCTTTGTCTGGAAGTTTTGATGGTGTATTGATCAATGCCTTTTTTTAATTTCACCTATGTGGATCATTTACATAGTCTTTTGATACATCATTTATATTATTATTTTTTCTCCATATGTTGGCAATGGCTTGGTCATATTTCATTTTTGGCTTGAGGAGTTTATAAAAGTCTTGAAAAACCACACTAATATAACATTTAATCATTTTCTCTTTTTATATTACAGTGTATCATCTTTGACAAAAAACTTAGTAAAAGAGTTACCAAAGCAATTAATATAGGGGAATACTTCAAGTTTTGTAGTTGACCCTTGAAGTCCAACATTATAAATTAATTTTAGGTCATATTTTTAATTATACTAATATTGATGGGATTTATATTGGTAAAGAGGAGTTGTGCAGTGTTTGGAAAACCTCATTGTAATAATTTTATGCTATTATACCAAGTGAAAACATGGTATATTTGAATTATTGGTTTGAGATAGATGATGAAGTTTGAGGCTTGGAATTTTCACCATTTTTTTTAGATTTTAATTGGGGAAATATATGAAAATTTGTGTTCAATTTATGTCTTGAGTTTAAAACACGTGTACATTCTCTCTATAAATATTCATGCTCCTTTATTAACACAAGTAGACAAAAAATGGAGTCATTCATTATTCAAAACACCATATAAATAGTTCATCTCTAAAATCAAATTAAGAGGTTATTGTGTCACTTGTAATCATTTCACAATCTTTCACTTGTTGTGTATTTAGGAAATGTGTAACCATACTTTGTTATTAGTGACACTTTTATATTTACACATCTCTAGCTTTAGATATTTTAAATATTATAAAATCATGTAATATTGTAATGGCTTTTGTTTATCATAGTGGCATTTTATATAATTTCCCCTTCTCAAGCTTAGTTTAGTTTGGAGCCCTCAGCTAACTTATTTGGTTTCCCATTGGCTAAGGTGAGGTTATAAAATGGAAAACTTGATTCTTTGTTCAAGTTGTTAAAAAGTAACTATGTTGGCAACTTTTAATGATTTATTTTTCAATAAAGAAGGAGGACTTCATAAATTCATGTAAGTCACCCCTTAATGGGTTATTCTAAGGGATTGATTTTTTATTAATTATTTCCCCTCCCTTTTTAATAATCCCATAATTGGGATATGGTTAGAGGGAAAAGGGGTATAAGTGGAAGTGGATATTTCTAATTTTGGAATCTAGATAATTAATCAATCAAATTCTTTAATGTTAAAGCACATTCTTTTGTACATTTAGCCATAGAGGAAGAAAACTCTCATTAGCTTTCAGATTTATGGATGAAAACCCTCAATTATTGATGGTGCTTTTATTTAGAATTCACAATTAGATAGAACATTAACATTTCAAGTATCTAGGGCACACATTAAGGTGAGAAAATCAATTTGGGCATTTTTACAATTTAGAGAATCACTTTGGCAGCCTTACAAGGATGGATGCATCAATAGACCAGCTCTTTGAAGGTCAATAACAACACTTTACACCTCTACAAGGGTGGTAATTTTCATTTAGGGGTTGTGTTGTTGCTCCTACAACATGCCCCATTTTAGCTAAAGATGGGGACCCTCTTTTCTTTCATTATCTTTATCCCATGGGAGTTTTTGGTTATTTTCCTATTTGATCCCTTTATTAAAATTTTCCAAGTCTAACGGTCTTGACCTTTTCAAAATCGTAATTTAATTTTTTTTGAAAAATCCCCCTTTGGGAAAAATTTGGCATAGACTTATGTCAGTTATCTAACTTTTATAGATTCTTCTGTAGTCTTTCCCTAAGTAATCAATCTAATTTATACTTTAGTTCGATGAGAATTGACCAAGTGCTTAAGATTTTTTCAATTTCAAATTAGTCATTTTTGGTAAATGGGCTTAATATAGCAAGGGTTTTTCTAAAAAAAACTACTTTATTCCTCTAAATTTAGTCCTCTTTTTGATCCATTTTTTATTAAATATTCTTTAAATCGGATAAATGTTTGCTTATGTTCAACTTTCATCTTAGTCAATTTTATAAAAATGGTCAAAATCTATTTTGAAAATAGATTTGAATTTATTTAAAATGGCGTCCTCTTCATTAAGTTTATCCACTTTATTGCTTTTATTTTGAAAATTTGGCCATTTTAATTTGAATTGCTTAGTCATTGGGTTTTAAAATTGAAAATGTTGACTGTGTCCCTTTGCCTTGATGTCCATAGGTACCCACTTTGTTTCCTAGAGCTATGCAATGATCATTTGTAGTTCCTGATAGATTTGATCCATTCATTAAAACTTTTTTAGGTCTTAGTCGATTCTTCAAAAGAGTTCTTGGATCCATGTGGCATTTTTCTACTGCTTTTCAAGACTTACACAGTTCTAATTTGTTTATGAGCCTCCAAATATCTGAATGAGTAAAATGCTAACAAGTTGCATGATCTTAGTGGCATGTTGCCTCAAGTGACTATACATAAAAAAATCCTCCAAGCAAGAGGACATGTGGGATGCTACTAAGTGGTATGATCTTAGTGACCCATTACCCTGACCAAGCCATGTAGTCTTGAAACACATCAAATCCATGGAAGTGACACAATAACCTCTTATTCCCTTAAAATTATCCCTCTTTTCTATCCATTTTGACTTCAATGTTCTCTATATTGGCTAAATGTTTGTTTATGTTTAACTTTTGTATTTGTCAATTATATAAAAAATAGTCAAAATCTGCCTCAAAAATGGATTTGAATTCATTTAAAATGTTTTCCTCTTTGTTATGTTTATCTGCCTTATTAGTTTTATTTTGAAAGCTTAGCTATTTTATTTTGAACTACTTATCCATTGGCTTTTAAACTTGAAAATGATGACTGTGTTCCTTTCCTTTGTTACCTATAGGTACTCACTTTATTTTCTAGAGCCACGTGATGATATTTCATAGTTCCCAATGGTCCCAACCCATTCACAAAATCTTCTTTAGGATATAATCAATTCTTCAAAAGGGTTTCTAGATCCACATGGTATCTTTTCATTACTCTACGAGACTTGTGCAATTCAAATTCATCTAGTAGCCTCCAACTTCATGGATGAGTGGGACCCTTCCAAGTGGCATGATCCCAATGACTTATCACCCTAAATGAATCTATACATAGTAAAATCCTTTAGGTGAATGCATAAGTAGGATGCTACCAAGTGGCATGATCTTGATGACCCATTACCTAAGGCGATCCATGTAGTCTCTAAAAACATCAGAGCCTTGGGTGAATGGGATGATGCCATGTGTAAATTTTTTACTTCACTATGGCCAAAAGACATATAGTGCATATCAAACCATATCCGAGTAGTGGAAGATCATGGAGTAGCCATGTGGCATGAACCTGATGATAGAAGACAGACTGACAATGATGTCAATAAAACATCATCTTATTGACAACCTGTTTAGCTATTAAAACCATAAAAGGTTGAAAAACATTGTTCTTAAGCCTAAGACTGTAGGTTGAGAATAATTAGTTTCTTACCAACATAATATATGGATGAATTGAATGCAGACTTCAATGTGAAAATGGCTAGGGGAATTAATCATAGTGTGGTAAATATATTTTGGTTATGTCAAGGATGTTATGTTAAAATGTCATCTTGAGGAATAATAGGGTTTTGGTCCCAATTGTAAAGAGCATGGATCAAATTTAATGTATCTGATAAAAAATAGAAGTGCCAACCACTAAAAGTGAAATTAAACATAGAATCAACAAGGCAACTACCAATGGAAAAATGTTAAGATAAAATGTCACCTAGAACTAATAAAAGTATCCAAATCAATTGCAAATTCAACTATTGACACTTATGAAGAACATAACATGGATGTTTGGGAGGAGGCATAAGGGCACTAAGGATAATCCACCTTACATAAGAGTTTTCTCTATTACAAGGACATGTGTGGATGGGTCTGAATGATAGTGCCAAGACATATTCAACCACTTCCAATTTCATTTGGTTGACTAAATTTACTTTAATGTTGATAGAAGCATGGTGCCCTATATAAATTTTCAACTGTATTTATGAATCCACATTGAATACTTAGCTACTTTTATGGTCATATCTAGGCATCCCTAAATTTTCATCTTTGTTTGGTCTCTTATAAGTATGAGTTCAAACACTTTTCTTAAGATGAATTCTTTTTGAATTATAAAAGATAAATAGATAACTAGACACTTTCTATTCATGATTCTTTGAAGCTTTCTAGATTATTTCTACTTCTCTAATTTTTTATGAGTTTTTCTATTATTGAGGTGAAGTTTGTAGCTAGATGATTATGCGGGCTCTGAAGTTTTTAATTAAAAATAAAAATATTGATATTTGAAGACTGTTGGGATTGTGTGTGGATATTTTTTTATGCATGTTCTATGGTGGTTGTACCCTTTATTTCTCATAGTCGCTCTTCCCTAGACTCTTGCTCCATCCTTATTTTGAGTTGTGTTAGGTATGACTCAACAAAAAATTAGTTTAATAGATCTCATTCAATCAAATATCTCACCTTGAGCTTTATAAAAGTAGGCTTTATTCCTCTTTACTCTTGCTCTTTTGTACTTTATTATAAAAGTGTTTAGCTTAGAGATTTGGTATTAGTAAAATCAATATTTAAGTAAATATTTATCATGATTGTTATTGCATGGTCTATTTATCACCATTGTAACATTGTTAAATTTGTGAATGTGGTAAACCAGTAGAGAAATCAGCCATACCTTTTATATGCAATTCTAAGAATGTTTGATTTCTATTTGAGGATAAACCCTAAAAATATTATCAAGAAAGTATGTAGCTTCCTAATGGATGTCTTAATCAAAGAAACATGCACCTTAATTTTTAAATCAAGCTCCTTAAAAGGAATATTACACATCAACCAACTTAGTAAAGACCAACATACTAAGACTTGGTACATTTAGACCTTGAGGAATCATTTTTCTTGTAGGATATTCCTTTCAAGAGAGGTAAACCTAACAAACCCTGTCAATTATTGCCCATGTCCAAACACTGAATGACATATTTAGCACTAGAATGAGGTCCTGTGAACCATAAGTTCATTTTACAGCCAAAGTTTTAAATAAGACATTTTATAAACATTTGATTCCATTGAGATAAATTGTCTCTTAAGCTATAAAATAAAAGGATAATCACTCGATCAAAGTCTACCATGGATAGCTTTGAGCTCTTAGAACTTACTAATCATAGGATACCAAAGTAAAGAGCTAGTAAAGGAAAAGAAAAGGCTAAGCCCATTTAGTTACCTGGTAATTCACTAACAGCTATGACTACTCCTTTCATCAATCCATTTGGTGTCACCGACATTTTATAATATCCAATACCATGGAATAGCTTGGGAAAGGAGGTTATTACCATGTGGTTATCCCAAACATAGTTCATGATCTACCTAATAATCTAGACAAGTTTTATCCTAAGTTTATAATTGGAGGCATACGAATAATAGTGGATCATATTTAAGCCTTTAAGGATGCACTAGTTAGAATGTAGGTTTAACACAAGGATGTTTCCTATAGATTATTTCCATGCTTCTTAGGGGAAACCACATATGAATATTAGCTAGGACTACCTCATGGGTCTATTACTTCTTGAAAAGAATTAGAGACAATGCTTGTGAACCATCTCAAACTCCCCATTGACCTCATTGTCTTGTATCCCCATTTTTCTACTACAAGGAGGGATCATAATTAGTCAATGAACCTATTTAATACTTGATTCCATAAGCTATGTCAAAGATCCAAATCATCTTACATATTGGTAGAAGGTCCTACAATATAGACATATTTGAGAGCTCTTGATCCATTGACTTTAATGTCTTTGAGAAGAACCTTTCCTATATTTTCCACTTATCCATAGGCTATAATAAAGCAATGAATATAGAGCACCAAATGGTTCCACAAGGGTATAGTGAAAGAACTCTACCATCCCTAGGATAACTAGGGGTATATAATTAGATGCCTATGCTAAATCAAGCCATTATACAAAACACACTACTCATGAATTCCATCCTAGGTACTATGTATGGTAGCCTAGGCCTAGTGTATGCTCTAACTCCCATAAAATCCATACCTAGTGGTATGCTCTATATGCCTCCTAATCATGTAGTGAACCAAGTGAACAATTGATAATTTATCCCAATGGCATAGAATAACATTACTGTTGTTCTAAGCACTAGTGGGTATGTTGCATCTAGTAGTACTTAGCATGCACATCCATCCTATTTGAAACCTCACACACCTACTAATAATGCACACAACCATACTCTTGTTGCTACCCCTATATTTTTGAACATAGTGCCCCTGTGACTAGTCCAAAACCTCAAGCAACAATTAAAGCTAACACTAGTGTAAACCGTAAAGTAGCTAATTTGAGATAAATATTCCAAATATTATCAAATGATGTGGTCACAATGCAAATTTAGGGACCTAATAATGCAAATAACCAACCTCAAGTAGAAATTTAAATTTATAGATTCCTAATAGGCAATGGAATACTAGACCCAATAATGGAAATGTGCCTAGTCCTCTTGTAACATCCAAAATATCAATATTGATCCCATTCTATGAATCTCATAGACTTAGCTTTAAACACTTGGTGTAGAGTACATAACATGACTGCCAATATAGAAAAAAATTGTATTGAGTTTATAGATGCCTTAAACATATTCCAAAAGGAAATGGAAAACATGAAAATTATGGCTACTCCTAATGAAAGTCAAAACATAGATTGAAGGAATCCAAGCATAAATTTAGTATTAAAAACATATGAATTTCCTTTTGAGGATGACAATAAACTAGAAGACAATATAGATGAGTTCTATACATTTTGATAGTTCCAGAGAGGGAATAATTACTAGTTGAGGAGTAAATCAACCATTCCATTGACCACCTCTACTCCTCCAAGTAGCATTCAAGTTCCATCTAATATAAATTCAAACAATAATCCTCCTCCACCTAAAATATCTCCCACTTCTTATCAACCCAATAATTATGCTACATATATCTTGTATGAAAAACAATAAGGAAAGGTCAAACTTAGCTATGACATCATTAAAGATCTCAAAAAGACTAGAGCTAATATCATGTGATGTCCCTACCTATTCAATGGGGTATGGGATCCACTCTATGTTAATCATAGGATATACTAAGAGGGGGGTGAATCAATATATCATAAATCTTATAAAATTTCACTTAATCAAATTCCACTTAACCATACATTCAATATATGCAATAAAACTAAAATAATAAACACCACACAAGATAGAGAGAGACACTAGATTTAACATGAAAACACAATGTAGAAAAAAACCACAGAGAACAATCTCAAGTATATGAATGAGCACCAACTCAAACTATAATATTCACAAGCACCAACTTGTAGGAGCACCAACCCCTTTGTTGAGCACTAACACAACAACTATTCATAAGCACCAACCCCTTTTGTGTATAGCACACAACTATCTCTTAATGTTGTTTTCTCAACAAATGATAGCACATTACAATATCTCTTTCTTTTCTCTTCTTTTCTCTTCTAAGCTAGATATAAAAATTACAAATCATGTTCTCTTCTTTCATATTACAAATGGATTCTCAAGCTTTTATTTATAGCTTTCCAAATGACCTTTGGCATTCACCCTTTGCAACCCTTCAATCCTCATGGAAAATGGCACCAAACTTGCATGGCCCTTCATATCCTTGCATTTGAAAAATCACATGGTGACTCTTCATAAGAAAATGTATTCTTTCCTCTTTTGTCTTCATCTTGGTGACTTTTCATATTCCTCAAAGTGTCCCTTCATGAGAAATTACACCCTTTCTCTTTTGTCTTCACTTGGTGACTCTTGGAATTCCTCAAGATGACTCATCATGGGAAAATGCATCACATTCTTCTTTTATCTTTACCCCATGACTCTTTGACTTCTCCATGCACCCTTCTTTTGAATTTATGCAACCAAAAATATATTCGTTAATATTAAATAAATATTAATATACATTAGCTAAGATATGAATATTAAAAACACCATCAAATGCAATGGGGCCTTTATCACTAATAATTCTAGACCTTTGACATCAATGACAATAGTTCCAATAATCTCCCCCTTTATCATTGATGGTAACCTCAAACTAAAATTGCCACATTGTGAAACCTACACATACTGTCATCTAAAAAACATATAGTAACTCTCCCTTACTATAGCAACCTGTACCTATTCTTTATATCTATTTATACACCTATACGTATACCTATTATTCTCCCCCTTTGACATCAATGGCAAAGGGCCTACCTAGAGATAACACTTATCTCCCCCTCAATTGATGTTGAACCTCAATGGCAGGAAGTAAAAGAAATTACACCCAACTACTCTCGTAGATCCTTGAATGTGTCTTTTGATCATGCCTTTGTGAAGATATCTGATAATACATATAAATTGTTGCCTATCCTCTAAGCATTTGCAATCATATCATTTGAATATTTTATTTTAATCTCAAAAAATTCTACATAAAACTTTAGTGTGTATCCCTGATCACATATTTGACTTACACTCAATAGATTATGCTTAAGACCTTTTACGTACAATACATTCTTAGTCTTTATTCTACCATTATCCAAACTCAAATTACCTTTTCTAGCTATCCTGGCAGTAGTCTTATCTTTGAATTTCACTATGTCACCATTGATCTTCTTTAGAGTTATGAACTTACTCTTGTCTCCTGTCATGTGCCTAGAACATCCACTATCAATTAACCATGGCTGTTCTTCATTTCTTTTATGTAAAGCTATCTTAACTAACATAGAATCTTCAAGTTGTTTCTTTTGCCATGAACATGTTTGAACCTTCTTCTTGATGAATGGAACCTTAAAACTTTGGTCCTTCTTGATTTACTCAAACATGATTCTACAATGCCAGGCTATGTGTCCAAAATTGTTGCTCTTGTAACATATTATGGCATGTTCATCAAAGCTTGATAGAGGAGTAAAAGAGTTATAGCTTCTACTAGACTCTGCATGAATTTCCTTCTCCTTGCTTATAAAATTGTTAGCTCCTTTTTGACATTATATTTTCTTGTGACCATATCCATTAAAATAAAAATAATAACCATGAAAATAGAACTTGTTTGTGTATTTCTATCCTGATTGTATTTTGTAACTTTATTCCTTCCAGTCTTCTTTGTTTGAGATATCTTTTGTATTATTCACTTCTTCCCTTTTTGTTTCATCTTTTGTAAGAGCTTCAACATAGCTCTTTTTATTTTCAAATATGATACCTATCTTATCTAATATTTCTTTTTGGATTTCTAATATCTTATTCAACATGTTAGTGCTATCCTCAAATTTTGAATCACTAACTACTTTATCATTAACTACGTTCTCAATATCTTCTTTTAATAAGGTAATTTAAATAACATACCTTTCAAATTATTAACTTACTTTTTGCAATTGTGATGTTAGATATTTTTCATTCCTTTTAGCTTCTTCAAAGTGTGCTTGTAGATCATTAATTATTTCCTTTGACTCCTTTTCATTTTTCTCAATTTGGTGCTTCAATCTTCGATTCTTCTTCTCAATAGCTTCTAATTCTTCTAAGGCACAAATGAGTTCTCCTTCTAGATGTACCTTGGCTTCATCCTCACTTTCATCATGTTCTTCTTGATTATCTGTAATTTTTCTTGTAGAGGCATCTTCATATATGGTCAGGAATAGATTCTCTTCTTCATCTGAGTCACTAACTCCACTATCTTTGATTGAGATAAGATCTTTAGAATATTAACTCTTCTTTTTGAATCTCTTCTTCTATTTGCCTTAAATCTTTTATTGTATGTAGAATTTCTTTCTTCATTATCATCATTATTCTTATCTAGGCATCTATCTACAAAACGAACAATCTTACCACATTTAAAACATTTAAATGACAATTTTCCTTGATATTTACCTATACCCCTTTTTGGTTTATGAAGGAGAAGAGTTCCATTGTTATCTTCATCATCACTAGAGTTGTCACTTGAATCTTGAATCTTAGCCTTGTCTTTCTTTGATGTCTTGAAAGTAGCTTCCCTTTTTAAGGGTTTCTCTTGTTCAGTCTACATCTCATATGCCATTAGAATACCATGTAGTTCATCCATCTTTAGCTTGGCAAGATCCTTCATCTCCTCAATTTTCAAAACCTTTGCATCATATCTCATTGGTAGAGATCTCAAAACCTTTTATACCACTATTGACATTTCTAACTTTTCTCCAAGACCTTGAATCTAATTTACTATTTGATCAACTCACAAAAGATAACTTTCTATATTTTCTTCCTCTTCCATCTTCAAACTCTCAAACTATCTTCTAAAAGTTTAAAGCTTAGCCCACTGAATCTTTTCATCACCTTTGTAAATATTTTAAAGTTTTACCCAAGTCTCATGAGTAGATTTACATTGCATAACTTTAACAAATTCTGATTCACATAAACCACACAAAATAGCATTTAAAGCGTTAGCATTATTTTGACTTGCTTTCTTTTCTATCAAAGTAGATACAAGTGTTTGTGGCTCTTCATTTTGCTCCAACACTACTTGTCAAATGTCAAATCCAAGGACCATCAAGTAATTCCTCATCCTTATTCTCTAAAAGGCATAATTTAACCCATCAAACAAAGGTGCCTTAGTTGTATAAAAATCTCCATATAATCTAGTCATTGTGCTTTCTCGATCTACCTTCAAGCTATAAAAGTTTTTCTAAATGAACCTGCTCTGATACCAATTGTTAAGAATGGGATATACTGAGAGGGGGGGGTGAATTACTATATCATAAATCTTATAAACTTTCACTTAATCAAATTCCACTTAACTATACATTCAATATATGCAATAAATCTAAAATAATAAAAACCACAAAAGATAGATAGAGAGAGAGATCAGCTTTAATGTGAAAAACTAATATGGGAAAAAACTATGGAGAACAATCTCAAGTATATGAATGAGCACCAACTCAAACTACAATATTTGCAAGCACCAACTTGCAGGAGCACCAACCCCTTTATTGAACACTAACACAATTATTCATTAGCACCAACCCATAGGAGCACCAACTCCTTTTGTGTATTCCACACAACTCTCTCAATGTTGCTTTCTCAACAAATGATAGCAAATTACAATATCTCTTTCTTTTCTCTCCTTTGCTCTTTTAAGCTAGATATAAAAATTACAAATCATGTTCTCTTCTTGCATATTACAAATGGCTTCTCAAGCCTTTATTTATAGCTTTCCAAATGACCTTTGGCATTCACCCTTTGTGACCCTTCAATCCTCATAGAAAATGGTGTCAAACTTCCATGACCCTTCATATCCTTGTATTTAAAAAGTCACATGGTGACTCTTCATAAGCAAATTCATCATTTCCTCTTTTATCTTTATCTTGGTGACTTTTTGTATTCCTCATAGTGTCCCTTCCTGAGAAATTGTGCCCTTCCTCTTTTTTCTTCACTTGGTGACTCTTGGATTTCCTCAAGATGACTCTTCAAGGGAAAATGCATCCCATTCTTCTTTTATCTTTACCCTATGACTCTTTGAATTTTTCATGGGCCCTTCTTTTGACTTTATGCAACCAAAAATATATTCATTAATATTAAGTAAATATTGACACACATTAGCCAAAATATGAATATTAAAAACACCGTTAAATGCAATAGGGCCTTTATCACTAATAATGCTAGAACTTTGATATCAATGACAATATTTGTAACACTCTATTCGATTGGAATTGGTATGGTATCCATGTGTTAGGTAAGGCATTGTTAGATCTTGTAGTCCTTCATGATTGGCTTAAGTATGGCTTAGAAGAGGAAGTCATCAATCTGAGCTTTTGGCCTGACAACTAGTCCTCTTTGGTATCAAAGCCCAGGTATCAAGGTCAAGATACATGAAGTGTGATGGGCTATGATGTCCCTTCCTATTCAATGGGGTATGGGACCCACCCCATTCGATCGACATTGGTATGATAGCCACGTGTTTGGTAAGTCATTGTCGACTGTGATGATCTTTTGTGATTGGATTAAATGTGACTTGGAAGGGGAAGTCATTAGTCTGAGCTTTTGGCTTGATGCTCAGTCTTATTTTTAGAGATATCCCCCTTAGTTTTTTTAATTCTTTCATACATAATATTATGCCCATTAAGGTTAGCTTAGTAAACATAACTAGTTGAAATGTAACCCTTCACTTTCTAATCACCAAGTTATTGATGTGGGCAAGGTGAGAGCATATGATGCAAGGGGATCATTAGATGAAAACTAGAAATGATGGTATAATATTGTAGATAGCTAGCTAGCCATTCTAAAAGAAAATGATAGAAAGTGAGATAGGCGGATAACCAACCAAGAGAGCTCAACCACTTAGTTAGTGGGAGCAATAATAACAACTAAAATGTAAACAATTTTACCACTTATTAAGAGGGAGTGATAATAAAAAACTGAAATGTAAATTACTCAACCACTTATTCAGTGGGAGTGATAAGAACAAGCTGATATGTAAACAACTTGATCATTTATTCAGTGGGAGTGAGATATATAGAATGTAAAGTGTTGAAAGTGAAAGGCTAATCATTACTATTGAAATTACCGTTACAATAAGTCTCCTCATATAATGGTATTGTGATGAAATATGTCTCTAATCATACCAAAATGATTTTCAATATTCCTTGTTACAATTATGAGTGTAAACATTAAGGAAATATAACAATTATCTACAATAGCCAAGTCTGATATGAAAAACATAGCAAACTAAAAATCAAACCAGCCAATCATAAAAACCACACAATTTCACTACTTCACCCAAACAACTCCATTCATCTTCATACTAGATGCAAATGAACAATAAAAGCTAGGCATCCAAAATTACAAGAGCCAAAACCCCTCCAAATAGTAATGAGAATAAAGGCATGAATCCCAACGCAAGAATCAAAATGGTGTAGCCTCCTAGAGGGGGTTGATCTTGTCTAGAAAATACAACACTTCATCATAAAATTTGAAACTATGAGGAAAGGGGCACCAAGGACCAAGAAAAACATGAAGCTAATACCTAGAAAAAATAAAAATTCACATCAAGAGTAACGACCAAAAATGTGCTTCAACAAAGCACAAAACTAGCAACTCTAAATAAAAAACATCTCTAACAATTTATTGTGAAAATAAATATACAACCTCTATATGAAACAACAATCACAATCAGCTAGGTGTTATCTTTCAAACATGAAACTTATATTAGCTAAGAGGTATTCATTCCTCAAAGCAAGGGGTCTGAAATTATTTTAGCTACACTTCATTATACTAAGAAAGGGATGCCAAAAGATGGAGCAAAGCCATGTATAAATATCACTTTGAGCTTGACCCTTCAACTTCCTTTGTCCTTCCAAAAGGGACACCCAAGTATTTGAATATTAATTTCAAAAAAGAAACATATTTTCTTCACACCTTCCTAGGTGTCTGTTGACCATTTTTGGTACCATGGGTAAAAAATCAGTCTCCCTTTTCTTTTCTTTCCATTTCCACACCCATACATGAAGGATAATGTAGAAATATGCTCTTGCAACTCATTTTTTATCTTGGCATGCAAAAGGCTCAACTTCAAGCATTTGGTATGGAGAGTACATGTAGGGTTGGAAAGATTGATTATGTAGGAATTTGTAAAAGAGCAAGTAAAACTGCTTCAGAAGGATTTTTATTGACAAAATGAACCAAGTTCAAGGGGCCAAATAATCATTTCTAAAATCCTGAAGGGTAGGTGCCCTTACGGGGGGCACCCAAACGATAAGCATGACCTTTGTAACTCTTCTGAAAGTCAATTTTGGAGACCAAGTAGCCCTTGCGGAAGGTAGTAAACACCTTTAGGAAAGTGGACAAGGCAAAAAAGGTAAGGTTTTCTTTAGAGAAAAGACTAAGGCAAAAGGAAGGATTTCTTTCAAACTTTTGTCTAAGGAATAAATCTGAGGGAAACCTAATGGAAGTCAACATGAATTATTTTAGACAAAGTGCTCGAAGGAATTATTTCAAACATTTTGTCTGAAGTAATTCATAAACATAAAGAGCCAAATGAAATATTACCCTTTGAAAGAAAATCCACAACAAAATGGAAAAGGCAAATTCCTTTGGACAAAAGTCTGAAGGAATTCCTTCAAACATTTTGTCCAAAGGAATTGGTCCAAAGGAAAAGCCCAATAGAAAGAAACAAGCGGCAAAGCATGAAGGGAACATTTCCTTTAGACAAAAAAGTCTGAAGGAATTCCTTCAAACATTTTTTCCAAAGGAATTGGTCCAAAGGAAAATCCCAATAGAAAGAAACAAGCGGCAAAGCATGAAGGGAACATTTCCTTTAGACAAAAAAGTCTGAAGGAATTCCTTCAGACATTTTGTCTAAAGGAATTGAGAAGCCAAGGCAGCCCGAAGGAGCCCAAAGGGCAATTGCCCTTGTGAGGGACTTTCAGCTACCAAAAGGGGACCTTTCTCCAAGCCCCAAAGGGACACCTTCCCTTCCGGAGGGTTCAATGACAAAAGCCCAAACAAAGGACAAGAAAGGGGAAATATCCTTCAAGAAAAGTCTGATGGCCCAAGGAAAGTGAAGCCAAAGGAATTACAAAAGGGGTGACAGGCCCAAAGATGCCAAATTTAGCATCGTGAACTAGCCATTAAAATTCAAATGTCTGATGGCATCTCTGCAGACATCAAATTCAAGACAATGGAATAGATGTTGGCTTTCAAATGGTGATGGATGCACAAACATCAAATTTATGGCAATGAAATAACCATTGATATTTAAATGCTTAAGTGCAAACTTGAAGGAAATCAAAGGCCTTAAAGCCAAGAGTGAACTCAGTGACTGACTAAGAAAGGAGCTCGAAGAGCCAAGGATTGATAGAAGATAGCCCTGAGGGCCGAAAGAGCCAGGAAAAGGCAAAAGCTAGTAAAAGACAAAAGATAGGAAAAGACAAAAGCCAAGAGTGAACTCAGTGACCCACCAAGAAGGGAGCTCGAAGAGCCAAGCACAGAAGCAGACAAAATAGTCCAAGTGGTAAAGCAGGCATCGATAGAAGAGTTATTACAGTAGTTGGAATAGTCCCTATGAAATGGTCATTAAGGAGCAAAAATAGTGAATGGTGCAGCCTATTTTTTCCTCATTTTGCATTGATGATCAGAAAACTATGTGAATCTCTTGAAGAAGTGGTCTTGTTTATAGACAAAGGGGTGTGGCCCATGCTTTCACAATAATGTTTGATACAACTTTAAATGTCAAAGTCAAGACTGGCAACTGACACAACATGTTCTTTTAGCGACTTCCTCTTCCCAATGTTTTTAATGCAGCATGGGCCACTTATAAAAGAGGGTGCCATTGCTTCCTATCTCTCTCTCTCTATATATATATTATAAACTCTCATTTGAGAAAGGCATCTCTTATTTTGTAAGGTGAAGCCCTACCAAAATTTCACCTTGAATCAATAGAATGTGTTTTACCTATATTTGGTTGGATATATCTTTGAGTGTGCCTAAGTATTAACCTTGTATTCAGTCATTTTTCATGGTATTTTCACAATCTTGATACCAACATACCTGGTATAGACAAAGCACCATTCTTGTAGGTAATAAGAAGAGCTGTATCTAGAGTGTAGAGATAGAAGAGGGTTACGAGACAATATGTTTTCCTACAACACTTGGGATAAGTTCATTTTCTATGTGTCTTCATTAAGACTCCCTGTTAAGCTTCCTATAGTCTAGTATTTTCATCAGATAAAGTGTATGTATGTCTTCTTCTAGTCTGAAGTGTGAGAAAAATAAATAGATCAAACTTTTTTGGTACATCACCATATTAGTCTAGGTTTTGTTTCCAGTAATCCTTCTCTCTTTTCAACCCCCACTATTTTATATATTAGCAATAGTACTAGAAAAACTCAGAGATGCATCAAAGGGAGCTAGCCCTTATCTAGAGATTATCCCCTCAGTTTTGCTAGACCCACAGCAAGAGAGGAGTCTCCATTGTGCCCCGTGGAAGACAGAAGCTTAGCCTTTTGTCAAGGGTGCAATCCACAGTGTTAATAGTTTTTGGCATGCCCAATGGGACCAATTTTTAAACACTCAAAAAAGTTTCAATATTGATGCTAGTCCTATTACAATAAAAAATCAACCATTTTTCTAGCATCTAGCGACTCCATTATCAAGAGCATCAGTCTCTAGTCAAGGATCAGAAGGTGTAAGCTCACCACATGATCTGCTACTAAGGGTGTCCCTTTTGAATTCATTGAACTACCATTAAATTCAACAAGGTGACTAAGGTTTGTAAGGACTCATCCTTATTCAGCAAGTCATTTTCCTAGACCTGTTATAAGATACACTTATGCAAGAAGGTCCCAGTTGAATCTTATCATAGCTATGGCTTTACCATTTATGGCCTTTCATAGTCAGAGTCCTTTGAATCTTCTACATTATGACCCAATCCCAAGTACAACCTTTAAGAGTGTGCCTCCCTTTAATGGAGAAGGGCCTATTACTACTTTTAAGCACATCATAAATATTTTCAACGTCTATAATATGCATAATGTCACTAAAGAAAACATTGCCATCAGATTGTTGGCATTGTCTTTTAAGGGCAAAGTTCTTGACTGGTATGAGACTCTGCCTATAAATTCAATCAACACATGGAATGAATTGGGCACCCTCTTAACAAATAGATTTAGGGAGAAGAGTGACCATCTCTCACTTGCTGAGTAGTTGACCACTATGCAGAGAGCTCCACATAATTTTTTACAGGATTTCAATACTTAGTTTCAGAAGACATGGGACTGAATCCCCATTTTGGTAAGGCCAACTCTAAGCTATGCTTTCCTCCATTATTTGAAAGCGTTGACCAGAAACATTGCTATTATGATATAATCCATGGGAGGACATGTGTTACTCGCTACCTATAAAATAACCATAGCAGCTAAGAATTGCTTGATGCAAGTAGGAAAGATAGCCCCTAAACCTCATATGCCGCTCTTCCCTGAATTACCACCTCTAGTCTAGACTACTGCACCCACCTTAGCTCTTATGCCTGGCATATAACATTTGGTTGCTACTTCATCCAATGATCTTCATGAAGTCAAAATATTTTTGCAAAGCGTTACCAATGAACTAGTGGCTCTCAAAAGGCAGCGAGCTCAAAGCTATCAGCCAAATCAGGGATATCAACAGTTTGAGCAAGCAAATAGACCCCCTTTCCAAAATTATAATCAAGGATAGGGTTAGTTTACATAAGCTAGACCTTATCAAGGCTATAATCTAGGCACTCCATCATCCAAGGCTATGGTACCCATTCAAAGTAATTTGGTACAAGAATAGTGAAATTGCTCACCCATGGGATATGGTCAAGATCAGGCTATTTATACAAATGAGATGCCAGGTCAATACATGAATGTATAAGATAATTAGGCAACCACTCAATTCTCAAGCTTTGAGGTGTCATTGCAACCTAGCATAGATAACAGGCTAGCTTAGTTTGATTCTGCTTGCATGAATCATCTGGAAGGTGAATTTTGTGTAGTCAACTACGTGGGCAATGCGGATAACCAAGGTGATTATGTTATAGCCAACACAAGGTCCAAAAGGAGAGCTATGGAGGAAGCTCAAGAAGTTACTCAAATTTCTATAGCATCTTCTTCATCACATATGAACCAAAAATTTCCAAATTTTAGGCCACCAATTACATCCTCAGTGCTTCAGCCTGTGCCTCGAGCTATAAGCAACCCCAAAGAAAATTTGAAAGGGAATAACCCTCAGATCAATGTGGTAGACTAGATGAAGAAGCTAAACATGAATCTCCTTGTGAGATTCATTAGCAATGCTAGGACAAAAGGACATGCTCTAAAAGGAATTACATGGGCTAAATGAACAAGTTATCTCAGCAAAAACTGATAATGTTTTGATCATGAATGGGCACCCTTCCATAACATGCCAAGTAAATGAAGAAGAAAAGGTTTCTCCTTTCTATCTATCTTTTGTTATAGGAGATTTCATGATGCATAATTGCATTATTGACAATGGGGCAAGCACCTCGGTAATGCCAAAATGTATAGTGGATAAACTAGGGCTCAAATACGAAGAAATGACTAAGGGATTTCTCTAGTTGGATGGAACACTAGCAAAGATAGTAGGAGTGGTGAGAGGCTTGAACTTGACACTCCATGCCTGTCCAACTTTCTTAGTTCTTCATGACATGGTGGTGGTAGATGTTCCTCCCTACTTTTCCATTTGCTTATATAGGAATTTCACATCCAAAATAGGTGGCTACCTAGTAGCAAATTGGTCTTACCTAGTTTTTAGAACCAAATATGGGACTAAGGTCAAGATTGAGTCAGAGCCAATCCATAGAGATCATCTAGAGTCATACTCACTCAAGGCAGTAAATGTTAGCTATGCCATTATTGATCAAGAAGAATTCTAGGTGGATCAATCTCCACCCTCTGCCCTTGAAGGACTTGCTGACCTACTCCTAGATGAATGGGGAAGTGACAACTTTGAACATGATCCTTACAAGTTCATAGAAGATGCAGGCCTTGGGATTTATTGCATGCATGAAGAGGGTAATTTTATACCAAATTTGATGAAAGAAAGCCAAGAGAGCTCATGTTTATGGCAGCTTTTCTTTGATGGCTCAAGGAGTAAGTTGGGAGCTGGTGGAGTAGTGATGCTAATTTCCCCCTCACAAGAGAAATACTTTTAAGCTTTCAGGTTCCAATTTTCTTACATGTGCAATGTTGAAGAGTATGAATCTCTCATCCATGGTTTGGAGTTGGTGAAGAAAAGAAGAATTAGAGAGTTGTAGGTTTTTGGGGACAATGAGCTGATCATAAATCAGGTGAGAAGCTAAAATTTGACCAAGAATTCCTTACTTAAGTCTTACAAGCATAGGGTGTGGGACTTAGTAGAGATTTTCTTTACTTTCAATGTCACCTCCATTCTAAGAGAGTAGAATAAGCAAGTTGATAGACTAAAAGTAGTTGGTGCTCAGTTTGATTTCCCTAAGGAGATAGGTTGAAATAATAGTCTGTGCCATTTGAAAGTGGTAGTTAGACCCTCCATGCCTGACAACATCACCAACTAGAAGGTTTTCAACAGCGATCAATAAATAGTACTCTTCTTGCAAGAAAAAGCTGAGTTTACTGCTAGAAACTAGGCTAAGCTACAACAATAGTATGGCAGCTAGATTGTTCAGCTAAAGAACAATAAACTCCCTAAAGGCTTGGTCACTCTTGAAAGTATCTTCAATGGGGATGACCAACTAAAAAATGATAAAGCAAGCATAACAACGAAGAAGGAGAACTATGAAAAAATGGAGATATTTAAGAATAAACTACTTGCACTTGGGAAAGTGTGTACAGATCATGAAAGGTAGGCCTTCATCTTGTTGTGCTAGGAGTTTGTTGATGTCTTCACTTGGGAGTATAGTGACTTGAAGGGTTTTAACCCAAGTTTGGCCCAACATACCATTGAGCTAGAGGAAGGTGCCAAGCCCATTAAATAGAAATAAAGGCTTGTCAACCTGAAGATTGAGCCTCTCATGTGGAAGGAACTCACCATGCTGATTGAGTCCAAAATCATATTTTTGATCAAGCACTCTTCTTGGCTAGCTAATCTTGTTCCTATCTAAAAAAAGAATGGGGAGATTAGATTGTGTAGATTTCAGAGACCTTAATAGAGTCTCTTCAAAAGATCATTATCCTCTCCCAAGTATGGAGCAGATCCTCCAAATGGTGATAGGTAGTGAGCATTTTTCCCTCCTAGATGGGTATTTAAGGTACAATCAAATTTTGGTGCAAGACTGTGACTAGTACAAGACAGCCATCACTACCAAATGGGGGATGTTTTCTTATCATAAAATGCCATTTGGACTGTCTAATGCTGTTGCCACTTTTCAATGAGAT
The DNA here is from genome assembly GCA_037957365.1 of Torreya grandis. Taxonomy (NCBI): domain Eukaryota; kingdom Viridiplantae; phylum Streptophyta; class Pinopsida; order Cupressales; family Taxaceae; genus Torreya; species Torreya grandis. The sequence continues at coordinate 2,127,515 of JARHVA010000112.1, read as the reverse complement.
ATAGACATGGCTTTTCAAGGCTTGATAAATAACCTTTTACTAGTGTATCTTGATGACGTGACAATATTCTCTAAGGAAGCAGGCCAACACATAAAGCACCTTAAGAAAATCTTTGAGAGGTGTAGAGAGTTTGGTATCTCTCTCAACCCAAAGAAATGTGTGTTTGCTATCCATAAGGGTAAACTCCTTGGCCATGTGGTTTATAAAGAAGGCTTAACTATTGATCTAGAAAGAGTTTGCTCCATCCTATAGCTATCATTGCCTAAACATAAGAAAGGTCTATATAGCTTCTTTGGCAAAATAAATTTCATCAGGAGATTTATTCCAAATTTTGCAGAGGTAGTCAAGCCATTGACCTCTATGCTAAAAAAGATGAGAAATTCATATGGATAGCACAAAGGAAGGATAGCTTTGAAAGGATCAAGCAGGCTATCACCCAGACTCCTACCTTGATCAGTCCTAACTTCACCAAGGATTTCAACCTCTACACCTTTGAAAATGAAGAGGTAATCTCCACTATGCTTACCCAAGCAAATGATGAAAACCTTGAACAATCACTTGCATTTTTTAGCTAGGGTCTAGAGGGTTTTGAGGTCAGGTATACATATGTGGAGAAGCAAGTCCTTGCAATCATACAGAGTTTGAAGAAATTTAGATATATATTGTCTAATAGTAGGGTTCACCTTATGGTGCCACATCCTAGCGTCTAAGATTTCTTGATCAGTCGTAATCTGAATGAAAAGAGAGTGAGATGGATCACTAAAGTAATGGAATATGGTGTGGACATCAAAACCACCAAGCTGGTAAGAGGAAAAGGCATGTGTGAACACCTTGTTATAGACTTTAAATAGTAGAAAGAGGATAGTTTGCTAATTCATGATGCAGCCACAGTAGAAGAACCAATTGTCATGAAGGATTGGACATCAGACATGAGACATTTTCTTCTCATTAGTGAGTGCTTGTAGGGCCTTGATAAGACCAAGAGGAGATATTTTAGACTCCAATCTCTCCCTTATGTCCTGATTTATGGAGTACTATTTAGAAAGGATTTATTAAGAGTACTTTTAAGGTGCATAGACCTAGGTCAGGTCGACAGGGTGCTGTCTGAGTTCCATGATGGGCCACCTAGTGGTCGCTTTGCTCCTAAGCCTACAGTTTCAAGAATAATGAGAGTTGGTTACTTATAGCCCACTCTATTTAGAGACACCCATGCCTATGTATGAAAGTGCCAAAAGTGTGCTCACTTTGATGGGAAATAATGGTTAGCTACAATGCCTCTACAACCTATTCAAGTAAAACAACCATTCATGTAATAGGACCTTGACTTCATAGGGATGATTAATCCTCCCTCATGTGCTGGACACAAATGGGTCTTGACCGGTATAGACTACTTCATGAGATGGGTAAAATATGTTGCTTTGAAGGAGGCTAATGAAAGTGCAGTCCTCAATTTTTACAAAGACCTAGTGACAAGGTTTAGAGTCTTAGCTACCATCATATCAGGTAATGCATTGGCTTTCTTGGGAGCCAAAATGAGTGAGTGGGCATTGGGATACAACATCTACCTCATCACTTATTCCAACTACTACCCTTAAGGGAATGGGTTGGCTGAGTCTACCAACAAGAATCTGATCAAGATTATCAAAAGAATAATGGAAGAGAATCAAAGAAATTGGCATGCCAAGTTGAAGACAACCCTATGGGTAGATAGGGTCACTCCAAAGAGGGTAGTTGGCAATTTTACATACATGATTGTGTATGGAAGGGAAGCTAGACTTCCCATTTCACTTGAATTGCCAGCCTTAGACCTTGCTCACCAGTTGCAATTAGAAGAAGGCAACAGCATGGAGGTTAGGCTGTGTGAATTGATGGAAGTTCAAGAAACAAGGGACCAAGCTATGGCTTATATGACCAAGCATCAACTGTAGATGAAGAATAACTTTGACAAGAGATCCTCATCAAAAGGTTTCTCTGAAGGAGACATCATCTTGAAATGAGATGAGGACTGAGCTAAGCCTGGAAAGCACACAAAGTTTAACGCCCTATGGAGTGGTCCATATGTCATCACTCAGTGCAAGCAGCATAATGCATTCCAACTCTCCAAGTTGGATGGTGAAGAACTATGTATCCCAATTAATGGGATACATCTTAAGAATTATCACTAAGCCTTCTTCCATCATGTACATATTTTCCTTATTTTTTCCTATTTTTTAAGTGCTTTTGCACATGTTAGTAGTGTTCTTAACCTTGTGTGTGTTTTGTTTCCCATTTGGGGTAAAAGCTTCATGATTAATTTTTAGATATCTCACATATATTACTAACTCTTTCAAAGTTGCATCTTGACTCCATGCCCAATGGACTTTGAGGCTACTAGTCTTCTTCAGCATAGCAGACATGCTTCCCCGGGAATTGTCAAATTGTTGACCATTTTTGGTCCCGTGGGCAAAAAATCACTCTCCCTTTTCTTTTCTTTCCATTTCCATGCCTAGACATGAAGGATAATGTATAAATATGCTCCTATAACTCATTTTTTCTCTTGGCATGCAAAAGGCTCAACTTCAAACATTTGGTATGGAGAGTACAGGCAGGGTTAGAAGGAGTGATTATGTAGGAATTTGCAAAAGAGCAAGTAAAACCAATTCAGAAGGCTCTTTATCAACAAAATGAACCAAGTTCAAAGGGCCAAAGGATTGCTTCCAAAAGATCGAAGGGTGGGTGCCCTTGCGGGGGGTACCCAGATGATAAGCAGGACCTTTATAACTCTTTTGAAAGGCAATTTTAAAGACCAAGTAGCCCTTGCAGAAGGTAGTAAACACCTTCGAGAAAGTGGACAAGGTAGAAAAGGTAAGGTTTTATTTAGAGAAAAGACTAAGGCAAAAGGAAGGATTTCCTTCAGACTTTTGTTTGAGGAATAAATCTGAGGGAAACTTAATGGAAGTCAACGTGAATTCTTTTGGACAAAGTTCCTAAAGGAATTCCTTCAGACATTTTGTCCAAAGTAATTCACAAAAGCAAAGAGCCAAATGAAAGATTACCCTTCAGAAGGAAATCCATGGCAAAATGGCAAAGGCAAATTCCTTTGATTAAAAGTCTAAAGGAATTCCTTTGAACATTTTGTCTAAAGGAATTGGTCTGAAGGAAAAGCTCGACCGAAAAAAACAAGTGGAAAAACATGAAGGGAACATTTCCTTCAGACAAAAAAGTCTAAAGGAATTCCTTTAGACATTTTGTCTGAAGGAATTGAGAAGCTAAAGTAGCTTGAAGGAGCTTGAAGGGAAATTGCCCTTGTGGGGGACTCTCAGCTTCCAAAAGGGGGACCTTTCTCTAAGCCCTAAAGGGACACCTTCACTTCGGGAGGGTTCAACGATAAAAGCCCAAACAAAGGAAAAGAAAGGGGAGATATCCTTCGAGAAAAAGTCTAAAGGAACACTTCAAAAAGTGAAGCCAAAGGAAGGAAATTTGAAGGAAAGTGAAGCTGAAGGAATTACAAAAGGGGTGATAGGCCCAAAGACGTCAAATTCAACATTGCAAACTAGCCATTGGAATTCAAACATCTGATGACATCTTCATAGACGTCAAATTCAGGACAATGGAATAGCCATTGGCTTTTAAATGGTGATGGGTGCGTGAATGTCAAGTTTATGGCAATGAAATAATCATTGATATTTAAATGCTTGAGCACAAACCTGAAGGAATTTAAAGGCCTTAAAGCCAAGAGTGAAGTCAACGACCCACTGAGAAAGGAGCCTAAAGAACTAAGGATTGACAGAAGATAGCCCTGAGGGCCGAAAGAGCTAGGAAAAGATAAAAGCCAAGAGTGAACTCAATGTCCCACGGAGAAGGGAGCCCAAAGAGCCAAGCACAGAAGTAGACAAAATAATCCAAGTGGCATAGCAGGTGTCAGTAGAAGAGTTATTACAGCGATTAGAACAGTCCCTATGAAATGGTCATCAAGGAGCGTAAACAGTGAATGATGTGGCCTATTTTTTCCTCATTTTGCATTAATGAGTAGACAACCATGTGAATCTCTTTAAGAAGTGGTCCTGTTTTTAGACAAAGGGGCATGGCCCACGATTTCATAATAATGTTTGATACAACTTTAAATTCCAAAGTCAAGACTATTAACTGACACAACATGTTCTTTCAACAACTTCCTCTTCCCAATGTTTTTAATGTAGCATGGGCCACTTGTAAAAGAGGGCACCATTGCTTCCTCTCTCTCTCCATATGTTGTAAACTCTCATTTAAGAAAGACATCTCTCATTTTGTAAGGCGAAGCCCTGCCAAAATTTCACCTTGAATCAATAGAATGTGTTTTAACTCTATTTGGTTGGATATATCTCTGAGTGTGCCTGAGTATTAACCTTGTGTTTAGTCATTTTTCATGACGCTTTCACAAGCTTGATACCAACATACCTAGTATAGACAAAGCACCATTCCTATAGGTAACAAAAAGAGCTGTATTTGGAGTGCAGAGATAAAAGATGGCTATGAGATAGTGTGTTTTCCTATAGCGCCTAGGGTAAGTTCATTTTTTGTGTGTCTTCATTAATCCTTCCTATTAAGCTTCTTATAGTCTGGTCTTTTCATCAGATAAAGTGTATGTATGCCTTCTTCTAGTCTGAAGTGTGAGCAAAATGAGTAGATTAAATTTTTTTGGTGCATCACCATATTAGTCTAAGTTCTATTTCCAGTAATCCTTCTCTCTTTTAAACCTCCCCTCTTTTTTATATATTACCAATAGTACTGGAATAACTCAGAGATGCATCAATGGTAGCTAGCCATTATTTAGAGATTCTCCCCTTAGTTTTGCTAGACCCACCTAAAGAGAGGAGTCTCCATTGTGCCGTGTGGAAGATAAAAGCTCAACCTTTTGTCAAGGGTGCAATCCACAGCGTCAACAGTGTCTAAGGTGCATAGGTAAATAATATAACATTACAATATTTTATTCTCGAAGTGGAGCATCCAACATGAAACCTTCTTTCTAAAACCAACTTAAATTCATTTACTTAGGCATGGGGTCCATCAATGATATTAAAATATAAAATGACCCAACTTAATAAATTTGCCAAAATGAGCCCAAAAGTGCCAAAGACCAAATTACCCATTCTGCTCTGCCCAAAATAGAAACTACATTGAGATGTTGAACTACTACTACACATAACACTGCTAGAAATAACACTTATTAAAAATAACATACTACTAAAAATAGTAAGTGACTCTAACCTCATTTTATCCTCAATCTGAGTAGTCATTGTGACTTACTAAAAATAGTAAGTTCAGAGAAGACCTCTAATGCAAATGCATGTTATATCATTTTGAAGCTCTCTGAAAACCTAGAAAGATCCAAAAACCATTTTACAAAACAATTGCATGCAAACCCTTGAAAACACAAAAGAACATCTAAGCAACTAGAAACCCTAACTTCTCCCTCTAACAAGCCTACATGCATCTAGAATAGGCTGATGGACATCAAAATTCACTACTACTGCGAGGGGGACATTACATGTCACTATGTTTGATATACTTCAAATTTTTAATCAAAGAGAATTTCTTTTTAAAGAGTTTTTTGATAACAAGGGGAAATAATCTTCTAATTTTTTTAAATCACATGTTTCTCTCTATAAGGAGAAGATTGAAACTTCTCCATTCCTTTTAACAGTCATAATATTTGATAAAAACTTACATAATTACCTAGTTGATTTAGGTACCTCTAGAAACATCATGTCTTATGCTATTTTATAGTAGTTGAACCTTACGCCTACAAATTCAAATCTAAAGGTTGTCTATTTGGATAAAATAGAAGTGAAAGTGGTAGGGTATTTGAATCATATAGATGTGTAGTTGGCCTTAGATCTAAGGATTTAACAATTCATTAATATCCAAGTGATGGATATCCTAGATGCTTATGACATGTTACTGAGCTGAGACTAGTCAAGAACATTGAATGGTTACATGGTAACTAACTTTATCCATATTGGCTACCATGGCATGATCTACCCAACTAGAATAGAATTGAGTGAGAACCAAAGATGACACATATGATCACTGAGTATAACTATATAAATAAGATCATCTATGAAGAATTAGAAATGGGAGTTTATTCATTTGATAAAGAAGAAGGAACCCTCATAAACCTCTCTATTAACATGCTTAATGTGAAACAAAGCCTAGAATTGGAAGAGTTAGACCTTTTGGATGAGGAGGACTTCTATGATGCCCTTGAATTAATCTCATTTAAGAATGTTTCTCTAACATGTGAGAATCTAAGACATAGTGATTTTTAAAAAATGATGACTTTTTAAGCTCTCCTCAAGGTGAAATAACCATGATAGATAGTTATATCCTTAATTTTCCCATAGGAGAATTATCCATATCATCTATGTCAATGGAAAGACTTAGAATTTGCTCAATGAAAGATGAAGACAAGAGGATAGGCAATCTTAGTGGGAGAGAAGAGTTAACCTCATGCTCTTCCAACTAGTAAAGAATAAATCTAAATACCCTTATGCCTGCCTCTTGCATAGAAGATCTATATGAAATACCTCCACTAAATAAAATGTATAATACATGTTCAATCAAGGACAAAAAAATACTAAGAGATGAAAATTTCAACAGTGCTTCTCTTACATAGATCATCAACACATATAATAGAATCTGATCTGTGGATACTAAAGTTTGATGGCTTCAAATCTAAAGTGGTTGTGGAACTAGAGTATAATTAATTAATCCAAGAGGGAAATATTGTTTGGTTGCATACTTCTTAAAATTTTCTTATATAAACTATGTGACAAAGTATGAGGTGTTGGTTCATGGAATCTAGTCACCCTTAGAAGGAAAGTGAAAAATATTTAGGTGTTGGGTGACTATAAATTGGTGGTTAGACAAGTAAGGAGCCAATATTCATGAAATGACAAATTATTGTCTATATACCCTAAATATAAAAAAAATAAACTAGATCCTCCAAAGGAAACTAAGCTCATCACCATCCTACAAAAACACAATTTTTTTTTCATGGGACTACCATGATATGTTATAAATACACCTAGACATTTTCACTCACCACATATACATTAAATAAGAGTAAAAATCCATTAGGTAACCTCAAATAAGGGTAAACCCTACTATCTAGGAAATTATCAAAATTGAATTGAAAAAATTCTAGATGCAAGCTTCATATACCCATCTCTAATAGCTAGTGGGTCTCTCCATGAATAATTAAAAATGGCACATATATGTAGACTATAGATAATTTTGTGTTTAAATACTTGTCAAGTACCTTATGCTTGATTTTAATAAACCATGATTTAGGGTGAAATAACCTCACAATTTAAAAATAATAAATAGCTAAATTTAGAACCTAATAGAATATTTTGATGCATTTGGAAATCAAATATTGCCCGAATAAAATAATTATACAATAGATGCATTAGCCATAGTTTTAAGCATTTTTGATCCCGTTGCCAGTTCGATAATGAAAATATTCTAAATAGATTTGATCTCTACCCCTTCAGTCCTAGATAATAATAATAATTTCAAAGTCTTCAATGATGATCAACACATACTAGACTTTATCACCAATGCTAAAGTATTCACAAATCAAATTATTGATGAAAATGGTTGGGAAGACTTTAAACTAGATGAGGATGAGATAATGAATGTGAAGATAAATAACATACCCAAGGGAATGGTCTCATTTGAAAGGATATTTGACATGGATTATGAAAATGAAAATTGTAAGTTGACTCCTATTAATGGCATGCAACATGAACAATGCAATATGGGTGATGCAAATAATGTGAAAAGTGTGCTTCTAGGTACCATCTATTTCCTAAAGGAGAAATAAGTTTTTCATCTAGATGTCAAAGAATTTAGAGATGTGATTGCATGGAGTTATGAATAGACAAGGTCTTCAACACTTCTATCTTCACACAAACTACTACTCTACATCCTAGAGTCAAACCATTTATGTAAAGACAAAAGCGTGTCAATATGTTATCAAAACCAATTATTTTTAAAGAAGTGCATAAACTACTTATATCATATATCATATTCCTAGTGAGACACTTTACACGAGTTGAAAACTTGGTATTGATGAGGAAGAATAACAAGGAAATTAGACTATGTGTGGATTCACATAATTTAAACAAGGCATCTGAAAAGGACAACTACCCCTTTCCCTCATTAGATGAAGTTATGTAAATTGTGAGTGGAGTATAAATGAAAGCTTTCTTGGATGGATATTCTAGGTAGAACCAATCCTTTGGCTTGACTAATGTAGGTGCTAAATTTTAAATGGTGATGGACATTATGTTCAAAGACCTTATGGGAAAGTGTATAATTATGTACATAGAAAATTTGATAGTATTCTCCAAAAGAAGGGCATGTCATGGAAAGAGTTTTAGAAAAGCATTATAGCGATGTAGAGACCACGAGGTATCCTTGAACCCAATGAAATGTATATTTGGGTTCACTAAGGGAAAGACATTAGGCCATGTCATTTCAGTGTGGGGTATATAAGTAGACCCCAAGAGAGTAAAATTTATCATATAAATTCCATTCCCTAACATGAAGAAGGAGATGAAATAATTTTTTGTCAAGATTAACATGGAGAGGAAGTTCATATCCGTATTTGCAAAGATAGTTAGACCTATGAATAACATGATCAATAAGGACGCTAAAATCGAATGGTCAAGTGAAGCATAGGAAAATTTTATATAGATCAAAGAGGTAATCATGAAGATGCCAATATTAATTACCCTGGATTACATGAAGCCTTTTTATATTTACTCCATTTCATAGCATTCGATCATTGTTATTTTAACACAAAGAAAAGCAGATAGAGATGAATGAACCCTTTAATTTATGAGTTACCCTTTAAGGGATGAAGAATTGAGATACACTTTGATGGACAAGTAGGGCTTTGTATTAATCAAGGCTATCAATAAATTTTATCATTACATTCTATGTAGTAAAACATTTGTTGTTGTGCCTAACCCAATAATGAAATCCATGTTAATAAAAAATTAATTGGGTGAATGAAGAGGCAAGTGGATGACTATACTTTAAGAATTAGACATTGAGCTTCAATTAATCACAATTGTGAAAGGATAAGTATAATTAAAAAGATTGGATAATAATCTTAGAAATTGGCATAATGAATTAAAATTTATGTTATGGCTAGATAGGACCTGAAGTAAAGCCTCTCTATGCACTTCTCCTTGCCACCTAATTTATAGCCAAGACCCTCTTTATCCTATCAACCTACGGATCCCTACATTGTTTTTTTTCAAGGATTACTTGGAAGTAGATGATCAAATAAATGCTCACTTCTTAAATCTAATGCACATAGGTAAAAATGTATTGAAACATTATTGCATTTTAGTAGACATTAAGAGGCCATCAAACTTTGGTTTGATAAATAATCCAAAAAAAATCATTTAGGATCTTTGACCTTTTCCTTATGTGGGATAAGGCTCATTAAAGAAGGGGCAACATAGAAAATTCAATGCCTTATGGCTAGGTCATTATCTCATTTTCAAAATCCTAGGCAAGAATGATTTTTGCCCAAGGTTTCTAACTGGTGAGAATGTCCCATTACTCATCAAAGGAAAATTCCTCAAACACAATTGTACAATTGAATTGTCTTGGAACAACTTGTAAATACTTTCTTATTTATTTTCACTTTCTTGAATTGTTTTTCTTCTCATCCCTTATTTTATTTTAGGCTTGCTACATATTATTTTTTGTTTATTTTGTTGGTTTCTATATATTCAAATTTCCCAAAATTCCATTTAAATAAAATATAGATTTTATAATTTAAATAATTATATTGAATTTAATATAGATTTTATGGATATCAAATAAAATATAATTCCACAAGGGGTTTCATCGTTGGGTTTGATAAAAAGGGTTTTAGTCCTCATATCTAGATTACGTAGTTTAAGGTTTCATCCTTAAATGCCATTGTAAATTGGTTTCTTATACTAGTTATATATTTAAATTCATTAGGTGATGCTTCATACTTTTACATCTCTTCTCCTTTATATAGTCTTTAAAAACTTCTCCCAAAAGAGGCATCCCATCCAAGAGGCACCTCTTCACCAAAAGATGTGACCATTGACATTTTCATCAGCATTTCCATTGACATTTCCATTAACATTCCTATCAACATTTCCATTGGCATTTCCATTCACTTCCAACAACAATTCCATTCAATACTTCTGTTTACTTCTGACAATAATTCTGTTTGACATTTCCATTCATATCCATTTAATGATTGTTGTATTAAATGGTAGCACTAGTCTTTAGCAATGATTTCTACTTGATAGTGATTTATTTATATGAAGTAGCAATGCCTCTTCTAGAATTCAAAAATCTCCTTCTTGGGGATATTACAGACATCCTTCTTCAGATTGCTTGTCCACAAGCAATTGTAAACTGGAATGTTCAAAGAGTAAGGCTCCTCTCCACGTTGTATCTTCTATTGATAATTTAGAAGTAGAAGGATCATATGAAATCTATACAAGTAAATACCATATGATAACCTTAGTTTTTATAAATTTTTAGCCATCATCATTAAGTATAATTATAAATTGATCAACCCTTAGTCGCATTCTAAGCATCTTCGATAGAATCTGTAATGGATGTGTTGTCTTAAATCTTGTCACAACCTTGGTGCATTTGGTATTGACTTTGTGAGGATGAGACCAATTTCTTGTAGAAAAGGTTCTCACAAAACCATTTGTGAGGATTAATGTGTCAATGTAAATAACCATTGACTTAAGATTCTCATGTAATGAAAGTTCTCTTTGAATTCTTTTACCCATTCTAGTATAGAAAGGTTTAACCAAACCATGCAATTTACATTCTAGAAAATCCTCTACAAGTCCCAGTCTTTTGTTCTTGCAGTCACCTTTATTTGCAACATGTCTTCATCTAAAAGAAGAAAATAGTAGATAATTGACCATGTATCCAAAAAAAATGGATTTTTTTTTGTAATACACAATATATGGAAAGAAGTATTCTTTTATGTTCATGTGGCTATGAAACAACTTCTTGTTGCTGCTGTAAATAATAATTAGCTTGTTTGTTGCTACAAAGACATGTGTTATGTTTGCAAAACCAAATGTTTGAAGAGTAATAAGTTTCATACCCAATGTAATCTTCTTTGTATTAAGTAAATCTCTTATGATTGCTAACACATTATGCATTAGATTATCACCAATAAGATTCATATTAGGGAAAGATACATCATACACTATTTCCAAATGTTTAACCTTAGTTAGGAACCCTTCTCTTATTTCCAAATAAATAAGATTTCCCCTTCCCAAGCTTACCTGAATGAGCTGGTCATGAATTGCATGATGACAAAATAATGATTGAGCATTAGAGGCAAATCCTTCTATTTATATTTCTTCTAGTTCATCTTTTGATATGGATAGTTGAGAATCATGGGTGAAATTCTCAACTTTTTCAATAGAAAGGGTTTTCAACAGCATTCTCGCATCAAATAAAATACTAATCTTATTTTGAATATCATCCTCTTTGATTTTGATCAATTGTCTTGGAGTTTGAACTTGTAATTTTATTTGGCTTCCAATTATATATTCTACCTTCCAAATCGAGAAGCAATTTGGCCATTGCAATAAGCTTCCTATAACCATATTTGTTACTCTTCTAACAAATACAATGTACCTTACATGTTCCCAATCCCCTCCAACTGTTAGAACAAATTCTTCTTCATTAATATTGTATTTTATGGACACATAAGGTTTGTTTTCATCATATTCAAACCCAAGATACTTTCTATGTTGACAAGAATCCTTAGTTGTTAGATTTATAAACTCAATAGTCATTTCAAATAAAACATGGTTATGATAGGAGAACATTATTTTCCTATGTAGTGTACCATGCATCTTTTCTAGAGTGTAGTCATTTCTCCATTCATCTCTTATCACCATAACATATACATCTACCCCTACAATTATAGCTTAGATATTAAATCTGAAGCCAACCACTTTAATCTGAGCTTGTTTACCCAAATTCTAAGTTGTCACTTTCACTTCAAATGGCTCAATATCCATTTTCCCTCCCTCTAGATGTTCATCCAAGTCTATTTGATTTCTTGCATTCATTTTATTTGGAAACACATCAACTAGCAACACATTTAGTGGTTTACTATGTTCTATTAATGACTGTAGATTCCCCATGATTAGAAGTTCAAGCACCCAAATAGTTCCAACACATCCATTCATAGGTTGTTTCCCATTGGGATCAACACCAAAAAGGTTACTAAAAGATACTATGTTTTCCTATATCATGTTGACTAACAACTGCTTAGAGGTAGGTATTGTTATTTAGTTTATTGAGCATGGAGGAACCAATCCTTTATCTTGCTTATAAACTAAATGTGGTTTTTTCTCCTTTTTTGACATGATAACACTTACACTAAAATGGTTTGATAACCTTGAAATGGAAGAGGTAATCATTTCTAGGGATATGATTTTGAATGCCATGTTTATTTTCTCATATTCAACATTGCAAGTTTGCCTTCGGTATAGGTTTATGATATTCTTTCTTTTTATTTAGTGGAAGATGATCGAGTACCCAAATGAGAACCAAGGGACATGAAAAAGTTTTCTCTTGAAAGTTGTGTTGGTTTATTTTGACAATGATTTCTTTAGTCTGTTGTACTTTCTAGCACATTTAGAGTCATGTTTAGATCCCTTTGGCTTAGAGTATTTGTAGTGTTAGCAAATCTAAATTTATCTATCTCATTCCCATCATTATCTTTCCTAGAATGAACTTCTAGATTATGGTCAACTTGCATCACAGATTTAAGGTTATCAAAAAATTTATGAGCATTTGAATCTACAAGCAGAGGTACACCCTTTGATCCCCATATAAAATCTTGAATTGATTCATACGGCAAGAAGACACCATGTGATGTTCTTTATTGTTCCTTGGAAGGAGAGTAGTTTTCATGGTTTTCCTATGTCTCCTCTTCATGTAAGGTGAGTTTTCCTTTGTCACATGATTATGATGCACATACTCCCTTGACAACACTTTCACTTTCCTCAACCATATGATCATTCTATCCTTTTCTAGTATGCTTCATTTTGATGACAAAATTTGAATTAGATGACTACAAATTCACCTTTCTCCAAGCATGCTACAAGTCTTCTTGGGTAGCTAGGGGTTTAGACCTTGGTTTAATTCCAACTCGATCTTTCTTTAATTCCATGAAATTGGTAAGTGATAGTTCTTCTCAGATCTCAACTGTAAGAGATCTATATTCAATGTTACTGGAAAAAATGTTATCAACTAGAAGGTTGAGTTTCCCTCACCTGAATGGTTTCCTTTCTTAGAAGGAAAGTAGGCTGGAATGAAGAATCACTCATGGTTCTTTATGGCTGAATATTATTATTTGCCCTTGGAGAGCTTCCTTCACCATTCAAATTTTGTATGGTATGAATCAACCAAGCCATCATATTAGTCAATCTTTCTTGCCCTTGGGAAAGCCTTTCAAACCTAACATCATCAAAAAATTTGACTGACATTTTATTTTCTCCAAAAGATAGCAAGAAAATGGCTCTAATACCACTATAATATTCCAAATCAAAATATTTTACAAGAATTTGAATTTCTCACAATTTTGTTTAAATAAAATTTAGATTTTATAATTTAAACAATTATGTTGAATTTAATATAGGTTATTAGATGTCAAACAAAATATAATTCTATAAGGGTTTTCATCCTTGGGTCTGATAACAAGGGTTTTCATCCTTGTATCTGTATTATGCAATTTAAGGGGTTTCATCCTTAAATGCCATTGTAAAGCAACTGCTTATACCAATTATAATTTGAATTCATTATATGATGCTTCATACTTCCACATCTCTTCTCCTTTATATAGTCTTTAAAAACATTTCCCAAAGGAGGCGTCCCATCTAAGAGGCACCTCTTCATCAAAAAGATGTGACCATTGACATTTCCAATAGCATTTTTGTTGACATTTTCGTGAACATTTCCATCAACATTTTTATTCACTTATAGAAATAATTCTATTTGAAACTTCCATTCAATTCTAAAAAAAAATCCATTTGACATTTTCATTCATATATATATATATATATATATATATATATATATATATATATATATATATATATATATATATATATATATATATATAATGATTATTCTATTAAATGGTAACACTGCTCCTTGGTAGCAATTTCTTCATGTGAAGTGGTAGTGCCTCTCCTCAAATTTAGTGATATCCTTCTTGGGGATATTATAATTGTTAGAAAATAATGATTGCCATTGCACCAAAAGGTCAACTTGTTAACACCCAATACAAACCCCAGATAAGTACTCATGGGAGGCTGTTAGTCCATGTCACAAATCCCTGAGGGGGATGCTGGTGATTAGTCTAACAATCCCCCCCTCAGTGTTACCTGAGGGGATTCAAACCCATGACCATGGCTCTGATACCAATTGTTAGAAAGGAATGCTTGCCATTGTGCCAAAAGGTCAACCTGTTAACGCCCGATACAAACACCAGATAAGTACTCACAAGAGGCTGTTAGTCCATGTCACAAATCCCTGAGGGGGACACTGACGATTAGTCCAACAATAATGTCTATAGGAATTAATCATAGTGTGGATAATGTCTTTTAGTTATGGCAAAGATGTAATGGATAAGAACACCATCTTGAAGAAGCATAGGGATTTGTCCCAATTGTAAAGAGCATGAATTGAATTCAATCTATCAGACACAAAATAGAAGTGCCAACCACAAAAAGTGGAATTAAACATAGAATTGACAAGGAAACTACCAATGGAAAAATATAAAGATAGAATATCACCTAGAATTTATAGAAGTGACCAAATCAAGTGTGAATTCAAATATTGACACTTATAAAGAGCATGGTGTGTAAGTTTGGGAGGAGGTAGAAAGGCACTAAATATAAATCCACCTTAAAGAAGATCTTTCTCTACTATAGGGATGTGTATGGATAAGTTAAAATGGTAGTCCCAAGGCATTTTTAATGACCTCTAGCTACATTTGGCCACTTGAATTTACTTTCATGTTGATAGAAACATGGTGCCCTATAGAAGTTCTCAATTACATTTTTGAATCCTCTATGAATACTCAACTACTTTTGCAGTTAGTGTTGGGCATCCTTAGATTTTATCTTTGTTTGGTGCCCCATAAGTCTAAGTTTGAAATCTTTTATTGAGGTTGGCTCTTTGAGAATCGTAAAAAAGATAGAACCAAACATTATATTTTCATGATTCTTTACAGCTTTCTAGATTAGTTTTGCTTCTCTATTTTTTTTTTTTGAGTTTTGATATTGTTGAGGTGAATTTTGTAGTTAGATTATTGTGTTTGATATAAACTTTGTTAATAAAAAAAAAATCTTGATATTTGAATATTATTTAGATTATGTGTGAACATTTTCCTATGCATGTTCTATGGTGATTATGTGCTTTTTTTCTCATAGTATCTCTTCCCAAGACTCTTGCACTATCTTTAGTTAGAGTTATGCTAACATTTGTTTAATGGATCTCATTTAATCAGAAATTTGACCTTGATATTTAAAGCAGTAGGTTCTCTTCCTCTTTACTCGTGCTCTTTTACATTTTACTTTAAAAGTGTGTTAGATTAGGGATTTAGTATCAACAAAATAATTTTTAATTAAATGTTTATCTTAATTGTTATTTCATGTTTTGTTTATCACCATTATAGTATTGTTGCATCTGTGAATGTGGTAAACTAGTAGAGAAATCAGTTGTACCTTTTATATATGTCTAAGATTGTCCAATTTATATCTAAGGCTATACCATGCAAGTATTATCAAGAAAGTATGCAGCCTCATAATGAATTTATTAATCAAAGAAACATGCACCTTAATTCATAAAATAGGCCCTTTAAAATGAGTATTCCACATCAACCAACTTAGTAAAGACCAGCATACCATGACCTCATATATTTAAACATTGAGGAATCATTTTAATTGTAGGATCTTCTTCCTTTCAAGAGAGGCAAGACCTAACAAACCCTTACTATTGTTGGCCATGTCAAAAAACAAACAACAAGTTGATTCTCAATTTTTACATTGTTTGGTGGGTGAAAATTTTACTTTCTCCCTTCATTGATTAAATAATATTTTATAATATTTTTTAGGACTACAATTGGTCCAAAATTAGACTTTTGATGGAAAATAAATATATTAAATTTATATAACTTTTATGAGGGTATCTTGAAGGTTTGAAAACTATTTTAATGCATAATTATTTAATTACATAATTTTATAATTATGTTATAGTGTTGTAAATTCTAGATATTTTGATTTGATATCGAAAGGGGACATTACATTGGTATTAGATCCATTTCATTGTCAGTTATGGGAATTGAGTTGTTTGCATGTAATATCCTCTTCTCAAGATTAGAGTGGTTGAAAAACCTTAGCCAATTTCCTTGTTGTTTCCCATAGGTTATGGAAAGAAGGAATCAAAGGAAACATCGGTTCTCTATTCAAGTTGTCAAAAGTACTTTATTGACAAGTTTTTCTAACTTTGACTTAAGGAGGGGACCTTTTGGTCATGGACAAGTTAGCCTTTAACTGAAATTATAAGGAAATTGTTTTTTGAATATTTAAATTTCCTCTTCAAATGGGTCAGTATATTTTCAAAAAGGCCTTTTAGAGGGAAATGATATAAAAAGATAAAAGGAGGTTTATTTTTGAATGCATGTAATTTTTTATCAATGAAAATTATGAGTTTGATTAGTTTTCTTGAATTTTAACCTTAGAAGATAAAACCCTTCTTTGGTATTCTGAAATTGAGGATGAAAACCCTCATCCTTTATTGGGTTGACTTAATTTCAAGGGTTATAATGGATATAATTGATCATTTTGTGGCATGTAACTACCATTATAGGAGAAATGTAGTGGTGGAACAACAATTAAAAGGGTTGATTAGTAGGTTTTGGGGTAGTGAACCTTGTTTACTACCCTAACAAGGGAAATAAATTGAATTTGTTCCCTATACTAGGGATGTGAACCCATTTGGGGGTTTTAAAGGTGAAATTTTAAGGAAATTTTGATGCTTATTTTGATGTCTAATCACACATTCATATAGTTGGTATATTTTTGTGATTTCTAGCTATATATTTAATCCAAAAATTTAGATTTGAAGGTGTTTGCACATCTATATTTTACCTAATTTTTGGTGATTGTTTTTGGTAATTAAATATTAAAATTGTGACCTAAAAATGGTATTTTATGAAGTCTAAAATTTTGTGGTTAGGGTTTGAAAGAAAAATTAAAAACTATAATTTTTTGTTAGGGTTTCCTATAATTTTTCATAATTTTACAATCTACCCTAAAATGGACATTATATTGGTATTAGAGATAAATTCTTAGTTAATTATGGGGAAGTGAGTTATCTACATGACAAATAGTGATAGAGAGGTTAGATACTATCAAAAGGAAAAGAAAATGACTCTAGAACATTAGGTAGAAGAGAAGGAATAGCCATGGCTAGAGTTGGAACAACCAAGGTAAGAGTTGGAATAGCCAAGGTATGGAGACATTGATGACCCAGATCATGCTAGGTTTAAGGAGTTCACTCAAAATCAAGATTTATTGATAGATATGATGGTTAAATTCATCCAAACCATGAAGAACATGAATGGCCATTGGCCTCATAATGGTGAGAAAAGTGCATTTGGTACACACAACCCTCCCCTCCTCCAAGGGTGATAGTTGGATTTACACAAGGGCCTTTTCAACCCAACTTAATTCATGGAGAGGAAGTTATTATAGAAAGGGAGGAGTAACATTTTATAATAGATGATGTAGTTTTGAGCTATCAGGAATATAGGACTCTTCCACCTGAAATCAAAGGAGAAATGACCCTTGCATATTTTGAGACATTGAAGAAAGGAAAAGGTGGTTATAGGGTTGGTCATAGATGAAGTAAAAATATAGGAGATCTAAAACATGCTTTGAGAAAGCTTAGGCTTTCCACTTTTGATGGATCCACAAAAGGTTTAGATAAGGGATGGATACAAAAGGTAGACACCTATCTCACACTTTAGCCTATGATGGAGGATGAAGACATCAAGTTCACCATATTTAATTTGGAGGGAAACACCCATGAGCAGTGGTACCATAGTTAGATAACATAAGGGCACAACCTTGTAAATTTTTATGAGGATTTTAGTAGAAGATTAATTTAAAGGTTTGATAGGGCTGATCCAAAACTTCATTTCAAAGAATTGGTATAGCTAAAATAAAACACTTTAGTGGAGGAATTTGTGACTGATTTTCAAAGGGTTTCAGTGATGGTATTAGATGTCTCAGAAAATAGGCTTGTAATTTTATTCAATGAAGGATTCACTAACCCACTCAAGGTCTTAGTCAAGGATTTCATCCCTCTTACTCTTAAATAATCCATTTTAAAGGGTCTTAACCTTGAATCTACATCTCCCAAGGGAAACATTATGACTTTTGTATAATAAAGAACAAATACATTTGGGCAGCCTATGACTACACTTTCAGAACAACCAATATCAGTTCCATTTAAGCAATAAAAACATCCTTATCAATAGAATTTTGGGTATAAAAAAGAGATACCAAATATTAACAAAGAGGTGGAGTTAAGGAATAAATTAAGAAGAAACAAATCTATTTTACAAGCAAGGACCCTTGGACACTAGAACATCATTGCAGTGAAAAAGGGCAAGTTCACTAAATTGAAGTAATTTTGGATGGAGAGGAAGAGGAAAAATAAAAGGGGACAACCACTAATGAGAAGGAAAAAGTTGAAAAGGAAGAAGGTGACAACATGGATGGTTCACTTGCTACCTTATTGATAGCTCCTAGATATCACCCTTTTAGAGTGAGAGGGGTTTTGCACAATAAGAAAGTTATTGCATACCTCATTGATAGTGGGGCCACCCACAACTTTATTGATGAGGATTTGGCAGCTAGATGTGGACTTCAAACTATTGATTTCAAAGGCTTTAATGTGACCATGGTGTATGGATTAACCATCCCTTAGATAAAGAAGATTCCAAGGTTGAATGCCATATGGGCAAGCACAAAATTGAAGATTATTTTTATGTAGTCGACATTAGAGAGGCTGATTTAGTCCTTAGAGTGTGATGGCTGCACTCTCTTAGGGAATTCACCTAAAATTATAAATTAATGGAACTAAAATTTAGATCAATTAGTAATGAAATAGTGTTACATGCATGAAGAAATGGAATACCCGTGGTTCTGACTTCAAAGAGGAAGGAAAGGGATTTTCATACAAGTTAGGTTGCTTGGGTAGTTGATTATTTTGTAAGTACTATAAATTTTGATTTGGAGCAACAACATCATTCTAAGAATATTCAACCCATCCTTGGCATGCCAAGGTTTTTGGTAGTGTTCCTCATGGATTACCCCCAGATAGGGGTTTTGAGCACATCGTCGAGTTGGAACCAAGTACGAAAGTGGTAATTAGAACTCCATATCACCATCTTAAGATCAACAAGGAAGAGATTGAGAAGGACATCATGAAACTTTTGAAGTTGGACAATACAAGACCTAGTTCTAGTCCTTTTGCTTTTTTGGTTTTTCTAGTGAAGAAGAAAGATGGAACTATGATAATGTGCATTGATTACTACCTCTTGAACAAATAACCTATCAAAAATAGGTATTCCATACCTAGAATTGATGAATTGATTGGCGAGCTTCATGGGGCTATCTACTTTTATAAGATTGACTTGAGGACTTGATATTACCAAATTTGGGTAAGAGAAGTAGTTCAAAAAACTAATTTTAGATATCATTATGGGCACTTTGAATTTTTGGTTATGCCCTTTGGACTAACCAAATGCTCCAACCACTTTATAATCTTGCATGAACAATGTTTTTAGGCAACACTTAATGCAGTTTTTGTTGGTTTTCTTTAATGATATATATATATATATATATGGGAGGAGCATCTTTGACACTTGGACATAGTGTTGGGAGTTTTGGAGAAGTAAACTCTTTTTACCCAAGAGTCTAAATGTGAATTTAAAATGTCTAAAATTTTGTATTTGGGGCATGTAATTAATGCCATAGGGGTTAATGTAGATCAACAAAAGTTACAAACAATCATGGATTGGACTCCAACCATTACCCTGACACATTTGATAAGTTTTATTTGGTTTTTACAGCTACTATAGGAAATTTGTGAAGGGATTATATCATCTTGATACCCCATTGAAAAAATATAACCAAAAAAGGAACTTCTAGTTGGTAAAAAAAAGGCATGGAAGCATTTGAAAAACTCAAGGAAGTGACATTTTAGGGGAAGGTATAGGGGTTTTCCTAATCCAAAATAGACACCCTATCACTTTTGAAATCAAAAAACTAAAAGAAGTGAAGCATAAAATCTCCATTTATGATAAATAAATGTTGGGCATCATGCATGAATTGACCAAATTTAGGTAGTACATGATTTTTGGTACATTCAATATGAAAATAGACCATAATAGTTCAAAATATTTTCTCAGCCAAACTAGTTTGAGCGATATGAAATAAAAATGGGTAATAAACTACAATCTTATGACTTTGATATTGAGTATGTCAAATGGAAAAGTAGTTTAGTTATTGATACATTGTCTAGGAAGCCCATTTTTTGTGCTATGACTAAAATTATAGTAGATTGGAAGGATGCAATCATGGTTAAGTATGCCAAAGATGAATTTACTATAGTTGTCCTAGAAAGTAAGTTTGATGATGAGAGATACAAGGTTATGGATGGACTGATTTTCTAAAAGAATGGGGTATTTTTAGCCCTAAATCTAATATGAAACTCCAAATATTGAGGATTTTACATGATTCTCCTATGGCTAATCATCTAGGGTACTTTAAGACATACAAGTAAGGGAGACATTCTTTGGAAGGGACTCAATGAACATGTACTTCAATACATCTGGGAATGCCTCATTTACCAATAAAATAAGAGTGAGCAAACTTTTCTATCTAGTTTGTTATAGACCCTGGATATTCCCACTCAAAAATGGGAAAGCATATCCGTAGACTGCATCACGAGACTTCCCATGGTACAAGATAAGAAGTGTATGTTCGTGTTGGTGGATAGACTTACTAAATAAGCACATTTTTTTGTAATTCTATCCAATTATACTTCACCCAAAGTCACTAATATGTTTTTTTAAAAAGTGTTTAAACTTCATGGGCTACCTATAAACATTGTAAGTGACTAGGAAATCAAGCTTATGATTTTATTTTGGACAGAAAAATTTAATTTGATAGGCATAAATTTATCTCCTGGCACTAGCTACTACCCACAAACTGATAGGAAAACTGAAATAGTGAATAAATGGGTGGAAGGATACCTATAAATCTATGTTTTAGTTAGCAAATAATAATAACTAATTGGTTATACATGGATGAGTACTACTATTATCCATCATACCACATGTCTATAGGTATGTAACCTTTCAAGGCCTTGTATAAATATGCTACATTTTCCTTTATGGACTTAATTATGATAAATAGTAGAGTGTTGGAAGCTATGGATTTTGTACAATAGAGTCTTGAAACATTAGAGATATTCAAAAATAACCTTCAATTGCTCAAAACTAGTAGAAATTGTACGTAGACCAACATCAAATATAAAAGAAATTTGGGGTGGGTGACATGGTATTTTTGAGGTTGCAGCCCTATGGACAATCATCCATCAATAATAGTGGGTAAGAAAATCTTAAACCCTGCTTCTATGGTCCTACAAATTTATAAGAAGGGTTGGATAAGTTACACATGAGCTAGAGCTCCCTGAACATAGCCATATCCATAATATGTTTCATGTTTCCTAACTCAAAAATGTACCAAGGAAGCACATCACTCCTTCGGTTGATTTACTGGCACTAGATGATGAGGGAAAGCTAGTTTTGTTATTGGATTTTCTCAGAGAGGTTTGAGAATGAAAGTTAAATAAATGAAACATCATGAAATATTTGGTTCATTGGAAAGACTTGCCTCTGAAAGATGATATTTGGGGAGGGGAAGCTATTCTATAGCATTCAAATTTATAATTCCTTAAGTACAATCAATTTTGAGAGGGAGTACTATAATGTCCCCTTCTAAGGATTAGATCAATTAAACACCCTTATCCTATTTTATTGTTGTTTCCCATAGGCTAATGGAA
This sequence comes from Torreya grandis, assembly GCA_037957365.1. Taxonomy (NCBI): domain Eukaryota; kingdom Viridiplantae; phylum Streptophyta; class Pinopsida; order Cupressales; family Taxaceae; genus Torreya; species Torreya grandis. The sequence goes on along the minus strand of JARHVA010000112.1, from coordinate 2,105,294 downwards.
AGAAGAATCAATGGAAACATTGGTTCTCTATACAAGTTGTCAAAAGTGCTTTATTGGCAGCATTTTCTAATTTTGACTTAAGGATGGGACCTTTTGGTCATGGTCAAGTTAGCCTTTAAGTGAAATTATAAAGAAATTAATTTTTGAATATTTAAGTTTCCTATTCAAGTTGAACACTCCCATTTTGGGAAAGTAGTTTGGAGGGGAAGGATATAAAAGGAAAAAAATATGTTCATTTTGGATGTCATGTCATTTTTTATCAATAAAAATTATGAGGTTGTGTAGCTTGTTTGACTTTCAACTTTAGAAGATAAAACCCTTATTTAGGATTCTAAAGTTGAGGGAAAAAACCCTCAACCATCAATGGGGTGAATTTATTTTAGGGGTCATGTTGGATAGAACTTAGTAGTTTATGGTATGTAGCCACCATTCTAAGTGGATTGCAATAATGGAACAATAATTGAAAGGGTGGTGTAACAATGTTTGGGGTACCGAACCTTGTTTGGATGCCTAACAAGGGTAGTGACCTGAATTAATGCCCTCTCCTAGGCTAGTGAACCCTTTGGAAGGTTACAAGGTGAAATTTTGAGGTGATTTTGATGCCAATTTTGATGTTTGATCACACATTCATATAAATTGTATTTTTATTGTAGTTCCAAACTATATTTGCTCTAAAATTTTATATTTGAATGTATTTTTGTGGATGTATTTTATTGTATTTTTGGTGAGTATTTTTGGTAATAAAATATGTGAAATTATGACTTAAAAATTGGTATTTTCTGCGTCTAAAATTTTGTGGTTAGGGTATAAAATAAAAATTAGAAACAATAATGTTTTGTTAGGGGTTTTTGTACTTTTTTAGAATTGTACAATCATTCCTAAAAGAGACATTACATTTTAGGATTTCGTATGTGCCAAATAGTGATAGAGGTTAGATATTATGAAAGAGAGAAAAGAAAAATGCCATAATAGCAAAGACAAGTGTTTGAATAACTAGGGAACAATAATATAGATGATTCTAATGTAGAACATGTTCAATGTGAGAATATTTCTCAAAATCAAGAGCGTATGATAGATATGATGGCTGAAATGATTTTCACCATGTAGATCATGAATACTTTCCATCTGTCTAATGGTAAGGAGAGTGATTTGGGATCTAACCCTCCTCATACACAAAGAAAGATTGTTAGATCTATAGCTAGTCATTCCTATCCTAACTTTCTTTGCAGAGTGGAAGACATTCTTGAGGTACATATGTATCTTTCAGTAATGAATGATATCATTTCTAGTTATGTAGAGTACAAGATTCTTCCACTTGATATTAAGGGAGAAATAAGACTCACTAATTTCATGTAATTTAAGAGTAATAAAAGGGTACCAAGGGCTGATCCTAGACCTTGGAATAATCAAAGGTATCTTCAACAAGTTCTTGGAAAGCTCATAGTTTTTATATTTGATGGATGTATAAAGAGTGTCACTCGAGATTGGATCCAAAAGGTAGATACCTACCTATCCCTTTAGCTAATGATGTAGGATGAGGCCATCAAGTTTGCCAATTTATATCTTGAGGGTATTATATGTGAGTGGTGGTATCATGGTCTAATCACACAAGGTCATAAACTCATCAACTCTTATGATGAGGTTAATTAAGAGGTTTGATAGTGTGGATCCAGAAGTTCATTTTAGAGAATTGGTGTAGTTAAAACAAAAGAATACCATGGATGATTATGTCACTAATTTGTAAAGGGTTTTGGTGATGGTACTAGATGTTTCTAAAAGGAGGCTTGTAGTTTTGTCCATAGAAGGGTTGGCAGACCCACTCAAGGGTTTGTTAAAGCTTTTAACCCTTGATCCCTTTAATAGGCCATCAAAAATTCTCTTGGTCTTGAAACAAAAACACCTAGGGGCATATTTTTTCCTTTTGGATAGTATATAACACCTATTTTTGAGCAATAAAGGACACCTTTTGTGTATCCTAGGAGTGTAATTTTTTATCAATAAAAAACAACCTCAATTATATAACAAATAAGGGCTTACTAGCAAGGCATTGGGTAGCAAAAAAAGCTACCAAAGATAAACAGGGAATTATAATCAAGGAATGAACTAAGAAGAAGGAATTTTTGTTTCAAATATAAAGACCCTTGGACACTGGATCATCATTGCATTGGCAAAGGGTATGTTCATCATATTGAGTTAGTTTTAGATGGAGAAGGAGAAGAGGAAGAATAAAAATCAACCCATAAAAAATAGGAGGAAGAGATGAAAGAAGAAGGTGAAAACATGGATGGAACCCTTGCCACTTTATCTAGTGATCCTAGTTACCACCCACTTAAAGTGAGAGTGGAATTAGAAGGTAATAATGCAATTATGCTTATTAATAGTGGATCTACACATAACTTCATTGATGAAGGTTTGTCATCTAGATATGGGTTACAAGATACTAATTTCAAGGGTTTCAATGTTACCATGGCAAATGGCTTCACCATCCCTTACACAAAAAAGATAAAAAAGTTAAATCTCACATTAGGAAGGCATAAAATTGATGATGATTTCTATGTCATTGGGATTGGATAGAAAAACATAGTCCTCAAGGTACAATGGTTGCATTCTCTACGAGAATTCACCCAAAACTACCAAATGTTGGAGATAAAATCTAGATCAACCAGTAAAGAGATAGTGTTGTGTGGTATGGTCAATGGGGCTCCCTTGCTTGTGTTATTAAAAAGGATGGAAATGGATTTCCATAGAGGGCAGATTGTTTGGGTAGCCAAATGTTTTGTGGGTTCTAAAAAATCACAATGTGGGATAGCATTAACTTCATAAGGATATTCAATATATCCTTGAGAAGCATGTCAAGGTTGTTTATACCATTCCATATGAATTTCCATCGTAAATAGGTTGCCAACATATCATTGAGTTGGAACCCATAACTAAAGCAATAATAACAATTCCATATTTCCATCCTAGAATATACAAGGAAGAAATAGAGTGAGCCATAAAACAAATCTTAGAAATGGGGCATATAAGACCTAGTTATAGACCTTTTATTTCTTCAATTTTTGTAGTGAAGAAGAAGGATAGAACAATGAGAATATGTATAAACTACCATCTTTTGAATAAGAAAACCATCTAGATTATGTATTCCATACCTAGAATTGATGATTTAATGGATGAACTACATGCGGCCACATACTTTTCCAAGATTGATTTGAGGACTAGATATCACCATATTTGGGTAAGAGCTGAAAATGTTGCAAAAAAAAATTAGATGTCATTATGGCATTTTGAATTTATGGTCATGTCCTTTGGATCAACTAGCACTCTAGCCACTTTCTAATATCGTATAAACAATGCTTTTAGGCAACATGTAAGGAAGTTTTTGTTGATTTTATTTGATGACATCCTAATATGTAGTAAAACATGGGAGGAATATCTTCAACACTTGGACATAATGCTAATAATTTTGGAGTAGCAAACATTCTTTGCCAAATACTCAAAATGTGAGTTTGGGATGTCTAAAATTTTGTATTTGTGGCATGTGATTAATATCCAAGGGGTCCATTTTGATCAACAAAAAATACAAGCCTTCTTGGATTTGACTCCACTAACTGTTATGACACATTTGAGATGGTTTTCAGGTTTGTTCATCTACTATAGATGGTTTATCAAGGGGGATTCCAAAATTATTGTTCCATTAATAGATTTGACCAAAAAGGGGGCTTTTAGCTATTATAAAATAGCCCAAGTAGCATTTGATGAATTGAAGGAGGTGATGAGCTCATGTATGGTATTTGTTCCAGATTTCTCCATTCCTTTTGTGTTGGAATGTGATGCTTTTGGTGAAGGTATAATGTTTGTTCTAATGTATAAATAACACCCTATAGTATATGAGATTCATAAACTCAAAGAGGTGGAGAGTGCATTATTCATTAATGATAAGAAAATACTGGCCATCATGGATGTTTTAGCCAAATTTAGGTAATATTTGATTTGAGTCAAGTTTATGGTCAAAACATATCACAATAGTCTATAATATTTTCTTGACCAATCGGATTTGAGTGATAGAGAAAATGGGTATTCAAACTTTGATATTTAGTATGTCAAAGAGAAAAATAATGTAGTTACTAATGTGTTGTCTATGATACCTACCCTTGGGTTTATGATTAAAATTATAGCATATTGGAAGGATTTGATAATAGTTGAGTATGCAAAGAATGATTTTGCTAATTCCATCCTTGAGGGAAAAAATAAATATGAGAAGTATAATTTAAGAGATGGTCTGATTTTTTACAAAAAATAGGATTTTTCTAGTTTTGAAATCTAGAATGAAACATAAAATAATGAAATTTTTCCATGATGAGCTTTTGGTGGGACACCTGAGGTAATTTAAAACTTACAAACAAGTGAGAGAAAGATTTATTTGGAAGGTAATAAAAGGGGAGAGCATCTAATACATCTAAGAGTGCCTCACTTTCCAACAAAATAAGGTTGAGCAAGCTTTTTTAGTTAGTCTACTACGGTCCTACCCATTCCCACTCAAAATTGGGAAAGCATATCTATAGAATTAATTACGGGGATCTCTATAGTTTAGGGTAAGATTTTTATTTTTGTGGTGGTTGATAGACTCACTAAATACATACTTTTATATAATTCTATGGAAGCACAATGCACCTTTTTTTCAAAGAAGTTTTGAGACTACACAAGCTACTTAAAAGCATTGTCAATGACATGGAAAATATATTTTTGATCTTGTTTTGGCGAGAGATCTTTTGTTTGATGGGCACCAAATTGATTCCTATCACTATCTATCATCTGCAAACCAATGGGTAGACTGAAATAATGAATAAATGGATTGAAGGATACTATGAAACTATGTTTCAAGGTAGCAAATAACTTTGATTAAGTGGTTGTACATGGGTGAATATTGATACAATACATCTTATCATATGTCCATTGGTATGTCATATTTTAACTCTTTATATGGGTATGATGTACTTTCCTTTATGGATTTGGATTTACTTTCCTTTGTGGACTAAATATTTCATACAACAAAGTCAAGAGGTACTTGAAGTGCTTAAGAATAACCTTAAACATGCCCAAAACTAACAAAAATTATATGGAGAACAACATTAGTTTAAGAGGACTTTTGAGGTAGGAGACATGGTATTTTTGAGGTTACATCTTTATAGCCAATCTTCCTTGAAGAATAGTGGGGTAAAAAATCTTAAACCCTACTTCAATGGTGCTTATAGGATTTAGAGGATGGTTAGGGAGGTTGCATATGAGCTACAATTGCCTGAGCACAACTGGATTCATAATGTGTTTCATTTTTTTATTGGTAATAGGGCAATGTATCATTTCATATTTATAATTACCACCATTAGATGATGAGGGAAATATGATTTTGATTTTTTAATCTATTATGAATGTTCAAAAAAGGAAGTTAAGGAATAGAAGCATCATGGAATATTTGATTTGTTAGGACTTGTTCATTGAGGATGCCACTTAGGAAGGAATGACTATTTTATAACATCATACCTTGCAATTGTTTAAAGACAATCAATATCGAGAGGGGAGGATTATAATGTCTCTTTATCGATATTAGTTTGGTTTGGAGCCCTTAGGCAACTTATTTGGTTTTACATTGGCTAAGGGAAGGATTTAAAAAATGAAACTTGGTTCTTTGTTCAAGTTGATAAAAAATAACTATGTCAATAAATTTTGGTAATTTAATTTTTAGTAAATAAGGGGGACTTCCTAACTTCATGTTAGTAAGCCCATAATGGGTTATTATAAGGGGTTAATTTTTTAATAATTATTTTCCCTCTCTTTTTTGGAATGCCACATGTGGGAGATGGTTGGATGGATAAGGGGTATAAAAGGAAGTAGATATTTCTAATTTTTGTGTCTACATAATTAATCGATCAATTTTTTTAATGTCAAAGCATGTTCGCTTGTACATTTGGCCATTTAGGATGAAAACCCTCATTATATTTAATATTTGGGGACAAAAACCCTCAATTATTCTTGGTGGTGTTATTCATTGGTCACAGTTAGATAAAACAACAACATTTCTAGCATCTAGGGCACACTTGAAGGTGAGTGAATCAGATTGGGGATTTGTGGAGTTGAGAAAATAACCTTCAAAACCTTTAGAGGTTGGACATATTAGTAAGACAACTCTTTGAAGATCAAAAACATCACTTCTGACCTTTATACTGGTCAAAATTTTCATCTAGGGGTTGATTTTTAGTTTTAGCACTGTTTAGTTGGTGAAAAAATTAATTTCCCCTACATGAATTAAATAATATTTTTTAGCACTGTAATTGGTCCTAAAATCATAATTTTGGGGGAAAATAATTATATTTAATTTTTGTAATTTTCATGAGGGTATCTTGAAGGTCTAAAAACTAATTTTATGCATAATTAGTCAATTACAAAATTTTGCAATTGTGTTAAAGTTTGTTGTAAATCCTAGATATTCTGATTTGATTCCAAAAGGGGACATTATATTTTCTAACCCTTCCTTGTGTAGATGTGATGATTTATTAAAATTCATTCAAATCTTATGATGCATGACCTTAGTGTATACCTTTTGTCTAATAGTGAATTAAAGTGATCCATGTTTCATCATACCACACTATCATGACTTTTCTTATAATCATTTGGGCTAGGTGTGCCACTATATTAAAAATCCATACTAACACAATCAATTTTTAATGAAGTGATCTCAAATGATATAGGAACATCTAAGGTTAATGATATAAGTGCTTATTTTCAACATGGTTCTAACATATTGTGCATTATGCATGGATTATGTAATTTTTATAGCTAGAGAACTACATCAGAGGTTGGAGTTTTCGATGGATGTTTGGTGTTTTTTTTAATAAAGTGAAGTTTTACATGAGGATGTTGCTTAGAGGTTATTTGGTGTGCAAACATGAATTAAATGGTGTGTAGGAATCAAAATTAATATACATGAATGGAACTTGTTTTAGGAAAATGTAAGGGGGAAAAGCATGAAATAAGACTTAAATGGACCAAACTTATGGACATTATATGTATAGAGATGGAGGAATTTCATAGGTGTGTAAAAGTATTTACACATATGGATTTAGGAAGGCTAGTGCATGGATGAAAACATTAAAAGGTACAAATATGATCATTGACTTTGAGACTCTTGGATAAGGATCGAGAAAACATGTGTCTTGATTCTAAGATAGAGTAAAGGACACACAACTAAAAATGAGATGTGTTGTATCTTCCAAGGGCTTGCATGACTCCAAAATAACATGTTTCACTTGAGATAACATATATAAATGTGTGTGAAGTAAGGAGGGAGTAGCATAATAGAGATCAGAATATTAGATCAAGAAGCTTATCTTCTTTGATCAAGAGTCCAGTGAGAGAGTGAGAAAAGGAGATTGAATATAAACCATTTTAATAGGCAGGAGAATCTTGTGTTTATAGCTTATCATAGAGTATATATTTTAGCTCATGTGATAGGAAACTATTTTAATTGAACATTTATGTTTAATATATGAAATTTATGAGATTTAGACTCTCTTCCTCTGTCCCTCCCTCCCTCTCTCCATGTGTGTGTGTGTGTGTAAAATTTTTATTATATTATTTTGGGTTATGATACTCCCTCATCAAAAAACCCATCCCTGTGAACTCGCCATCATGTTATTATATCACAAGGTTTTAGTCCTTGTCAAAGTGGGTTGTTACATACATGGGATTCTTATATGAGAGATTATAACAATAGGGTTTGATAGACCAAAGTCTCAAGATGTTAACAAGAAGAAATATTGGTGGAGGTGGAGCTATATAAATAATTATTTTTGGAAGACTAGAAAAATATTAGATGTGTTGAAGGATGTGCGATCTATATTGATACCATACAAGAAGATAAAATAAGCGGTTTCACCCATGAAGATGACCAAAATTATGCCAAAGAAGAACAACTATGAGTTAAAGGATAGGATGATAATAAATAAGAAGAATTGCAAAAGGCTATAGGAGAAGGTAGAATAGTTACAACTATTTCATAGATTACTAGATGAATGAAGACCTAGATGTGTCATGTTTTTTAAGAACTCTAAATCCTGAAAACTTATAGATTGGATCACATGCATTGAGGATATTTTACATTTGATTATATAAGTGACCCAAAAAGAGTGAATGTTGTATAGAAAAATTTGAATGGTCACACATCTCTTTGGTAGAAAGAATTTAGATGTAAATAAAAAGAGGGAAATAAAATAATTATGAATGATACAAAATGGTCTCTAAAAAAAGGCAAATTCCTTTTTGGATATTACTAGCTAGAGTTGTTAAAATTTCTACAAAACTTGAGGTAGAGAGGTTTTAGTCTTAAATACTATATCGAAGAGTTTACATGATAATTATTGCCAAAAGTTTGACCTCGTGTAAAAATTGGTCATCCCATATAGTTTGAAACATCATATAGGTGTCTAATGTTTGTCATGTTTTTGTCATGGTCTCTAGTGGTCCTAAATTATTCCATATGGTCATATTTGCCCCTATCTAGCATTGTCCAAGTTCTGGTCTTAGGTTCACTTCTCTAGTACTATGGTCAAATACAAGATCTTGTATGATAAAACATAGTCAAAGGGTTTAGTTTGGTCCAAATTCATTTAAAAAGTTTATTTGGGTGTCATTTATATTATAATACAATTCTCTAACCTTTGTCTAGATCCTATTTTCAAAAATGTCAATTTTAGCCATAGCCCATTTAGAAGGGTTAGACATGCCACCTCATGAAGAGAATGTTTCAAGATGATTATAAATTCCCATAGTGCCATAAAAAATTCATATAAGGTTTAATAATAATTAGGTTTAGATAGAATCTACATTTCAATGCCTAATCTTAGTAAAAGGACACTTTACAAGCACTTGTATGGCCTTGAAAGATCATATTTCAGTTACAAATAGTTTGTAAGTGTATTTTGGGTTCCCTCAAATCATTTTACATATTTAGACCAATTTTTAAGTCAAACTAACACTCCATACACCTTTTCTCCTCCATTGTTGCCTTCATAAGCTTAGGAAGGCAAATTTCCATTAAATGATACTATTAGGAGAGAGGGAGTTAGGAGATGAAATTTTGTGAATTTTTAGGGGTACACGTAAGCTTGAAATTAGTGTCATTATTTTTCATATTGGTGGCATATTATTAATTAACAATCCTTAATAGTGATAGTAGGTCACTATGGCCTAACCATCCGAGAGGAGTCTATTCTTGCACCTATTTCTCTAGCTCAAAAATCGATGGAGAGGAATTATTTTTAGGGTGACTTTTATAGTTTGTGTATATCCTTTTCATGGTGGTTTAATTAGTTTAATCATCTCTATGAAGTGTTTTCACTTGAAGGAAGAATGACTTAGTATATAGACTATGTTAGTGAATTCTATTGCAGGTCTCTATTTTGTATTCATGGTGGTCATTCTCAGAGGTTTTATAATAATTCATAAATCATGGATGCTCCATCAATTTCATGGAGTTCATGTGTTTTTTCTAAAGATATGTTTCTTATCCATTCTCTTCAAGTGTGCTTGCTCTTTAGAACATCGTTTTGTGTTTGAATAGTCTAATGGAGTTTTGAAGTTCCAACATGGTTCAAATACACTTAATCCATAATGATATAAGATTATGAAATAGCATTTGTACTATTAGATGTATGAGATAATTAAGATGATAGTCTAACACACCCACCAAAGAGAAGTCATGAGTGTTTCTTCAATACACAAGCTTGTACGGACTGTAGAGTAGTTTGAGGATGCTTAGAGTCATGAAAAGACACTTGTCACACTTCTCCATGCATTCTAAAATTATACCTACCTCACTAACTTCATCAAATGGTACAAATTGGATAGAATGTTTTAATTCACAACTCATAGGGCTTATGCATGAGAGGAATGTGTATGTAGTCCATACAAGATTGTAAGGTGAGTTTGAGGTTATGATAATCATGGTCATGAACCTTTATAGAGCATTGAGAAGTGTCTATGAGGTATGAAATGGCTTGATAGACTTGATAGGTTTAGACATCGAAGAGTTGACTTTGTAGCCCTAAACTATCCAAAAGTGACCTAAAGGCCTCAACCTTGTAGGTCCACATTTAGTCCAAGATCAATATCATCCAATCAATAAAATTGAGCTTCAAGGTAGAAGGTTAAATTAAAATGCAAATGCAAAAAATGTTATAAACACTTGAAGAATAAAAAAGTCATTTGGACCAGTCAAAGGAGTCAAGTAAAAACTAAGTACACAATCTTAGGAGCATCTACAGGTACCTTGTATGGAAGTGGACCAGATAAAAGTGATTTGAATATGTCAAAAGGAAGTCTATAGAACCTACATACATAATAGAGTTATCTCTTTTGGTTTTCATACGTTCAAACATCATGGCAATAAGGAGTTTAGCTTCAAAACTCAAAACACAATCATAAGCACCTACAACCATAACTCAAAGGTGTAAGGTAAGGTTCATACAATGAGAGGATCAAAAGCATATAAAGGGTGTCTAAAACTAATCTAAGAATTGCAACAAACTCAGAGTACATTGATGACATCATGCTATGTATAAAATGAGGTTGAAACACACAAATGTAGTCTTTATACCCTCATGGGAACCTACAAGTTACTCCCACTGTAAACTAATTGTAGGCTTGAAAAAAAGAGTAGAGAGATGTTGAAAGGCTCTTGAGTCCTATTTGGGACTTACACTAAGTCTATGACCTATTGAAGAGGTCAGTGTCTCTACTCCAAGTAGATCTCCCTTCTCTTGCAACAACTTGCAAATCAACCGACCTTACTTACCATGTAGATATCTCTACACCCTGAAGAACCATTGTCCTTGCCTCACCAAGTCCTTATGACTCTTCAACTAGTACCCCAGTGGATCTCCTATTAGAACTTTTCACAACTTGCAACTCTACCTGATCATACACACTCAGCAGCCCTTTGGAACTAGGAAGAGCAACTCTTGCTCTCTCTACAAGCACAATGGCTATCTAGCACACTTTACAATACATCCCATGAGTCTATAATATAGATCTCATGCATACAATAATTAGACTTTCTTAATTACAATAATTAGAAATGCAGCTTCAAGACTAAAATAAGTATTTACATGCAAACTGACTGTCCAAAAATAGACTAGTTCTCAAACCGCATGCAAACGCATGCACACATAGGTTGCCAATGTCGGTTCCTATTTGATTGATGTCGGTCGACCCATAACCGATGTCAGCTGCTCTGCCACTATAATATGACTGACGTTGATTGTCCTGGCTAACATCGGTTCCTCTACAAGCTCTTTGCAACTCAACAACCTCAGCAACCTCCTCCATGTTTGCATCAGTGAAGCTTTTAGCTCCACAACCTAACAAACTTCCACTTGGAGATAAATAGTTGCACCTGTACCTATACCATCCACTAATCATCTCAAGCACCTCCATCTTCAAGCTCAATTTTGAAGACCAACCACCACACATCCTGTGATGCTTTGTATTAGCAACTAAACACGGAATTTGACCAGAATGAATAAGTAACTAGAAAATTCAAAAACAACACGAAATATGAGAGACAATACCCAATTGTATTAATACTTATCCAAAGGGAAATATAATAAAGAAGATGCCACACTTCTTCCATTGCTATACTCCCACTCAATCTGAAACCCCTAAGAGTGACCTGTAATCAACAAACACTAACCAGATCTGAAACCCCCTGTTAGTGAACCCAAGCTCTGATACCACTTGTCAGGATCCTACTACCCACTAAGGGCACACTTGATTACCTTTGTATTAGCAACTAAACACAGAATTTAACCAAAATGAATAAGTAACTAGAAAATTTAGAAACAACACGGAATATGAGAGACAATACCCAATTGTATTAATACTTATCCAGAAGGAAATACAATAAAGAAGATGCCACACTTCTTCTTCCCACACCTCTAGAGCTCCCACACTTCTAGGGCTCACCAGTAATTCTCCTTCAACAGTTCACTCTCTCAATTATGGTCACAACAATCAACTCAAACATAGAGTTGTTGTTCACCTCCACCAGTCAGTAACAACACTGCCAGTACACCAAGTACACAACCATACTCTAAGTAGATCTCCCTTCTCTTGCAACAACTTGCAAATCAACAGACCTTACTTACCATGTAGATATCTCTACACCCTGAATAACCCTTGTCCTTGCCTCACCAAGTCCGTATGATTCTTCAACCAGTACCCCGGTGGATCTCCTACCAAAACTTTGCACAACCTGCAAATCTACCTAATCATACACACTCAGCACTCCTTTGGAACTAGGAGGAGCTACTCTTGCTCTCTCTATAAGCACAATGGCTATCTAGCACACTTTACAATATAGCCCATGAGTCTATTATATAGATCTCATGCATACAATAATTAGACTTTCTTAATTACAATAATTAGAAACGTAGCTCCAAGACTAAAATAAGTCTTTACATGCAAACTGACTATCCAAAAATAGACCAATTCTTGAACCGTATGCAAATGCATGCACACACAGGTCACCGACATCGGTTCCTGTCTGACCGATGTCGACTGACCCATAACCGATGTCAGTTGCTCTACCACTATAATATGACTGACGTCGGTTCCTCTATAGGCTCTCACAACTCAGCAACCTCAGCAACCTCCTCCATGTTTGCATCAGTGAAGCTTTTAGCTCCACAACCTAACAATCAGAATTAGAAGAATGAAGTCTTAAATCACCAAGGACCCAATCAAAACCTTGATAAACACCTACAGGCTACCTTTTAAGACACATATAAGTTGGTTCTAAGATTATAAGTGATGGTATATGTGTATTGATGTAGATATCCTCTTATAATCATGTAAAATGACCTAATTTAGTACCAACATGTGTTTTCTCAACCTTTCACCTTACTCTTCTCCAACCAGTCCTAGCCCTTATTCTTCTTCAAGCACCTTTGCTCTATGTTTTCTTTTCTTGATTTATTTAATATTGTCAAACTCAACCTCTAAATGATATTTACACCTCAATACTCCTCATTAACCCTTCTCAACTCACCTTGAATCCTTCTCACACTTCTTCATTTTAATTCATTTGCAAACTTACTCTACGTAAATGATCCCATCGACTTGACTATCTCTTTCTTAATCAACTAATCCAATTCTTCAATGGCATTAAGTATAAACTTCTCTTCAACTTGAATGACTTATCACTAGCATAATATACTAGACACAACTCACATTGAACCCTTGCCAACTCTCAAACACTCCTCATTCATCCTATGCCTATACAAACATGCAATTCATTATAACCCCCTAGAGGACAAAGCTTCTTGGTTTCAAATACTGACAAGGTTTTATGACAAACCAAAACCCATTCTGACTACCCATTTCCACCATGCAAATCCACACCAATTTTCATCCCTCAACTCTCCATACAACCTCACCTTCTCATTACCTATACTCTTTCAATTAGGTCTCTAGGCCTAATTTAGTACCCAAATTGTAAAATAGTATCGTACAGGTCCGTACCACTCCAAAATCACTATGATCCTCTAGTAAATGTGAAAACCCACATACATAAATCTCAACATGAGATTATAACCCTTTTTCTTGCATGCCTCTTTTTGTCAAAACCTTCATAGATTGTAATTTTGAACTCTTTGCTCTATTAAGATCAACCAATACCCTACATGAACAGAAGGTCACCATGCACTAAATGTTTTCATTCAAGAAATCACCTTGACATTCACATTAACTCACTCTAAGGTTTCTTTCTACATTTAATCTCATAGATTTAGTGAAACACACACATAATTCTTGATACAGTCCTACATACAACCTCTTGCCATCTAAAGCTATAGAATGTTGTTCTAAGATCTTAAAGGGTTTTGTTAACACATCAATTACATTCAAAAATATTCAAACATGAAGTTATAAAGGTACCATATTAAACACACTAACTTTTATTTACTCACTCCCATACATATGACTGAATTTACTACCATGAACTATATCCTTCAAAGACAATATATAATTTCTTGCCTTTTCTTCATTCCTTCCTTCCTTCTATTCCACACCTATCCACCCTACCAAAATAAAATGACTGTCTATGAGTCTATCACCTTTGTACATACAAATTATCATTCATTTCTACCTCCTACATGTAATAAAAATTGTCCTACCTTTTAGGCCACTATCTTGAGTTGGCAGTTACAAACATGGTTCTTAATTTAGAACTCCCTCTCTTTTCTAAAATGAATATAACACAACCTCTTGCATCCTCCTATATTTATTTGTGACCTTACACAAACATTAGACCAACTTTACATTACATGAAACCTCTCCAAAATGCTCCTAATATCTAAAACATAATTCAAATATTCAAATTTATCATTTTGGTAGGAAATGCCAAATGACTAGAAACACTCACCTAAGGACTAGTTTAAGGATTCAAATACCTCGTAGGGAATCCTATGAGACCCAACAACCTTAAACCACACCTAGTCACATCATTTTTAATTCTATTTCATGTTTTGATTTGATGCTCTTTCCTTATACTCCCCATGTGGAAGAGATTTGAGCTCCAACTCAAATAAACCCTGATCCATCTTCTTTATAGAATTATAATTCTTTTGCTTAGGATTCTTTGTCATATTCCTATTGCTTCTCACCTCATCCATGTTTACTCTATTTATCTTCTCTTTTCCTTTTTTTTTTTCTTTTAATTGTCTTCTTACCATCTTATCTTCTCTCTTAATGCAATATATCACCCACTGGAATTCTATGTTTTTTTTCATAGTCCATCTCTTCAATCTCAGATTTTCCTCTTTTAGGGTCTACTCCATATGTTTGATCTATATTTTCCACCCTTAATTCCACTTCATAGTCTCTTATCTTCTTTCTTGACATTGTTTATTCATATCTTCTTGGCTAGTTCATCTTACTACCAATGTTTTCTCCTTGTTTGTTCTACTGTAATGGCCTCTTAGGCATGTGCTCTTCTTTTTTACCATATTTCCTTTGTCATGTTATTTGAATGTCTTTTCATAGTAATTCGCTTCTTCACAATGCATCTTCACATACTCTCCTTGATTTCCTTGAAAGAAACTTTCCTTAATTATTTCACCTCCATCAACACACCAGTCTATTTGGCAACCTGTTGTTTGGCTTCCACCATGCATACATTTATCAAATTCAATTGTAACATGATTAATATGAGAATTTGACTTCTTACCTTGTTTTATTTACTTGGATTTTTAATCTATCTTATATCCACTCTTTTCCTACATAGCTTCTTGTTGTGCATGTATCCTTGTTTTAGACCATTCATAAATGTTTTCTTGTGTCCACTATTGTACTATTGCTTTATATGGTCTATGAAAACATTCTTCTTATTCATTGACTATTTTTACCTATTCTTGTTCTTGAGACTCACCTTCATTATATGCCAAATTTGTATCATCTTTTTGTTGCTTGTCAAATTTCATAAGCACATCAATAGGTGCGTATTTATTGTATACTCCTTTTTACACATAACCATGCTACCCACACTTATACTATTGTTTTTTTTGCTCCTCTATCATACATAACTCTTTTTGTTTGCTTTCATCAAATAAAACTTTGTATTATCCTTTAGATTACTTTTTTGTCACATTTGGTGACTGTTCTTCATCCAACATCTATTCTTCACTTCTATTTTATAGCCATTTTATGACCTCTTGCTCAGCTAATCCCTTTGGATACTCATTTCTACATGCCTTTAAACCTATGTATCTAAATTTTGCTCCTTCATTTGCTTTACCAAATGCTTGAATTGAACTCATATACACTTTATTTCCTAAATGACAATCGATGTCCTTTAAAACCAATTCATTTACAATGTTTACCTCTTCTTCCTCAGCTATACTATTATTTTTTTCTCCAAATATATGCTTGTATTCAACTTCTTGGTTCACTTCATCTCCTTCACTTGTCTGTGAATTGTCTTTTTTACATTCATTGTTAATTTACATCTATGGATTGCTTCCTTCTTCATCATTCTCTTTCATTTTTAGGTCCTTATTCTGTCAGATTGACCTCATTGTTTATTCCTTGCTCTAGGGTCTCTAATGCATCAACTATATTGTCTTCCATAATGCTCCTCTATATGATCTCTTCTATAACACTATAGTCCTCTTTTGGTTGTACAATAACTGGTACTTGGAATTTGCCTTCACTACTTGTCAAGAACACTCTTCCTTGATGTTCATCATCTTTAAAACTTACATAATCACACTCAATATCCATGTTAGTCATAATATTTTGAGGCCATGTAGCCTCTCCATGTGATCCTTACTTTCTTTCTGCTCTCATGCCTTCAATGAGGCACTTTTCTTCTAGACAATCTTCTTCTTCCCCTAACATCACTCTTTTAGGATAACATAGGGATACCTCTTCAACTCTTTCCATACTCATTCCATATTATTCAAGGGTTTCATCATATTCTTCATATTTCATACTTTATTGCTCATCCATCCATAACTTGTTCATTTTCATGTTGAGTTTCTTGCAAAGCAACATTCTTTTCTTTTTCCTCTCTCGTCACTTTTCTTTTGTTGTTATCCATAAGCCACCATATAGGCCATTGTAATTTATTTTTCCTCGTATCTTAACCTTTTATATGGTTTTTCTCTTGCAACATTTGCTCCACTATGAGGTCCACTTTATCTAAATCCTCTAGACTCTGCCTCAAGCTTCTTAACTTTGCTTCACCATCCAACTCTCTCTTTTTTTGTCTTTTCTCATATGTCTCTCATGACAAGTCTTCTTGGTCATGTCCTCCATTTTTGTCTTCTCACTATTGAATTTATCTCTACAATTTTTTTCCACCTTACATTTATCTCTTTAGTACTTATCTTGAGCACCTTGTTGGTCTGCTCTTGAGACTTTCTCAACACTTGTCCTCTCTTGGGACCTTCTTTCCTTTTTGTCCACTCTTGGGACTTGACTACTCTCTTTGTGCATAATTTGGACTTATTTATTCTTTAGAGATTCTTCTTGAGCTGTATTCACACTAGCCTCCATGGATTTAGGCTTCATTACCTCTCTTTGCTAGTATCCTTCTTGGTTTCTTCTTTTGGAGAGTCTAATTCACTTAACTACAATAACTTTCAAAATCAATCAAAATATCACGTACCTTTCATGAGTCAATATCTTATTTGTCTTTGATTCTTGAGATTCACTAAGGTCTTGCACTCTTGATCTTCAGCTGCACCTCTTGGTTAACCCCTTGAATGTTTTCTAATCATCATCCTCTTGCATACCTCTGTTTTCCTTTTTGCTTTGATTACTACTATCACAATGTTCTGCCTGTAATCTATCTTCAATATGACTTATCTTGGCTCTTCTTAATTTTAAATTTGATTGAAATCTACTTCAACCTTTATTTTATTTCTATAGATATAATCTACCATTTTCTACAACCCTTTTTGGAATATTTTCCACTTATGTAACACTATTTTCTCAATGGAAATCAATCAATAGAAACATACTTCAACTAGTTTTGTATCTTATTTGTTCTTCTTTATTGCATAATACCTTATAGATATGATACCATTAATGATTCATATACGTCTTATAATCATTTAAAATGTACTAATTTAACACCAACATATACTTTCTCAACCTTTTGCTTTGATTTACTCTAACCAATCTTAGCCCCGATTCATCTTCAAGTACTAATATATTAGGCATAACTCACATTGAACCATTACCAACTCTCAAACACTCCTCATTCAACCTATGCCTTTACAAACATTGAATTCCTTATAGCCCTCCTAGATGACAAAGCTTATTATTTGCAACTACTGACAAGGTTTTATGACAAAACAAAGCCCATTATGAGTAATTACTTCCACCATACAAATCCACAACAGTTTTCATCCCTTAACTCTCCATGCAACATCATCTTTTCATTACCTTTACTCTGTTAATTAGGTCTCTAGGCCTAATTTAGGTACCCAGACTGTAAAATAGTATCCTACAGGTCTGTACCACTCTAAAACCACTATGATCCTCTATTAAATGTGTAAACACACTAAAATATAAAATTTTAAATCATTTCACTAGATGGAATTATCTATATCTCACTTTCCACATTCAAACCCCAAGTTTGTGCTTACATAGGTCTATAGGGACCGAGAGGGTATTAAATGGAATGTAAAGTAATTTTGAAAGTTTTAAAAGCTTTCAAGACCTAAACCAAATCTACCTAACATATACACACCCAGTCCAACCACTACTTCTTGATCAACCCCAACATGGCTCCAATACATTCTTAAATATAATTCTAAGAACAAACACAGTATGACTGTGTAAGCTGACACATATGTTCAATTCACATATAGAACAACAAAAAGGAATTTAAGTATAAAAAAAGATTCATTTGATATATATAAACACCCTGCATGTACTCTAATCTCTACACACATACATAAATCTCTCAATGAGATTATAACCCTATTTCTTGCATGCCTCTTTTTGTCAAAACCTTCACAGACTACAATTTTGAACTCTTTACTCTATTAAGATCAACCACTACCCTGCATAAATAAAAAGGAACCATGAATAAAATGTTTTCATTCTATATATCACCTTGAAATTCAAATTAACTCACTTTAAGGTTTATTTCTATATTAAATATCATAGATTCAATGAAATGCACATAAAATTCTTGATACAGTCTTACATACAACCTCTTGTCATTTAAAACTACAAAATGTTGTTCCAAGATCTTCAAGGGTTTTGTTAACAAATAAATTACATTCAAAAATATGTAAACATGAAGTTACAAAGGTACACTATTAAAACACACTAAATTTTATCTAGTCACTCGAATACATATGACTAAATTTATACCACTAACTTTGTCCTTCAAGAACAATATAGAGTTTGTCTTTTCTTCATTCTTTCCTTCCTTCTCTTCCATACCTCTCCACCCTACTAACCTAAACTGAATCTCTATGAGTATACCACATTTATACATGAAAATTCTCATTAATTTTTACCTCCTACATGCAAGAAAAACTATCCTACATTTGAGGCCACTCTCTTGACTTTGCAGTTACAAACATAGTTCTTGATTTATAACTCCCTCTCTTTTCTAAAATGCATGTAGAAGAACCTCTTGTACCCTCCTCAACTTTTTTAGGACTTTTCACTAACATTAGAGCAAATTTTAATTACATTAAACCTCTCTTAAATAATCCTAATCTGTAAAACATAATTCAAATATTCAAATTTGTCATTTTGGCAGGAAATACCAAATGACTAGCAACACTCACCTATGGACTCTTTCAAGGATTTAAATGCCTTGTAGGTGACCCTATGAGACTCCACACACTTACACCACACCTATTCACATCATGTTTGACCCTATTTCATATTTTTATTTGATTATCCTACATCATATTCCCCATGTGGAAGAGATTTGATCTCCAGCTCAAATAAAACCTGATCCACCTTGTTTCTAGACTTCCAATTCTTTTGCTTAGGAATATTTGGAATATTCATAATGATTCTGACCTCATCCATGCTTCTTATTTTCATCTTATCTTTTCCTTTGTGTTTTCTTTTTTATGTTTTGTCTTCTTACCATCTCATCTTCTCTTTCCATGTAAGAGATCACCCACTGGAATTATATGTTTTCTGCATAGTCCATCTCTTCAATCTCTAATTTTCCTCTTTTAGGGTTTGATCCATATGTTTTATCTCTATTTTCCACCCTTTCTTCCATTTCATAGTTTCTTCTCTTCTTCCTTGACATTATTTCTTCATATTTTCTTGGCTAGTTCATTGTACTACCAGTTTTTCTCCTTGTTTCTTCTATTTTTATGGCCTCTTAGGCATTTTCTCTTCCTTCTTTTTTACCATATTTCCTGTTGGCCATTTTTGGCCCACATACTAAAGCTCTTGTATTTTTCCAAAGGGCACTTCCAAAGGGAAAATGGTTCTTTTAAAATTTTTGAAAGATATCTTTTCTCAGGGAAAAGGAGACCCTT
This sequence comes from Torreya grandis, assembly GCA_037957365.1. Classification (NCBI taxonomy): domain Eukaryota; kingdom Viridiplantae; phylum Streptophyta; class Pinopsida; order Cupressales; family Taxaceae; genus Torreya; species Torreya grandis. The sequence goes on along the minus strand of JARHVA010000112.1, from coordinate 2,085,213 downwards.
TTCAATTTTTCCAAAGGTCCATTCAAAGGAATCTAAAAGGTACTTTTCCTTCACAATGGACCTTTTCAAATTTTCCCAAAGGTAATTTTATTTCATAAAGGGCCAAAACCTTTTTTCCAAAAGGTCATTTTCATAAAGTTATAGGGGTCTTTTAAATTTTTTGAAGGGGTCTTCTTTCTAAAAGGTCCAAATAGATAATCCGAAGGGTGATTTTCAATTCTTCCAAAAGGTGCTTTTCAATTCTTTTAAAGGATGCTTTTCAATTCTTTCGATGGGATTTTTCAAAATTTTGAACGATAAAAAAGGTGGTCACTTTCAACAAAGTTGAAGGGTACCTCCCTTTCAGAAAGGGGCATTTTTGTAAAGTCTGAAAACATGAATTCTTTCAAACAAATTATTAGTAGGAAGGGTCTAAGCAAATTATCTGAAGAAAATGGCTAAATAAGTATTCTGAAGGAATTGATGATGGGCCCATAAATGTCAAAATCTAAACCTCTACAAGTAGCCATTAGCATTTGAAAAGATCAAAAGAAGCTACACAATCTATAGACTTATATCGACATAAATTGATATAGGAAAACAAATGTTCTTAGATTGGTTTTCCATCTATACAAAAGATTTGGCCCAAGTTTCAAAGTAGGAGATGGTGTATACAATTAATGGAGAGACTCTCATCCTTCAACATGGCCATCAAATCAGACAAATAACCACTCCATTTAGAGGCAACATGACTCAGTCTAGATTTAAAGTTATGGGGATTTTGTCCTTATATGTGTAAGATAAGTGAAGGATGGCATGGAAGTGAAATATGAAGATCAAGTGATTATAAAAGGTAGTTTAATCATTAAATACATTCCTGGACTTTTTTTATTGGATCATGACATCATCATCCTTAGCAAGTTCTTGTCTTCTAGTGTGTTTCTCAACCAATGAGAGGGCTTGAATACTATTGGAGCTAATGGTGGTTAATTTTTTGATTAAGGATCAGTTCTAATTAACCCAAATGTGGGTGAAAATTCATAGATGGTGGTTGGATCTCATTTATTAAATTTTGTTTACTTGCCTCCTCTTTTTTTTCTTTTTTTTTTATATATCTCCATTGGCTCCCCACTAAAAGAGATATACTAATTTGATAAGAAGAAACCCCATAAAAATTTATAAAAAAGACCTTTTGAAGCAATAAAGACCAATTTTTACCTATCTCTTGCATGAAAATTGTGTTTAGCAAGCTTGTGCATGATGTTCTTGTGAAGAAGTGTTCTTCCATGTCCATTGTCCTTCTTTCTTGCCTATTTTTAGGTGTTTTAAAGTTAGTTGTAGGTCTGAACTTGAGCTATTTATACCATTAATGGATGTTTGGTATGGATTTTTAAATTCCTCTTTGCTTCATGTGTGGTTTAGTGAGCCTAGTTTATGAAACACTTATGCAAATTAGCTAGTTGCGAGGTTGTGTGAGCAAGAATTATCTTATGCTGAATTAGTGCTTATTTCATGCTTATGTGAATCACTCTCTATTTGGTGCATCACCTCCCTTAGCTTAGATTTCCTTTTTGTATTATCTTTCTCTCATTTTTCCTTGGTCAATAGTAGGTTTTAGTGTGTGAGAACAAGCTGAAGTGAAGCATCGGAGGAGCTAGTCTCATTAAAAAGCCTAGAGGTTCAACCTCACTATAGGATACCAATAGCCTAAGGTTGTCCCAACACTTGTAGCTAGGAGTGAGAGAGCTTGAGAAACTCTCCCATAAGTATGTAATTCTACACTATAATAGTTTTTAGCATGCCTAGTGGGACCAAGGTGAGGAAGATTGTTGGTGTGTCTCTCCTCTATTAGATTTTATAAGAAAGTAATTAGCACCAATAGCAGATCCAAATTAAAGCTTTTGATTATGAGTAGACCAGGTTTGTCTCTTTATAGATTTTAATCAACTCCTACATCTCACTTGACATATAAGGCTAATATGAATAGCTATGGTGAATATCCCTATTATCTGCCTCCTTATCAACAGTCCCAATTTGGTCCTCATAATCCTTATAATGCTTATCTACCCTATCAAGACCTCTATCAAGGTTATGATGAACCTTGGCGAGTTCATCATGATCCATATATGCAATAATATTGCCCTGATCCCTCTTATGGACAACAAGCCCATCATAATATTTGTCATCATCAACCCTATCACGTGTTATTCATATCAACACTTAGGCATACACTAATAGTCCTTGACAAGCATACTCTAGAATTGTGTTCATAAAAATGTTATGGTCAAAATGTCCCTACTCCCTAGATTCATTATGTGAGAGGGTCATTAGGAAAAATAAAATTATAATGGGCCCTTGTTGAGAGAGAAAATTGGAACAAAATCATAGGTGACATGATGGATATAGGTGGTTACATTTAGAGCATTGAGGACAAGATGAAAAGAATTGAGGAATAGTAGGGCCAATCTCGCCAATAATTTGTGCTTACATATACACCACCTCATCCTTCTTACATGTCATCCATTCCTCCTCAAGTGACCATTTTAAGTGCTTCTTTGAATGTTCTAAGTCCTTCATATATTCCTCAGACCTTTGTTTCTTGGAAATTTATTCAAAGGAGCTATCAAAAAAATGAAGATCTTGTTGTAAAACAACTTGCTACTGAGATCCAAGGCTCCATTCTTCCCCAAGAACCCCTTATGAAATCCTTCAAGGTTCTAAGTTAGAACCAAGTGGTAAATTCATGGGGTGGGTAAGAGAAGATAGATCTATAATTAAGAGTCTAAGACAAAGAAGGATATGAACCCCTACAAACCTCCATCATCCCTCTTCAAGAACCTTCTTCTATTCCTAACCACCTTAAGGAGGAGATATTTCAAGAGAACCTAGTAAACAAATCAGAGAGTTAAAAGTGAAGACAAATAAATAAGAGGAAAAGTAGAATTAGAAGGTCAAAGGAGAGCCTCTATTTTTCCCATCTTGGAAATCCATTCAGAGCAGTGGGTAGAAGAAGGAAAAGGTGGTGATTCCTAAATTCAGATAAGAGACCTTGTAGCCTCCACTCCTTTCCCCTCAAAAGATTAGATCCTTTCCTTCATGGAGAGCCTTTTAAGAGGAAAATAATCAGTAAGAGGAGGTGAAGGTGATCCAATTAGAGAAACTTTAGAAACAAAATTAGGAACCTATGGTAGCTTCCCTAAACCTTTCTCACCTTGTTGAGTGTTTTCAAGAATCTATTATGCCACTCTTTGAGAAAGAGCCTCTCCTTTTTGAGGAAAACCAAGAAGATGCATCCAAAGAGGTTAAGGAGGATGATGTCATGAGTAACTACAAGGAATAAATCACCATAGGCCCCCCCACCCCCTTGGTAAACAAAAAATCAACTCAACCTTTTTGAATAAAGGGGAACATATTGAAGACTCTTTTTCAGTTATGCATGAAATAGACTGGACTATGGAGGATACAAAGCTACCACTTTATGTTAAAAATGAGGGGGTTAGGGCTATTAATTCCTTGGATGAACAACCATGTTATAAATAGGATGTGGAAATGAATGAAATAGTTGATCAAACTGTTGAAATTGAGGAGCAACTAGAGGTTACCAATCAGTCGAAATGTTCATTTGAAGACTTGTTGGAGATCTTGAGAGCTGGCTATTTTTTCTCCAAAGAAACTATGGTTTGGTTGCATCCAAGGAGAGAAACCTTGTCAAGTAGATCAAAGGGGATGGAGTGGGTAGTTTTTCAACTCTACCACCTCAAGAGTTCATTATAGACATGGAATTATTTTAGGGCTTCAAAATGGGCCATCAACTCCTTGAGGAACCTAAAAAAATGAAATAAAGAACAAGCCCAGTCCTACTGAGGACACCTTAGAAATAAAAGAAGTATACCTTATTAAGCCACCATTTTAGGTTGTAATTAAGGATCCATATAAAGAATTTGAGACTATCTAGATTCACATAGCTGACCTAGTTGGAGCTACCTAGTTTTCATTGAGCATAATGACAAAGACACTGATAGTTGTAATAAAGAAGTAGGCATCAAGACCAAGGGTCAAGAAGTTGCATGCCTTATTCAGTCCCTTATCTCATGATACAAAAAAATTATCAAACTTTCCTTTTGATCCAGGAGGAAAGGGTACACATAGTTTTAGGGTGTATATATTAGATTAGTTTTGTTCAAATTCCTCCAAGTGTTATTTCAAGAACATTTGTTTGTTGTCTTTATTTTGTTCTAGGCTAGTTTATTTTATATAAGTGCCTTATGGACATCTTTTTAGTTGCATGTTTCCCTTCCTTAAGTGCCTTGGGCACAACATTTATTTTGTTCTTTTTGTCCCTATTGCTTCAAAAGGAAGTCTCAGAAAGGCTCAACCTTGTATCCAATTTTAGACCAGCTCAGTTGCAGAGGCTAGTGACTCCACACCCAATGGACTACGTAAGGCAAGTGGCCTAGGTTCTCAAGCATAAAAAATGCTTCCCTATGAGTCACCAAAAATGTTGGCCATTTTTTGCCCACATACTAAAGCTCTTGAATTTTTTTAAGGGAACTTCCAAAGGGAAAATGGGTCTTTTCAAAGTTTCGAAAGATATCTTTTCTCAAAGAAAAGGAGACACTTTTAAATTTTTTCAAAGGACTATTTCAAAGAGGTCAAAGGTATTTGTAATGTCCCCTTTCTAGATACAGTGTTAGTCCATCATTGGTTTCCCATGGACTAGTAGTTTGGTTAGGGAACCATGGTGAGTTGGCCTTGGATGGGCCACTGGGATGTGTAGTTTTGGTTTGGATCCAGTTGGCATGATTAGTGGTGGTTTTGGGTGCCTTGTGAGGTCCTTACTATTTTTATAAGTTTAGGTTCAATGTCAGATTGATATTTTTAGAGTGGGGTTAGATGTGTCTCATCGAGACCTTTTCATTGAGCTAAAGATGAAGGCATTCTAACATCATCTTCATATTTATTTTAAAGTCTGAAGTTATATAAAGTGTATTTAACGAGACTTTAATAAAGTGATTTATATAAAATAAAATAATATTATAGAAGATTCTTGAAAGATGGAAAAAAAAGAATAAATAGAAGGCTTGGCTAAGCTTCTAATCATCTAGGATATTTGATACTTGACTTGTTATGTTGTGTTGAAGCCTAGGGTTTCTGTAGAATATTCCGTTGGTCATTGGGAATGTTCACTCCCATTGATTCGCATAACTAGGGTAGTGAAACTATCTACTAAAGGGTTGCATATTGGAGAGGATATTATAGTCCTTTTATTGGAGCTAAATTTTGTGACCAAAGGCCAAATTTGGATAATGTGATTTCATATTAGCTTAGTGAAGCGTTTTGGAGGGGTTTCATTGGAGGTTATCCTCATAGTATCACTTGTCTAGTCTCATATTTCCATTGATTCTACATGAGCACTTGAGCACCTTCTTTAGGGAGGTCTGGTGATCATTTTGGAGGTTTTGTAAGGGTAATTATAAGACTATAAGTTTATAATAGTCTGCTACTAAGGAGATCAACCAGCCATGGAGTTCTCAAATTTTGGTTGTTGGAGGCTTATCTAGACACCCTTTCATTCTAGGTATTTGAGGGATAAAATCCTCTTTTGAAGACAATCATTTCCATATCAGTTAGGAGGAGTTAAATGGATGGATTTATTTTTAGTAAAGATTTATAGGCAATGGTAGGGCAGATACTACTAGGAGGTGTGATTTCATGTAAGGAGGCTAAATAAAATTGAATAAAAATTAGAGATAGATATCATGGCATCTGATGATTAGCACAGACTTCATAATTAAGTTCTTTGATGTATTTTACATTGTTATATCAATTTACATAAGGTGCTACTATAGATGATCATTTTATATTAGATTGGTGTTGTATTGAAAACTCATTGTAATGCCAAGAGTCTTGGCTCATCATTTAATATCACCATTGTAATGAGATAGTACATCAATGGAAAGAAGGATAGGTTGCATGATAAATGTTAATGTAAAGCATGTGGTTATAATCTTCATAGAAATCATAATATTTGCATGCTATGTTTTTGGCATAATTCCTCATGGATGTAGCTTCTCATTTGCATAAGGAGTTTACACATAAAGTGTTTGTTGAAATGCTTACTTGTTGTAGGTGTTCCTTTGCATAGTTAGGATGCATGTCAAATGTTTGACTAAATATCTATTAGTTTTAGATGCATATCAGCTATCTTATGACATTGACAAATTAAAGTATATGTTTCATAACACTCTCATTCCACTTAGAAACATTGTGCATTTTTAGTTAAAGAAATTATAAGCACTTCATCATCATCATTCAAGGTGAAAGTCAAACTTAAAACACTCACAAACCAAGAACAAGTTTACAAGTAAAGTGTTTGATGAAATTACTAAGTGCCCAAAATAGAGAATTAAAGGCCAATTCAGCAAGGGTCTTTACAACATTTTCAAATTCCAAAGGTCCATTCAACGGAATTTGAAAAGTACTTTTCCTTCTTAATGGACCCTTTCAACTTTTCCAAAAGGTACTTTTCCTTCACAAATGGCCAAAACATTTTTTTTTAAATATCATTTTCACAAAGTTGGAGGGGTCTTTTCAAAAATTTAAAGGGGTCTTCTTTCCAAAAGTTCCAAAAAGATATATCGAAGGGTGATTTTAAATGCTTTTGAAGGGTGCTTTTCAATTCTTTAGAAAGATGTTTTTTAATTCTTTTGAAGGGGTTTTTCAAAATTCTAAATGATAAAAAAGGGGGTCACTTTCAAGAAAGCTGAAGGGTACTCCCTTTTTGAAAGGGGCATTTTTATAAAGTCTAAAGACATGATTTCCTTCAAAAAAATTATTTATGGGAAGGGTATTGTAGACACCGCAAATGTGTCTGCACCTTGGTTCTCCCCCCTTGTCCGCCTCAACCCATATCCTAACCATTGTCCTAGTCCCCTCCATTCATTTAATTAAAATAACTTAAATATTTTAATTGAGTGGGCCCCTTTCCACCTCATCCTTGCCACCTTGGATCCTCCCTTGGATCCCCCCACCTCCCTTCTAGCCTTTATTATCCCAAATCTCCATTTTATCCTCCTCCCGCGCCCATTAAGCATCCTCATGACCGTTCTTTCCACAATCCCTCGACCCAGCGGCGTGTAAGAACGGGCAGAGGCTATTTTTAGTCTCTGTCCCCATTCTGCCACTGTCGACGTCGGTGACCCTTCAGCCGACGTCGGTTATTCTGCCAGCATCGATAGCCTTCAAGACCACTTTTTGCATCCGTTGCAGCCCCCCCGACCCCTTGAGCTCGCAAACAGAATTCTCTTGGCATTTTGGCATTCTACTCTCCTCCCTCTGGACCTCGTGCAACAGCAGCAACAGGTGCAGGGATTCTTGATCAAAGATTTCCTCTTGCAAAGTCTTCTGTGGCCTCAACAACAGCTCTCCCACTCTTCATTCAGCAAGCTAAAAAGGTAAGTAGAGTCTGTTATTTTATTTCATTCTTTTGTTTAGTTTTCAGTTATTTGGCATATCTGTTGTCTCCTACTCCCTCTGTCCTTCCCTCTGAGAGGCTGAAAAGCCTTCTCAGGCCCTGTCCTTTATGCATCTTCCTTTCACCCTGTCCCCTTTTCTATACAATCCCAGACAACTTCCTCATCCCTCCTGCCAATAAAGACCCTGTACAGGACATCTAACCAGATCCAGACCATTCTCCATTCCATTCAAAATCGTCCCTAAACTCTGTCTCAACCCTGTTCACAAACCAGACCCGTCCACAGTCCAGAAACCCGACCAGACCCGACTACAGGCCACCGCCCCAATCGACACCGGTCATTACTCTAACCGACGTCGGTAGGATAACCGACGTCGGCAGACCAGACAACCGATGCCGGCAACATTCCCGACCTCGGCGACTGTGATCAGCCCGACAGCTCCTTTCAGGTAAACATTTGTCTTCTTTTTCCTTTCTAATTTGTTTATCATTTATGTATTCTGGCATTCTGTATTTTCTTAGTCTTTTATCTGTCTTTTACCAGTGGGTTGACCTCCTTTAAGGAAGTTTTCACACTTTTGGGAACAAGCCTTCGCTTGGCAACCCACCACCTATCCATCTAACACCTTCTTGTCCAAGTCTATTTTCCTTGCAGGTGTCATTCCTCCATAGCCAAAGAGGAGTGCTCACGAGCGTCTGGATTACGGTGCGCAGACTATATCCAGGTACTTCACAAGCCTTGTCCATTTCCTTAGTTTCTTTATTCTTCTCTTGAATGTAGAAAGCGAATTAGTGATTAGAAACATTGCCCGGTGGGACCTTAGGTTCTTCCTCGGGTTCCTCTTCTTTTCATTCATTTAGGTGCATTTAGGCTCCTCCCTTCTCGTCTCTTTCTTCTATTCCAAATGACACCATAAGCAGGACTAAAACGAATCTTTCTTTTCTTTCTTGCACTTCTAGACTAGTCTAAAACATCATACTCTCGAACCCTTTCTCAAACTTGTCTTCATCCAAATTTCATATTTTCGACTTGGGCTTAAAATATACTGCATCGCATTTCTGCCTGTGCTTGCATTAGTCTTCACCTAGTAATTAGTAAAACGCATACTGAATAAATCGTAGACACTTGATGTTACACTACCAAACCACATGCACTAAAACAAACATAAAACTTACTTGAGACAAGGCCCGACTGGGATTTCATCCCCCAGCGGATACCTTACCCATCCCGGTGACCCTACTTGGATTTCATCACCAAGAGGGAAGCCCACTCCATTCTCTGGTGGAGGATAAACTCTAGGTGAGGTATATCTTGGCTAAGTGAGACCAGCTAACCACTGGAATCATGAAGTGAGGGGAGCTTTCTCCTTAGCACCAGGCCATGTACCAAACCTAACACAGACCTTTGAGCGCCTAAAACAAGACCCAAAACCAGCTCTAAACTACCTCTTCTAGGACCTTTCTAACAGCCAATCTCTCCAAACATTCATCTAAGGCATAAGCCACAAGATTCTAAAGTTAATTCCTAGGATTTATCGCTTAGGCCTTGTCTATTTCTCTCTATTTTTCTCTTCTCATTTATTTGTTTGAGTGAGTGAGGATGCTTTCTTCATTGTTTTTCCAAAGAATCTTCAAGTCTTTTGGTTCTCTGGAAAACACAGTCACTGGCATCGGTTCTACCACCGACGTCGGTTTTCGTCTTCTTGCCGGCATCGGTTATCTGACCGACGTCGGCCATTTTTCTTACCGACATCGGTTTTTCAACCAACGTCGGTCTCTGTCACTGTCCTTTTTTTTCAAAAACCAGCAGCCTAAAACCTGTCCCTTCTCTGTCAAAACTTCATCCTGGTTTTCTGAAACTAAAAAACATAGTTTCTAAAACCTGAACCTTCTTTGCCTTGCATGGTTTTGACTCGTAGTCAAGCCAAGGCTCTTCTTGACCACGCTAGCTGTCAACCACTTCCGTCTACCCCATCTTTTACCCATCCTATCATGGAGTTCAACTCGGAAACCAAAAGAACTCCTACTCGTCCAACCCCACCCCAAACTCCTATTGTCCCAGAAGGGGACCAAGATTTCGCATGATTCTTGGACCTCAACATCAAGGCCTTGCAACACTATCTCGTGCATAGCCGAACGCGAGACTCCTTGGGCAATCCAATCTACGGAATGCCAGCCTCTCTTGTCGCGACTACAGCCGTATCGACAATGTCCATAGTCCAACCTTTAGACACTCAAGCCATCACTTCGACCAATGACCAGACTTTGACCAATCCTCCAGGTGTGGCCTCTCCCTCTATCTTTGGGCCCACTTCCACTGGGGTTTCGGCCCCCTATCAACCTCAACCCGCTCAACCGCTATCCACTCCTTTTCGAAACCTTGTCGTCTCTATTTCGCCTACCCTGGCCCCTATCAACACCAGGGTGGCTTCGGATCCCTTGGCCCCTGTTACCACAATCCAACCTCTCGTGGCAACATCAGGCCTAGCTATGCCTTCTACCCAACCACCCTTAGCCTCTTCTTCTATCCCTACAACTAGTTATCCCTACGTTGCACCTTTATAGGGACAACCAACTACGTCGTATGGCTCCCCTAGCCTCTTCCAAGTGCCCTACAACTTAGGGGGCGCGCCACCCGTCAATTCGTCGGCAGATATCATCAAAATGCTGATGGACAAGATGACCAGTCTAGAGACCTCTGTTTCTGGCTCACGTAATGCTCTATCATACGAGCAAATTTGCAACGAGCCCATTCATCCTTCTGTCCCAATCAGGCCATATCCTAGCCAGTGGGAGCTTCTGAAGTTTTCTCGCTTTCAAAGCAAGGAAGACCCATAACAACACTTGCGGGCATTCAAACATGCCTGTTACCTTATTGCCCATGATGATGCGTTGCTTTTATGCACATTTCCTATGTCTCTCTCGGGTGCTGCGCTTGACTGGTATAGCTCCCTTCCCAGCCATTCCCTCTTCTCATTCACACAGTTGGCCCAGCTCTTCCTCGATCACTTCTCCATCAACATCACCAAGAAGGTCTCGATCACAGACCTCTATTCTATCCGGCAATTCAAGAATGAATCCATAGCCGACTTCGTTGCTTGATGGAGAGGCCTCATCAATCAACTCTCCTTTTCCTTACCCCAGGCCGAGCTTATTGAACTCTTCTCCTAAGCCTGCACCAGACATATTTATTCCACCCTGAGGGTTCAAACCTTTCGCACCTTCAACGAAGCCTTCACGATGGCTCGCAAACTTGAATTGCATGCCATCAAGGAGAATAAAGTCAAGTTGTGGAGCAAGAATCCCGGCTCTAAGACCAATGACTCCTCTTCTTCCAAACCATCATCATCCAATCCTAAGTCTAAAGCTACATCTAATGCTATGTTCGTTAGACCTTCATCCTCCTCAACCAATCAGCTTGAGCCATCCACATCTCAGAGCGCCACTCGCCAATTCCAGTAGAGATACGTACAACGACGGTATACTCCTCTCGGAGAATCATACGCGTCTGTGCTGGAAAAGCTTGTTAAGCAGGGGGTCCTCAATCTCCCTCAAGCCCGACCTCCTCCATAATTTGATCCCTCACACGCCATTCCTGTGTGGTATAGGGAACATGACTTCTGCAGCTTCCACCGTGTTAAAGGACATGACACAAAAAATTGCAAAACTTTTAAGAACATAATCCAAGACATGCTTGAAAAGGGGGACCTCATCTTAGACAATCCCAATGAACCCCCTAACCAGGCCATTGACATCTTCAAACAACCATTCCCTAATCATCCACCAACTCAAAACAATGTTTGGACCTTAATTGACGATAATCATGAACACAACATTCGAATGGTCAATACGGTCTCGCCCTTCATCCCCGACCAACCTCTAGAGGATAGTCCATCGATCAGTCCATCACGTGTGGATGAACCTCTTTCCCCGATTAGTCCTCCATCGACCTCTCTCATCTTGGAGGATGCCTCAGCCTTACCAGCACTACCGGTCTCGCCATCCTCCTTCCTGCTGCCTATGGAGGACCCGACCCTTCCTACTCCTCGACTGCAAGTGGAGGGCACCATCATCCCTGCCCTTTACCCGCTTGAGGAGCCTCGCTCTTCGGTTTCTTCTCCACCCAAGGAAGAACCTATCTCCCCTTCGTCTTCATCTAAATCTGTCACAACTTCACCATACCATGCATCTAAAACTGCTACACCCATCTCGTCTTCAACCCCGCAACCGTCAACATCTTCTTCTCAGCCATTTTCCCAGTTAGTGGAGAAAATTGAACTTCTCCCTTCAAGGAAAGTGACGCCTCAGGTGTTGTGGGAGCGTCTTAAAGCCCTTCAACATTCTTGTGCCCTCTCATCAGATACTGCTAATCTTCCCAAGGCAGAATCTCTCCAGACTCTTGACCAGACTCCCAAACCTCAACCAACCCCATCAAAACTGAAACCTGCATCCATCCCATCTAAGCCCATCAAGTCACTTGGCGTTCATCCTATCTCCACCCTCACTCACCCACAAGTGAAGGTGGACCTAGACCAGACCTTAACTAGTGGTAGTCTTCCAACCAAGTCAAAGAAGACTGCTAGACCACAGAAGCAAACGCCTCCTTCCCCGTCACCATTGCCATCCATTTTGGGCCCCCATCCTTTGACCCTGGCCAGAATCCTTCCCACTCCGGCCTCCAATCAAAACTTGTTGCCTCCTTTGCTTCCTCTGCCTACCTCCAACCGACCCTCTCCCAAAAAGGCGGTACCAATCACCAAGAAAGTATCATCTCCGTCTGTCACCACGCCATCAACCCATAAGGTGGTACGAAAACCTCTTCCAACCTCGCCTAAGCAAAAGTCACCGACCTCACACATATCAACTAGCACGGATCCTTTAGTGGGCTCATACTCATTGATATTGCATTGGCTTCTGTAGACTTCCAACATAACCCTTCCACCCATCAAGCCTTTCCAACCTCTTGGGTCCAAGCCCTCCTGGTTCGATGACACAAAGATTTGCTTATATCATCATATGTTAGGACACGATACCGAGACTTGTTGTGCCCTCAAGGCCATCATCCATCGCTATATGGAGAAGGACACTCTTGTCTTTGAGGACACTCTTGACCAGACCTCGACTCCTTCCCATCCAACCTCTTCAAACACATCAACATCTCACCAGCCGGCCATGACCCCTTCTTCACCTCCAATCTTTGAAATCAATGCTATCCATATAACCACTAGGTCACAAAAAGACAAGGCGAAAGAAAAAGCCACCATTCCTTGGACCTACCCTTTCGTTAAGCCACCTCTTGCGCCCAAGCCTAAGATTTCTATCCTTGGCACATCCCAGCCTTCTTCGTCTTCCTCTTCTGGGCCAATTCACGACTCCATGTTGAAACAACTTCACCAGACGCCTGTGAAGATGTCTCTTTATGACCTTATCTAAACCTCACCTCAGCATCATCAAGCCCTCATCCAAGCCTTACAGGCAGTGGAGGTCCAACCTGAGGACCCCCAACCGCTCGCTGCCCTCGTCCATTCTTTATCTCCTGTCGCCTCCATCACATTCAACGATTCTGAGATTCCCACATCCAACACAGAAGATCAGGACACCGCCCTCTTCATCACTACCTATGTTGATCGGACACGCATTAAATGTGTTATGATCGACGGAGGTGCTAGCATCAACATTATTTCTACCCATGCCTTTGATCAGTTGGCTCTTCCCAAGAATTGTGTCTCCAAAATTGACTCGATCTTACGCTCTTTCAATGACACCACTGCCACGACCATTGGCACAGTCATCCTTCACATTTGCGTTGGTCCACGCACAGTCCCGGAGCTCTTCTATATCATCGAAGGAGAGTTTCAATACAACATATTACTGGGCTGACCTTGGATCCACGCCATGGCCTGTGTCCCCTCCACCCTACACCGTTGTGTGAAGTTCGAGCATGACGGGCAAGTCCACACCATTCCCGCTGACCCTTCACCCTTCAAGACCTACAACACAACCTACCGTCCCAATGATGTCCTCATTCCTATCAAGCCATCAACTTCAGCACCGCCTCCATCCGCGGAAGCTTTGACTAGTTCACAATCGATGGTCACCCTCACCCCTCCTCTTCAAGCGACGACCAAAGACCCCATGGAAGACATCTTCCAACGACTATCACTTGGGGAATATCGCTTGTTGACCCTAGACATGTTCCAAACTCTGCAAGAGTATGGACACCTTCATCTTAGTCCCAATTACGACCATCGGATCGAGATGGTCGTGCCTTATGATCATCCTCACCTCCGCACCAACCTTGTCTATGGGGGGCTCAATCAAGCTCCTATCGACAGCAATCCTCTCTCTTCACCCCAACCTTTCACATCAGATTTCTCATTTCTTGGCAACCCCGCCTTTGCACACACTTACCTTTATAGGTGTGCATGGAAGGGTTTTGGTTTCAGACGCTATGAGCAGGGCTCCCATCAGCCCATCGAGTCGCTCAATGATGATGATGCCAAGAAGCGGTATGGCCTGGGATATCATGACCCCACTCAGGCTCCTTTCGACCTTTGTCCCGAGCCAACCATTGACCAATCTCCTCTAAACTCACCCATTTCTCCTTCGTCACCTACGGAGTCGGTGGTTTCCATCTGTCCTAGTTTTTTTTTCCATAAACACCATCCGCCTGGAACCCCTGACCTATCAGCTCAATGGGGTGTCCAGGTCTCTCCCTCTCAATTTTCCTAACATGATAGAGGATGAGTCGGCAACCATTCACACTGTCCACTGCGTTGACGATGACGCCATCCTTTCCTACATGGGTGCCGATGACTCTTTCATCCAGTGTTCCCTCCCTTCTGAGACCCAGGTTATGTTAAATGAATCTACCATTGACATCAACCTCCCTTCTTCCGATGTTCCTCACATCTTAAAGATTGGCCAATCTTTAGATGCCCAGGAGCAGCGTGACTATGCCCAGTTCCTTTTTGACCATAGGAAGGCCTTTGTCTGGACTTACAGCAACATGCCTGGCATCGACCCCACCATTGCTACCCATAACATTGTCACCAAACTAGAGGCTAAGCCTGTTAGGCAAAAGCTTCGAAAGATGCATCCTCGCATTGCGCTCCTTGTCAAAGAGGAGCTTCAGCACCTTCTTTCTGTCTCCTTCATCCAGCCCATCAATTATCCGCAGTGGGTCTCTAACATCATCCCAATCACCAAAGTGACTGGAGGGATTCGGATCTGCACGGACTATCGTGACCTAAACCTAGCCTGTCCCAAAGATGACTTCCCTCTTCCTAACATTGACCAGCTTGTTGATCTCACGGTCGGCCATGAGATGCTATCTCTCATGGACAGATTTTTAGGATACAATCAAATCCTGATCGCACCAGAAGATCAGCACAAGACTACCTTTATCACCCCATGGGGGACTTTCTGCTATCGAGTCATGCCTTTCGGCTTGAAAAATGCTGGTGCCACATATCAGCACACCATGACCTACATTTTCCATGATCTCCTCCACAAAATCATGGAGGACTATGTGGACGACCTTCTCGGCAAGTCCAAGCTTCGTCGTGACCACTTGACCATTCTCAAGATCATCTTCTCTTGCCTTCTTCAATATAATGTCTGCCTTAACCCCAAGAAATGCATCTTTGGGGTCCTCTCAGGCAAGCTTCTCAGCTTCATCGTTTCCTTCCATGGCATCGAGATAGATCCCGCCAAGATCCATGCTATCCTCAAAATGCCACCCTCGACCAATCTCAAGCAGCTTTGCAGTCTACAAGGGAAGCTCCAGTCCATTCGCCGTTTCATCTCGCAGCTTTCAGACCGCTGCCAACCTTTTCATCATCTCCTTAAGAAGGACATCTCCTTTAAATGGGATGAGGACTGTCAAGAGGCTTTTGAAGCCCTCAAAAGCTATCTAGTCTCTCCACCAGTCCTCATTCCACCTAAAGATGACCAACCCTTCTACCTTTATATCTCAGCCACCAACCATTCGTTAGGTGCCATGATCGCGCACTGAGACGAGCATCACCGTGAGCAAGTGGTTTACTACATCAGCCGAACACTGGTTGACTATGAAACTCAGTATACTCATACCGAGAAACTCTGTTTGGCATTAGTCTTTTCCGCTACCAAGCTCCGCCACTATCTTCTCAACCACAAAACTTTTGTCATCACTCACACTGACCCTCTCAAGTATATGCACTCCAAGCCATATCAGAATCAACGTATGGCTCGGTGGCTCATGCTGCTCGCTGAATTCGACCTCGAATTCATCCAGCAAAAATCTATCAAGGGGCAAACCATCACTGACCAATTGGCAGATGCCCCTCTTTTTGACAATCAACCTTCACAATGTGAGTTCCCTGACGAATCTATCGCCACACTTTCCACTGATGACACCGTCTACCAAATGACCATGTTCTTTGACGGCTCCAAATGGCAGCTTGGTGGGGGTGTAGGGGTCATCCTCATCCCACTCGAAGGGGAGCCCATGCCTCTATCTTTCAAGCTTGACTTTGATTGTACCAATAATATGGCCAAATATGAGGCTTTAATTTTGGGACTTCAGACTGCCCTTTCCCTCCACATCAAGTCTATCAACATCTTCGGTGACTTGCAGCTCGTCGTCAATCAAGTCAACGGTTCATACCTCTATAAAAATGAAGTTTTGCAGAGGTATAAAAACCGTGTTGACCTTCTCTTGGCATCTTTCGACCATTACCTCTTGCAGACTATTCCACGTTCTACAAACAAGTTTGCTGACACCATGGCTTCTCTTGCTTCACATATCTCGTCTTCATCATCGTCATCTCAACTTTTTTTCATTGTGCATCATGTACCCTTGCCTTCATACATCTCTCCTCACATCGACCATATCAACACTGTCAATTCTAGCCCACAAGATGCTTGGTATAAGCAACTTGTGGACTACTTGTCTCTTTCTGTCATTCCTCCCAACCTTTCTAGCAATGCACGGCGAGCTTTCATCAAGTGCACAGCTCGCTATACTATGCTAGGGGGTCTTCTCTATAAGCGAGGCTTTGACGGCCTCCTTCTTCGCTGTCTAACCTCCATTGAAGCCTCTCAAGCCATAAAACAAGTCCACGACAGGATTTATGGCAGACACTTCAGTGGGAACTCGGTTGCCAAACGCATCCTTCGCCTGGGTTATTATTGGCCCACCCTTCATCAAGACTATAGTGACTATGTTTGACGTTGCATCAAATGTCAGCAGCACTCTAACCTGCTTCATCTCCCCAGCCATGCCTTACAAGTCGCTCAAGATTTATGGCCTTTCTCTCAGTGGGGCTTAGATCTCATCGGTGAGATTAACCCTCACTCGTCTCTTCGTTATCAATCCATCATCACTGCCACTGAGTATTTCACCAAGTGGGTGGAAGCCATTCCTCTTGTCTCCACAAAAGCTGACAAAATTGTCGACTTCATCAGCAGCCACATCATCTGTCGTTTCGGTGTCCCTCACAAAATCATCACTGACAATGGCAAGTCCTTCAAAAACAAGACTGTCCAAAAACTATGCGACTCATTTGGCATCAAACTCAGCTTTTCTTCGCCTTACTACCCACAAGCAAATGGGCAGGCCGAGGCTTTTAACAAAATTTTGACTAAAATCCTCATGAAGGTGGTCAATGACATAGGAAGGGATTGGCACATTCACATTCCCTTCACTTTGTGGGCCTACCGCACTAGCATCCAAACCTCTACGGGTGCTACTCCTTTCTCTCTAGTGTATAAAACAGAGGCTGTCCTACCTCTCGAAGTACAGATCCCGTCTCTCCGCATCTCCCTGCATGACATTCTCTCCAACAACGACTTTCGTCAAGATCACTTAGCTCAACTTGAGTTACTTGACGAGCGCCATCTTGATGCCCTCAATCATCTCCATGTCTACCAAAGTCGCATCAAGCGAGCCTACGACAAAAATCTGCGAGAATGAGATTTCAACATCGGAGACCTCGTCCTCAAAGAGAATTAGCACATGACCAATATGGAGCGAAGCAAACGAGGCAAATTCGCCCCCAATTAGCTTGGACCTTTCATCATCACGCACAAGTATGGGTCAGGGACTTATCGTCTGTCCTCCCTCGACAGACGGCCAGAACCTGAGCCTCTTAATGCATTGCATTTGCGACCATTCTTCTGTTAGTCGAGTACTTGTCCATTTGACACGTAACTTGAGCTCGTCCCTTGAGCAATCCTCGTCCTCTTAATCCTCATTCCTTTCAACCCTATTCCCCTTAACAAGTCCTCTACAACCCTTTTATGACGCACAGATGCTTTCTCCTAATAAAAGGGCGTCCTTAAACTTCTACAGTCTTGTCCATGACTCCACAATCTGTCAAAAAAAAAATTAAAAAAAATAAAAAAAAATCAAGATGTCAAAACATATCCAAAGTCACAAAATCAAATTTAAAAAGACAGACTGCTCCCTCGAAGGACAGCTGTATTATCATTGTTGTAGCTAATAGACTGATCCCTCGAAGGACAGCTATTCCAACATTATATAAAGCAAAAATATAGACCACTCCCTCGAAGGATGGCTATGACTAAATCTTGCTACAAATAGCAACTTTTCTTAGAAGCTTCCCGCATTGATCAGCTTCGTAACATGACCACAAATCAAATGACATCTCTATGTAGACTTCCCGCATCGATCAGTCTGCACCAAAAAAAAAAAAATGAGTCATGGACTTGGCTTGTAGTTGTCTCAGGGTCTCCTATAAAAAGGGGCAAGGTTATTCCTGCTCTTAAACTGGGTTACCCTATCCTCCTCCTATCACCTGCTCAGGGGACTTTGAGCTCACTTTAATGTCAAAGTGATTCGATTACCGCTCTAACACAACACTGGTCAATGATGCAACGCATGAATGGGGCTCTTGGTTCTAATAACCCCTATCTATGCTTCCCTTCTGGTCCTTGTCAATGAAAGAGCAATTTGCCTTTCACCTTTTCTCTACACTTTGGTCACATTTAATCACATCAATTGTCGACCCAACTCAAACCAAACTATTTTCATCATCATGACATTAGGCATCATCATTGTCCTTTTCACATAGTTTCTATGGACACCAATACACAAAACTATCAACCAAACACAATTTATGTTAAGCATAAACCAATACTTGCTGAAGCATAAATAGACCTCCATTCATTTTTAGCATACATCCATCACAACTATGGAAACTTGCTAGGGATGACAGACTCTCGACCAATTCTATAGAATACACAATCTGTAGCATCATCTTATCCTCATCATTTCGACATATGACAGAACCAATCATTGACCAATCTTCTCAATTAGTCCGAACTACATTGGTCTGAGGCCCTATGACCAGGGCTATGTAGGCAGCACTCAGATAACACATCCTCTGAGGTTAGCTCGACCACCCCCGTTTGTTCATCTCTTTGATGAACAAACCTTCTCTTCTGTGACCTTGACCACGACCAGTCTATCGACCACTTTGACCAAGACCAATCAATCTCTCTGACCCTTCCTCCCTTTTAGGGAGAACTACATTGGCCTGAGGCCCTTCACACAAGGGCTATGTAGGCAGCACTCAGATCACATGACGTCTTCTGAGGTTAGCTCAGCCACATCCGTTCATCCATCCATCCACTTTGACCAATGACCATTGGAGATCATGCCTATCTCCTTCGACCTTCGACCACTTCCAAGACAATGTTGCCTTGGTTGATTTTGCATGTATGCTACCTCACAGCTGGTTAGCAGAATTGTCCGCAGACTATTTTTGACCTTCACAAGTATAGGATCGTGAGCCAGTTGATCCCTACTACTTGTGGCATTTTCGTGTTTTTGGGAGCACTTCCTGAGCCCGAGATACCTAGAACATGAGACCATTTGGAGCTTCAGCTTAGATTGAGTGACCCGATCAACAGACGACTAAATGCTGGGGCCCGATTACTTTAATTTTTGCACTCCTCGACCCTCGACATGCGACAATTTGACCCGACCATCCCGTGAAGTGGTATACGTGCAATCACAACTATTGCAGCGTTCTCACTCACCTTCTCTCTATCCATCTCTCTGTCAAATCGACACTCGATCTTCAGTTCCCTTCTCTCGACTATCGCTTTGAGGGGGGAACACCTCATCTCCTTCCTGGGGCAACCAACTCCTGTTTTTGTCTTGCAGTTCGTCCAGAACAACCAACAAGACAAAAAGGGGCAAATGTAGACACCGTAAATGTGTTTGCACCTTGGTTCTCCCCCCTTGTCCGCCTCAACCCATATCCTAACCATTGTCCTAGTCCCCTCCATTCATTTAATTAAAATAACTTAAATATTTTAATTGAGTGGCTCCCTTTCCACCTCACCCTTGCCACCTTGGATCCTCCCTTGGATCCCCCCACCTCCCTTCTAGCCTTTATTATCCCAAATCTCCATTTTATCCTCCTCCCACGCCCATTAAGCATCCTCATGACCATTCTTTCCACAATCCCTCGACCCGGTGGCATGCAAGAATGGGCAGAGGCTATTTTTAGTCTCTGTCCCCATTCTGCCACTGCCGACGTCGGTGACCCTTCGGCCAATGTCGGTGATTTTGCCATCGTCGGCAGCCTTCAAGACCACTTTCTACATCCGTTACAGCCCCCCGACCCCTGGAGCTCGCAAATAGAATTATCTCGGCGTTTTGGCATTCTACTCTCCTCCCTATGGACCTCGTGCAACAACAGCAACAGGTGCAGGGATTCTTGATCAAAGATTTCCTCTTGCAAAGTCTTCTGTGGCCTCAACAATAGCTCTCCCACTCTTCATTCAGCAAGCTAAAAAGGTAAGCAGAGTTTGTTATTTTATTTCATTTTTTTGTTTAGTTTTTAGTTATTTGGCATATCTGTTGTCTCCTACTCCCTCTGTCCTTCCCTCTGAGAGGCTGAAAAGCCTTCTCAGGCCCTGTCCTTTGTGCATCTTTCTTTCACCATGTCCCCCTTTCTATACAATCCCAGACAACTTCCTCATCCCTCCTACCAACAAAGACCCTGTATAGGACATCTAACCAGATCCAGACCATTCTCTAGTCCATTCAGAATCGTCCCTGAACTCTGTCTCAACCCTGTTCACAAACCAGACCCATCCACAGTCCAAAAACCCGACCAGACCTGACTACAAGCCACTGCCCCGACCGACGCTGGTCATTACCCCAACCGACGTCGGCAAACCAGACAACCGACGTCGGCAACATTCCCAACCTCGGTGACTGTGATCAGCCCGGCAGCTCCTTTCAGGTAAACATTGGTCTTTTCTTTCCTTTCTAATTGGTTTATCATTTTTGTATTTTGGTATTTTGTATTTTCTCAGTCTTTTATCTATTTTTTACCAGTGGGTTGACCTCCCTTAAGGAAGTTTTCACACTTCCGGGAACAAGCTTTCGCTTGGCAACCCACCGCCTATCCATCTAACACCTTCTTGTCCAAGTCTATTTTCCTTGCAGGTGTCATTCCTCCACAGCCAAAGAGGAGTGCTCACAAGCGTCTGGATTACGGTGCGCAGACTATATCCAGGTACTTTTAGCCTTGTCCATTTCCTTAGTTTCTTTATTCTTCTCTTGAATGTAGAAAGTGAATTAGCGATAGAAACAGGTGTAAATAAATTTTTTGAAGAAAATGGCCAGCAAGTTATTTGAAGGAATTGAGGATAGGACCACAAACATCAAAATCTAAACCCCTACAAGTAGCCATTGGAATTTAAAAAGATTAAAAGAAGTTACATAATTTATAGAATTGTATTGACATAAATGGATATGGGAAAACCAATGTCCTTAGATTGGTTTTCCATCTATAGAAAAGATTTGGCCTAGGTTTCAAAGTAGGAGCTGGTGTATACAATTAATGGAGAGGCTCTCATCTTTTGACATGGCCATCATCTTTGACAAATAGCCACTCAATTCAGAGGTAACATGACTCAGTCCAAATTTAAAGTTATGGGGATTTTGTCCTTATATGTGTAAGGCAAGTGAAAGATGGAGTGGAAGTGAAAGATGAAGATTAGGTGACTAGAAAAGGTATCTCAAGCATTAAAGATGTTCTTGGACTTCTCTTTTTTAATGGATCATGACATCATCATCATTAACAAGTTCTTGTCTTCTAGTATGTTTCTCAACCAATGAAAGGGCTTGAATACTATTGGAGCTAATGGTGGTTAATTTGTTTAAGAAGGATTAGTTATAATTATCCCAAATGTGGGTAAAAATTATGTTTAGCAAGCTTGTGCATGATGGCCATATGAAGAAGTGTTCTTCCTATCCATTATCCTTCTTTCTTGCCTATTTTTATGTATTTTCAAGTTAGTTGCAGGTCTGAACTTGTGCTCTTTCCACCATTAATGGATGCTTGGTATGGATTTTTAAATTCCTCTTTACTTCATGTATGGTTTAGTGAGCCTAGTTTATGAAACACTTATACAAATTAACTAGTTGTGAGGTTGTGTGAGAAAGAATTATCTTATGCTAAATTAGTGTTTATTTCATGCTTATGTGGATCACTCTCTATTTGGTGCATCACCTCTCTTAGCTCAAATTTCCTTTTTATGTTATATTTCTCTCCCTTTTCTTTGGTCAACAGTAGGTTTTAGTATGTGGGAACAAGTTGAAGTGAAGCATCTGAGGAGCTCGCCTCATTAAAAATCCTAGAGGTTCAACCTCACTACAGGATACCCACATCATGAGGTTGTCCCAATTCTTGTAGCTAGGAGTGAGAGAGCTTGAGAAACTCTCCTACAAGGGTACAATTCTACACTACAACATTTACTTTGTCACCTTCTTTGAATATCTTTTCATAGTTATTCACTTCTTCATAATGAATCTTCACATCATCTCCTTGCCTACCTTGAAATAAATTTTCCTTGATTATTTCACCTTCATTAACACACCATGCCCTTTGGCTTCCACCATGCATACATTTATCAAATTTAACTATAAAATGATTAATATCATAATTTGACTTCTTACCATATTTTATTTCCTTGGATTTGTACTCTGGCTTATACCTACTCTTTGCTTGCATAGCTTCTTTTGGTACATATATCCTTGTTTTAGACCATTCATTAATGTTTTCTGGTGTCCACTGATGTGCTAATGCTTTATATGGTCTATGAAGACATTCTTCCTATTCATTAACTATTATTGCCTATCCTTGTTCTTGAGACTCGCCTTCATTATATGCGCAATATGTATCATCTTCTTTCTACTTGTCAAATTTCATAAGCACATAAATAGGTGCTTATTTATTGTATACTCCTTTTTGCACATAACCATGATGCCCACACTTATACTGTTGTTCTTTTTGCTCCTCTATCATACTTACCTCTTTTTATTTTCTTTCATCAAATAAAACTCTATTTTATCCTTTCCATTACTTGTTTGTCACATTTGGTGACTGTTCTTCATCCAACATCCCTTTTTCACTTTTGTTATATGGCTATTTTATGACCCCTTGCTCAGCCGATCCCTTTGGATACTCATTTTACACGCCTTTATGCCTATGTTTCTAACTTTTGCTCCTTTATTTACTTTACCAAACACTTGAATAGAACTCATATACACTTGATTTTATAAATGACAACCCATCTCCTTTAAAACCAACTCATTTTTAATGTTTACCTCTTCTTCCTCAGCTATATTGTTGTTCTTACCTCTAAAGATTTACTTGTCTTCAACTTCTTGGTTTACTTTTTCACCTTCACTTCATTGTGAATTGTCTTGTTTATATTCATTATTCATTTAAATATCTATAATGCTTCATTATTCATCATTATATTTCATTTTTAGGTCCTTAGCCTCATGGATAGACTCCTCTTTTGCATTAAACACTAATTGATCATCACTTTGCCTTTTGTGAGCTTGTTTCCAACTCTCACAGTCACTTGTATCATTCTAAAAATATTCAATTTCATTATTGTTTCCTCCTTACTCTAGGGTCTCCAATACATCATATATATTGTCTTGTAGAATTCTCCTCCATAAGATCTCTTATATTGGATTGTAGTCCTCTTTTTCTTATACAATCACTGGTAATTGGAATTTGCCTTCACTAAGTGTTAAAGAGACTCTTCCTTGATGTTCATTAGCTTCAAAACCTACATAATCACTCTCAATATCCATGTTAGTCACAAAATTTTGAGTCCATTTAGTCTTTCCATCTGATTCTTGCTTTATTTTTTCTCTATTGATTTTATTTAGGCATGCTTTTTCTAGACAATCTTCTTCTTCTTCCCCTAGCATCACTCCTTCATAATAGCATAGGGATACCTCTTCAAATATTTTTGTACTCATTCCATATTCTTCAAGGGGTCCATAATATTATTCATCATGCATACTTTCCTACTCATGCATCCATAACTTGTTCATTTCTATCTTGAGTTGCTTGTAAAGACATTTTTTATTTTCTTTTTCCTCTCTCATCACTTTTCTCTTGTTGTTTTCCATAAGCCACCATATAGGCCATTGTACTCTCCTTTTCCTCATATCCCAACCATTTCTATGGTTTTCCTCTAGTATCATTTTCTCCACTTTGAGGTCCACTTTATCCAAATCCTCTAGACTCTTCCTCAATCTTCTTATCTCTACTTCACAATCCAACTCTCTCTTTTTTGTATTATCTCATATCTCTCTCATGGAAACTCTTCTTGGCCGTGTCCTCCATTTATTCCTTCTCACTTTTCACTTTCTCTCTAAAAGTCTTTTCCACCTTACATTTATGTCGTTGGTACTTCTCTTGAGTACCCTAGTAGTCTTCTCTTGAGACCTTCTCAACAATTGTCCTCTTTTGGGACCTTCTTTCCTTCTTGTCCACTCTTGGGACTTGATTACTCTCTTTGTCCATACTTTGGAATTATTTTCTCTTTTGAGATGTTTCTTGAGCTCTCTTCACACTAACCTCCATGGATTTAGTCTTTATTACCTCTCTTTGTTATTATCATTCTTGGTTTCTTCTTTTATAGAATCTAATTCAATTAACTATAATAATTTTAAAAATCAATCAAAATATCACGTACCTTTCATTTTAGTCTTTATCTTGTTTGTATTTTCTTCTGGAGCTTCACTAGGATCTTTCACTCTTGCTCTTCAACTACACCTCTAGATTAACCACTTGACTATTTTCTAGCTGTCATCCTCTTACATACCTCTATTTTCATTTTTTTAGTTTGTTTACTATAGTGACAATGCTTTCCCTACAATTTGTTTTCAATATGACTTATCTTAGCTCTTCTTAATTTGGAATTTGATTAACCTCTTATTCTAACTTTCTTTTATTTCTATATCTATCATTTACCATTTTCTACAACAAGTTTTGGAATCTTATCCACTTATGTGACACTATTTTCTCAATGAAAATCAATCAACAGAAACATACTTCAGCTGGTTTTGTATCTTGTGTGTTATTCTTTCTTTCAAAATCCATTTTGGCTCTGATACCACTAATGATGTATATTTCCTCTTAAAATCATGTATATTTAGCATGAATATGTGATTTCTAAACCTTTCACCTTGATCTATTCCAACTGGTCTTAGCCCTGATTCTTCTTCAAGCAACTACTGACAAGGTTTTATGAAAAATCAAAACCCATTCTGAGTACCCTTTTCCACCATGCAACTGAACACCAATTATCAGCCCTCAACTCTCCATGCAACCTTACCTTCTCATTACCTTAACTCTCTCAATTAGGTCTCTAGGCCTAATTTAGGTAACCAGAATGTAAAATAGTAACATACGGGTCCATACCACTCCAAAACCACTATTATCCTATAGTAAATGTGGAAACACACTAAACTAAAAAAAATTAATTCATTTCACTAGATGGAATTATTTATATCTCAATCTCCACATTCAAACCCTAGGTTTGTGCTTACATAGGTCTATAGGGACCCGAGAGGGTATTAAATGGAATGTATTGCAATTTTCATAATTTCAAAAGCTTTTGAGACCTAAATCAAGTCTAACTAACCTATACACACCCAATCTAAACACTACTTATTGATCAACCCCAACGTGGCTCCAACATGCTTAAATAGAATTCTAGGAACATAGTATGACTGTGTAAGCTAACACATTTGTTAAATTCATATATAGGATAACCAAATAGAATTTGAGTATAAAACAAAGGTTCCTTTGATAGAGATAAACACCCTATATGTCCTCTAGTCTTCACACACATACATAAATATCTCAATGATATTATAACCATGTTTTTTGCATGCTTCTTTTTGTCAGAACCTTCACAGACTGTAATTTTGAACTCTTTACTCTATTAAGATCAACCAATACATTGAATGAATAGAAAGACACCACTCACTAAATGTTTTAATTATAGTGATCATTTTGATATTCACACGAACTCACTCGAAGGGTTCTTTCTACATTTAATCTCATAGATTTAATGAAACACACATAGAATTCTTGATATAGTCCTACATATAACCTCTTGTCATTTAAAAATACAAAATGTTGTTCCAAGATCTTCAAGGGTTTTGTTAACACATCAATTACATTCACAAATATGCAAACATGAATTTATAGAGGTACACTATTAAAACACACTAAATTTTATTTATTCACTCCCATGCATATGATTGAATTTACTACCACTAACTCTATCCTTCAAGGACAATACAAAGATTCTTGTCATTTCTTCATTTATTCCCTCCTTCTCTTCCATACCTCTACGCCCTACCAACATAAAATGACTCTTTATGAGTCTACCACATTTATACATGAAAATGTTTGTTCATTTTTACCTCATACATGTAAGAGAAACTCTCCTACTTTCTAGGCCACTCTCTTGAGTTGTAGTTACAAACATGGTGCTTGATTTATAATTCCCTCTCTTTTCTAAAATACACATAGTAAAACCTCATTCACCCTCTTAGACTTGTTTAGGACCTTCCACAAATATTAGACCAACTTAATTTACATGAAACCTCTCGAAAATGCCCGTAAGCTCTAAAACATAATTCAAATATTCAAATTTGTCATTTTGGTAGGAAATGCCAAATGACTAGTAACACTCACCTAAGGAATCTTTCAAAGATTCATATGCTTCCTAAGGGATCCTATGAGACCCCACACACTTACACCACACCTAGTCACATCATTTTTGACCCTATTTCATGTTTTAATTTGATGATCTTGCATCATGTATGAAGAGAACCTTAACCTAATTTGAGACTTAAATTGAGTCATGGAACATTGAGAGATCACTGAGATAAGATTGATGTTTCTAAACCTTATATATAGTTAAGTGACCCTAGAGGCAAGCTACATGCCTTTTTGGAGGATCAACAGGTTAGTTCAAACCTAAAGAGATTAGTAGAGGTATTTGAGAAAACCTTGATCCCAATTAATATTTTACATAGGTTTCAAAACCTATTAAATAGGTTAGTAATGAAAATGATGGCCCTATTGGACCTAAAACCATGGTATATAGTCAAATGACTCCCTAAAGGTAGACACTAACAACAAGCTCAAATTAGGTAGACCTTAATCCTAAATTGAGAAGTAAAGAATGGAATGAGAGATTTTAAGGTCCACTTCAGGGTAGTTAAAAAAATCAGATTGAGTTTTGAAACCAAGAGGGAACTAGAGAAGACTGATCAAAATTGAGTTTCTAAAACCTACACACAACTCACACATAGTCAGGCTATAACTAGTCTTGGGAAATATGAGTTATGAGAGTTATGAGGCATGATTATACTTTCAAAATTGGTAAAAAAGGTCATCATGGGTTTAAAAATAGCTTCATTTAAATTTCAAAGTTAGACTACTAGTGGACATATCCATTATTTTATCTCAGACCTTGCCCACTCCTTGGGCAAGGGGAAGTCTTGATACCAAGGGGTCTATTTGAGCTCAAAGGCATGAAACAATTATGCCAAACTCCATGGAAGGTACTAGAGGTAGTGAATAGTCATATAAATTGTCTCAATACAATTTTAGAAGGTACCAAACTTTAGGTTCCAACTCAAGTACCTTTGAGGGCTAGCAAAGTGAGAACAAACTTAAACCCTAAGTACCTAGATTATTATACCATTTGCATATAAAGGGGTAATGAGAACTTAAAAATAATGTATAATCATGTATAAGGATGTTTAATAGGTATATGAGCCACTCAAATTATTGGGAGTGACTTTTGAAACCTAAAACCCAATCTAGACCAATCTCATGCTTAAGAAACACTAAGCAAGCCACTTGCAAAGTAACTTCAGATACTCATACCATTGAAAATAGTTTGCATGAAAAGTTAATATATTTGGGGTAGTTTAAGGGGTATATAAATAAGGTTTTCCAAGTATAATTAATTCATTTAATGATTTTTTCTTTATGAACAACCCTTAAGACCCAAAATAGGTCTTAAACCTCTCTTAAACCCTGATAGTGACCAATCATGGAAAAAAGACCTCAAATGTACATCCAATGACATATTTTGCTCCTAAAAACTCTTGGATGTTGTTGAATAATACTAATGGGTTACCCTAATGTACTTTTATGCTAATATCACTTGTACAAAATTCTAAAATATCCAATTTTTACATTTTTTGGTGTTTTGTAAATGTTTTGAGAAGGGGAAAGATTCCCAATCATTGGATGAGGCCATTTATGAGTTCTCCTATCCATTGAAGTCCAAAAAATTTCACAAGAGATTTTAAATGTGAAAAAACTATACCCATTTTTCAAGGGAGTCTCAAAGAGGTTCAAAATGAGACTAGGTGGTAAGGCCATTTCTTAGTTTGCATACTTTTATAGAGTCTCAGGATCCCATATTTAGCATGGAAGTTTGTGATTGCTTAAGTAAAGTTAATCACATGATTTTGGGTGATTTTAAACATGTGGTAGAGCTTTGGAGGAAGAAAATAGGGTCTTGTTATGGCATTAATTTGAACCCTTGGAGAGAGTTCTTCAGGCTCCATCTAGCTAAGCCATAATATTGGGACAACCCCAAGTTGTGGGTAACCTATGATGGGCCTAAACCTCTAGAGAAGCCTAGCTTCCTTTTGATGAATCACCTAAACTAATGCTACTATAGGGAAAAGGGTTAGAAAGGGGGAAAGGGCTCCTAAGAAAGCTAACAAGGTGATGCACCAAATAAAAGGAAGACTCCCATAAGCTTAAACCCACATTAAATCTATATAAGACAATGCTAGCTCACACAACCTCATATACTAGTTGATTGCATAAGTGTTTCATGGACTAGGTTTAGGCAGAATATTAATCTAGACCTGTAATAGCTTGAAATCACCCTAAATGAAGTAAAAAAGAAGGACAATGAATGAGGAAGATTCTGCTTCACACAATGCCATCATGCAAAACTCACTCAACATAGATCCAAGGTAAGAGATAGGTAAATAAAGTATATTATTGCATCAAGAGGTGGTTTTTAAAATAGTTTTAATAGGGCTTCACCTTATTAAAATGAGCATATCTTGTAATATCTCAAAAAGTCCCCTAATACTCCAAAAAATGAGGATCTTTTTACAAATGAGAAATAATGGGTAATATAAATAAAGGGAAAGAGAGAAGAGAGGGAACACATTAATAAAGAATAATAAATGAGATACCACTTTCAATGAATGCTCCACCACCTTTTAATCTAATCAGGACTGATCTTTCATTGACAAATTAGCCTATATTTACTCCAATTAGTCTTCAAGTTTTTCTTGCTCTCTGAGAAATACACTAGAAGACAAGAATATGTTTTGTAGATGATGAGTCATGATCCTTTCAAGGAAGAAAGATCCTTAATATTTGAACAATAATTAAATGCTCCAATATATTCTCCAATCCCCAAATCCCTTTTCTTTGATCTTCTACACCATCTTCCACTTAACCTACATGTGAAGACAAAATCTTCATATCTTGAATATGATAAAGTCATGCCATGTTTTCTTTGAGCAGCGGTAAGTACCTACTTTGTCAAGGATATAGCCATGTCGATAGATGAGAAATTTCTCCATAAATATATATCTACCCCTACTCCATATGAGGATAGGTCTTTATTACAGATTGAAAACTAATCTAATTTATTGGTTTTCATATAGATATAATATTGATGAAAACCTATACATTATATAGTCCTATCTCAATAACTTCTAGTCCATCTTTAATCTATGTATTAGACCTTGAAAGACCTATTTTTGCCTCTGAGTATTTATGGAAATAGAGAACTCATTATATTCATAGATCTTATTTAAAGATCAATGATCACAGTCATAAAATAATTTTGCAACCCCAAAATATGGTCTTTGTAAGTTTTAAATATTCAAACTAGAGGTCGATACTATGCTTTAATGGTGAAGATACCTCATCATAACCATCTTAACTATATGAATATGTTTTCTTGATGGTGTTAGACCAAGCTCTAATGGATATAGGATGATCTTTAAAGGACTTGCTTCTATTTTAACCTAGTTTTCAATTGTTTTTCATTTTAAGTCCCTGGCTTTCAACTTTTGATATCGAACATCGATCTCAATATAGGCTTCTCATATTGTGCCATCTATTAGTTCCACATTTATCTCATAGGCTCCTACTAAATATTTAACCTATCACTCATTATCAATCTCCATTTTCATGGTTGGATTGTGTATCATTAATTTACCTGATAGTTTCCATGGTCATAACACTTGGTAGCTTGTCATTTGTCTTCAAGATTCATTCACTAGTTGACTCATCACTCACCATTGATCCACCTTTATATGATGGACCATGTACTATCGATCTACTTGGGTCCACTATCTCTATTAGTCACTACACACTGCTAGATATCTATTTTGGTACTTGAGATCTTGACACTTATCAACCATGCATTCATGTTGACTTTTTGACTTGATGTTCACCATTGATCTTTAATGCACGATCAAATACACACCATTGGATCTTTAACATCCAATGGCATCAATAATCACCCGCTCATTAATATATCTTAACTTAATATCTTGTAATCTTGACACTTATTAGATGTACATTCATCTTTGGAACATTTGAATTCAAAATGTCTATTTTTCATAGCTTTAACTTGATGTCCCCATACATGTTTCACTCTACAAGTCTGACTTTGAAGATTTATATCTTGAGATAACAAGCTCATCAAGACATGAAATTTATAGAGCGTGATCTAGGCATTAAGGACTTTATGTCCATGTAATATTTGGGCTTTGAGAGGCTTCCTAATCATACTTATAAAATGCACAAACAAATTGGTTTGTTTATCCCTACATGACGTGTTCATGATGATCTAGTTCTTCTGGGATTGTGATTTAACTTTAAAGGCTAAAAATGAGTTTTTGAGACCTATGAAACCTATTTTATGTCTATGAAGGTCAGATCACTATGAGAACCTATTGATCCTTTCAACTTTGTAATCTTAGACCTATTTCTAAGCCTACCTCCCAAGGATCAACAAATTGCACTTAAGCTTGATTAAAGTGTTTCAAAAGATTTGTAATTTGTATTTTATCTTTGGACCATTCATTCCATCTAGAAATATATTTAGCTCATCCGTCCAAGTAGGATCTTTGTATGTGGGCCAAATTTGGCCAACAAGTCCTAAGCAAAGAGGCCCAATTCAAGAGAGAGAAAGATAGAAAAGATGAAGTTCGACTCAAATTCTAAAGATTAAATTTGAAATGGAGATAGAAAGATAAAATAGGTCCTATAATATTCCCTCAATTTGTCAATATCGTCTATACAACTTCTTAGATGAGGAATTTTACAGGTCCTTAGTGTTACAAAGAAACTAGGCCTATAAGGGCTTAAGGAATAAAATGATTTCTTGGGAGTTGGTCCAAGAGCCAAAATGGTTTTTTTAGAAATCATAATATATTTTAAAAACATTCATGGAGTTTTGATGAGTTGAAGAATATGCACTTGAGTTTTAGGCCACTTGGACCAAACTAGGCATGGGAAATGAAGAGTTCCAAGACACCTATGCACAAGAATGATGGAATGGTATGTCAATAGAGTTTATTAAGGCATGTAATATGTTCAATGATTTATTTTACATCATTTCAAGGAAAATTCATGGTTTTAAAGTCAAATTTTCACTCCTTTCATGTAAAGAAGGGCAATTTTCAAGATGCTAGGTAAAGTATCAAGCAAGTTTGTAACTCTTACACCACTTGGAGGGTCAAATATAATTTAGGAGTGATACACATGGAATTGGTGGTATATTTGGACTATCTAATAACTCACCTTCTTATTTTAACTCTCATGGACACTTGTCACTCCTCTACTACATCTTTCTTTCTCTTCACCATTCTCTATATAAGCAACCACTTTTGGCTCAATTTGTAAGATCCACATATGGTATGGTGAATCCATGTTATTTTGAATACTATTTTTCCTTTAAATAAATATTTTTAATATGGTTTTCAGTTAATAACCTTTTTTTTAAGTGTGTGAAGTAGTGCATAGTTGAATGATAAGTGATAAGCATCTATCTTTTTGTTCTCTTTACTCTTTCATGTTTTGTGCAAGTAGTTTTATTTCTAACAGGTCACATGAAGTGTATTTAGTGTTTTTGTCTATCTCTAAGTGTAATGATAGCATTAGTTTCTAAAAGTAGACCTATTTTTCATTCACCTTGACAAGTGCATTGAATATCATCTTCATGTTTGAATACTTATGTTAGAGAAACCTTGGATGTTGAAGCTAGTTTTGTGAGTCATCTTTCATAGTGAAAGTTAATGGTATTCTAGTGAAGATAAACTTGGTGCATAACTTAACTAAAATAGGTTAATTTCATAATCCTTCTTTCCATTTTCATCCCAATCAAATGAGTACTATAGGTGATTATCTACAATGAACATATCTAGTGAGCTAGCCATTTTAATCTAGAGGTTTACCTCTACTATAGGCAACCTACAAGCCTAGAGGTAATTCAATGTTCCACTCAATTTGGATAAGGATTTAACTACCTTTCTAATGGTGCAAAATTGAGTGACAACAATAACCATCACATCTATCCATGGTGAAATGGATCCAGATAAAGAGGACTATATATAAATGGGTTGAGAGTTGGTATTCAAGAAGAGTTGAGCATGGTTAGAATCCAAATGATGGAGGAATATTATCAATTCATGCACATTATTAAAGAAATATTGTCTTTAAAACAAAATAATTATACATAAGGAAACAAAGATTTCACTGATAAAGGTGTAGTAGGAAGATAAAAAGATGTAATAAGCTAACAAAATCATGAAGGAGAAAATAGTGATACATACACTCATGTGCACATGTAGGAGCAAGGTTATGTACAAAGAGAATAGCATGGTCACAAGTATGGAGATGGATATTACCCATCCATATAACATATAGTATTTGGTATGGGAAGGGGAAGAGGATTCTGTGGAATATGTTTTAGACATGGAAAACTTAGGCATATAATAAATGAGTGGACTTAGATGTAGAGTAAAAATAACATAATGCCCAATGTTAGGGTGCATGTTATGCATAGATATCAGAGTCAGTTGGATCCCTAGAGAATTATAAAGATCCATAGTATAGCCATTCTCATGATGAAAAGGGTGTTTATAAAGCTATAAAAATAGGATAGTGAACAAATGTTGAGAACAAATATATATTAAACAATTTAGAAGTCAAGATGTAAGTGCTACAAGGGGATGTAGAAAGTGTTAAGTCATATAAGGTGATTTTAGACTTGGTTTCATGTAATTATAGAAAATTTAGGGGTGAATAAGGTAACGCACCATAACCATTATATATTTTCATGTATTAAAAAAGGCCATATGATATTGGTGAATGTAAAATTTGAAATATGTGTGTACCATGTTGAATTTTGGTGTGACACCATTCTAATAGATGTGTGTCATGTTATTTTAGGGTGACCATGGAAGTTTTTAATGGAACTTGTACATTAATATACAAAAAGTACAAACCACATAGATAATAATGGTAATAATTTTGCATTAAGTCCATTGAAGGACAAAAAAGCAAAGGCGTGCAATAATATTTGAGGGCATACATTATTAGATTTAAGAAAAATATTTACTCAAAGAAGTAGAGAAGGAAGAAGCATTTTATGTTAAAGCCAATGATTGTTGTGAATGCACAAGAAGGAGAATTAGTTTCATTTAAATTGAAGTAACTATTAAGCTAGGTCATGAAGATCATCCAAAGTGATCTTCTAGATGGATTAACACCCATACATAGTATGAATCATCACATGGATCTGATTCAAGGATTAAATTTTCTAATCAAAGTGGTGTATAGGTTAACACCTAAAGGTTATGAAGATTTGAAAAGGCAAGTACATGAGATAATAAGGGGTTCATTAGAGATATTCTAATCCTATGTATAGTACTAATAGTATTGGTACCAAAGAGGGAGGTAAATGGTGAATACACACAAACTTAAGAGCCATCAAAAATATCACTACCAATTACATGTTTACATTAACACACATATATGACTCAATGGACTGTTTAAGTGGAGTGAAAAACTTCAAAATATAGAATTGAAAATTGGATATCAGTTAATTTGCATTTTGGAAGGTGACGAGTGGAATATTGTGATTAAAATGTAAAACAAATTATATGAATGGTTAGTTATGCCATTTGGGCTTACTAACACATAATGCACATTCGTGAGACTGGTAAATGAATTATTAAATCATTTTTTAGGTAAATATTTTATACTCTATATTGATGACACTTGTTTTCATCATGACAAAAGATGATAATTTGACTGCTCTAAGATGAGTGTTACAAGTGCAAGAATAAATAAATATGGGACATGAATAAATGTAGATTCATGAAGAAAGAGTTGGTATACTTAAGTTTGTGATTTTCCAAGTGTTGGGAAATGACCAACCCTGGAAGCACACAATTGATTACCAAATACAAGCAACTTAATATGCAGAAATAACCAGAATCAACAAGTAACTACAATCCAGAAATAACACAAGCTATGAGAGATAATACACAACTTGTATTAATACTCATACAGAAAAGAATACAATAAAGAAGATGCCACTTCTTCTCCACCACCTCTTCAGAGGCTTCCCACACCTCAAGTGAATAGTAATTCTCTTCTCAAAGCTCTCTCTCTTAGGTCCCAACACCCAACTCACACACTGAGTTGGTGTTCACCTTATACCTGTGTTCCATGCACACCACAAGTGCTCCATGCACTCCACAAGTACACACCTGTACTCTAAGTAGATCTCTCCTGATACTGCTCCCTGTTGTGTTGCTGTCCTATCTGATCTCCAACCTACAGATCAAGCTGGTTCTACACACCTGTGAACCTTGACCTTGTACACACACACACTTGCATATCAATGATCTTACTTACCATGTAGATCTCCTATAGAAGCCATGCTCACCTGATGACCAAGATCATACACTCTTGAAGAACCCTGCTGATTCTCCAATCCAGCACCCACCTTGGTACTGTGGCACTAGGAGGAACACACCATTGCTCACCTCACACATAGAAGGAGCTTATAATTATGCTCTCTTACTCTCTAGCACTCGTTTACAATATAACCATGAGTCTATTAAATAGATCTCATCCAAATAATAATTAGACACCTAGTACAATAATTAAATCTGCAGCTCTCAGTCTATAAATAGCCCTAAGCATGCAAACACTTGGTTCGTCAACTAACTGCATGTAATATACTCGCAGTCGAACCTCACAGGCGACCGACGCCGGTCCCTGTCTGCCTGGGGGTCGCCGACACCGGCCGATCTCTAACCAACACCAGTTGCTCTCCTGCCCTATCCTACCGATGTCAGTTGGCCTGACCGACGCCGGTGTCTGTGACACTCCAGCAACTCCTCCAATGGCCTTCTCCATGTCTGCATCAATGAAGATTTTAGCTCCATAATCTAACAATCTCCCACTTGGAGATAAACAGCTACACTATACCTATACCTGTACCTCATCTAATTTGTTTCCTGGTTTGTATTCCTCTTCAAGCTCAATCCTGAAGACAACCCACCACACAACCTATGGTGTACCTCCTGTCATCTAAGTATCCTGTTGCATCCGCATCTACAAACACATGTAGTGAAGTCTTGACCCTAAATAGCATGAATCCCTACTTTTGGTCTCTCTCAAATACCTAAAAATCCACTTCTCTGAATTGGCTCCTAACTCTCTGATAGCTCCCACTGCTTGGGAAAACTCAGGTCTATGCTAGACCTCATGTGATTTCAAACACTGAACAGTCTAGCCCTTGGTGCACTCTGATTTTGCATCCTGTGTCTCGCCAACACCTAATTCACATCAGCTCCCACTGGAAACAAAATCACCCTGTGATCTCCCATGTCTCCCATGTCGAAGAATTTCACTGCTCTAAATTCTTCATAGCAAACCACTAAACTAATCTTACCCTTAGCTTAGCAAAACCCTGTATGTACACCCCTGCTAGCTAGCATACTATCCACATACAGTAACAGAATGATGTTGCAATCATCATCCCCCTGGTAAGTCAAACCACAGTAGTTACCCTGACATTGACTAAAGCCATGCTTCATCCTCCACCTATCAAAACCTGTACCACTATCCTGCAGCTACCCAAGACCGTATGACCTGGTCTTCCATCTCACGTATCTGTTCTCTCTATTCTTCAACTAAGGAATCCATTTGTCTCTCAGTGCTAACATACCGGCTGGCAACCCTACCAAATCTCTGTCTGGTTCTGCAATCTCTCCATGCCACGCTCCCACTATTTCCTGGATCCTTCCTGCTCTGCAGTCAGCAACTAGTATAAAGAAGAGGAACAACGAATTTGAGGCCTACTTACATCTTCAGTCCTTTGTATGGGTGTTTGAGACTCCTTGACAGCTCACTGTCCACCCAAAATCCGTTACAGTGACTGACCTCGGCCACCACACAGTCTGCATCTGACCGACATTGGTTCTTGCACCTGTCCTGACTACCAACCTATCGACGTCGGTGTCATCCTGCTGCTGACGTCAGTCCTTGTGACCGACGTTGGTCTTACATACTGCTGATGTTGGTTTTCCTATCGACATCGGTACCTGTGTTTCCTGTGAGTGATGATTTTTTACCCGTGAGCTCTTTTGAATCAATCCCCATGTCTAAACTGCCCTGCTCAGAAGTATCCAGCCCCATCCACTGGTCTCTATCCACCATCTCCTCCAAGAACACCAAGGCTTTCTAGTTCTTAAACCTATCAAATATATCTATCTTCTGCTTAAGAACATACATCTCCTTCCTGCTCATGTGACCAAGCCTACGAAGCCACGTCTCCGCAACAAAAGAAGAATCAGTAATATAAACAAGTAGATAAAGAGTACCTATTTTCTTACCACCAGCTAATTTAAGTGCATCCACTGTGAGAGCTCTCGTACACCTCTCATCACCCAACTCTTCTGAAGAAATTAGCCATATCTCCAAACCTACGACCTGCATGACCTCCTTCAACACCCGTGTGTTGGCCATCTGCAATTTTAGCTTCACTTCCCCTTTGCCAATTCCTTAACAAGGCTCACCAGCTCCTCTATCTGGTGCTACATAGAAAGAGGCAACCGAATCTGTAAAACAAGATTCAACTTTATCCAAGAAACCTCCCAGAGCATCCTGTGCCACATCATCTGCAACATCTGCTTCTTCAGTTCCTCCATGCTGATCTTCCACAAACCAACAATTTTCTTTTACCTGCTCTTTCTTTCCATCAGACCGTAAGAGACCATCTGTGCTTTTCAACTCCTCCATCCTTAGCTTACTTTGATCTGCCATTGCTCTACTCCCACTCAATCAAAAACCCCTGAGAGTGACCTGTAACCAAACACAAAACTGCTTCCTACAACCTTAGCTCTGATACCACGTGTTGGGAATATGACCAACCCCGAAAGCACACAATTGATTACCAAATACAAGCAACTTAATATGCAAAAATAACTAGAATCAACAAGTAACTAGAATCCAGAAATAACACAAGATATGAGAGACAATACACAACTTGTATTAATACTCATACAGAAAAGAATACAATAAAGAAGATGCCACTTCTTCTCCACCACCTCTTCAGAGGCTTCCCACACCTCAAGTGAACAGTAATTCTCTTCTCAAAGCTCTCTCTCTTAGGTCCCAACACCCAACTCACACACTGAGTTGGTGTTCACCTTATACCTGTGCTCCACGCACACCACAAGTGCTCCATGCACTCCACAAGTACACACCTGTACTCCAAGTAGATCTCTCCTGATACTGCTCCCTGTTGTGTTGCTGTCCTATCTAATCTCCAACCTACAGATCAAGCTGGTTCTACACACCTGTGAACCTTGACCTTGTACACACACACACACCTGCATATCAATGATCTTACTTACCATGTAGATCTCCTATAGAAGCCATGCTCACCTGATGACCAAGATCATACACTCCTGAAGAACCCTGTTGATTCTCCAATCCAGCACCCACCTTGGTACTGTGGCACTAGGAGGAACACACCATTGCTCACCTCACACATAGAAGGAGCTTATAATTATGCTCTCTTACTCTCTAGCACTCATTTACAATACAACCATGAGTCTATTATATAGATCTCATCCAAACAATAATTAGACACCTAGTACAATAATTAGATCCGCAGCTCTCAGTCTATAAATAGCCCTAAGCATGCAAACACTTGGTTCATCAACTAATTGCCTGTAATATACTCACAGTAGAACCTCATAGGCGACCGACGCCAGTCCCTGTCCGCCTGGGGGTCACCGACGTCGGCCAATCTCTGACCAATGCCGGTTGCTCTCCTGCCCTATCCTACCGACGTCGGTTGGCTTGACTGACACCGGTGTCTGTGACACTCCAGCAACTCCTCCAATGGCCTTCTCCATGTCTGCATCAGTGAAGCTTTTAGCTCCACAATCTAACACCAAAAATGTTTGAAGATGGATTTAGATAAGGTTCATGATATAATTGAGTTTCCATCACCTAGGAACACATTTAAGTTGTGAATATTTCATGGTTTAACAAGCTTTTATAGGAGATTCATTTTAAATTTCAGTGGGACATGTGTAGAAATATTCAAAGTGAGAGGGAATATTTAGTCTAGATATAATAAGTAGAGCTAAGCTTTGAAGAATTGAATAAGAGAGTAACCAAATAGATTGCATTGGAATTACCTAATTTATTCAAGGTTTTTTAGGTTAAATGTGATATGAGTGGTACAATAATAGGAGCGATGTTATGTCAATAAGTTATGCATGTAACTTACTTCAATGATAAGATGAATAATGTGAAGATAAATTATTTAATGTATAACCAATAATTCTATGTCATATTGCAAGAGCTAAAGAAGTGGAGACATTACCTATTACTAAAACATTTCATGTTTTATATAAACCACCAAGCATTGTAATTCATCAATAGTCAATAAAAGTTGAAGAAAATACATATGAAGTGGGTTGAATTTTTGAAAATTTACTCATTTATTTTAAATTACAGAAGTGATAATTTAAATAAGTTGATGACATACTAAATATAAGGTGTCTCTTATTAAATGAGTTGTGACAGGAAGTCATAAGATTTTATTCTACTAAGTTGTACGTAAAAGATGAAGATTTCAAAAATGATTGGAGAGCATGTGTAGAAACAATGAGTGTAGAAATAACATTGCGGTTGGATTGTTTTCTACAACAAGGATGGATATTTAAATGAATGCAGTTATGCATATATTAGGGTTTATACATGAGAACTTGATAAAATAAAAGTATAATGGATGATTAATTGGTTAGTTTGGGAATGACATAAAATATGTGCAGTTGGTTGAGATTCAATTTTGGGCTAAAATGAGTGTGGATGTGTGAGAATATGTGTAGGAGTGTAGACTTTTTTGGTTGGGAAAAGGGATTCAAAACTTAGAGTTGTATCAATCACTACCTATTCTTAAAAAACCATGGGATGATATCATCATGGAATTTATGCTTGTATTACCTAGAACATAAAAGAGGAACAACTCCATCTTCAGTATTGTGGATAGATTTTCATAGATCACACACTTAAGTTCATGTAAGAAGACAAGTGATGCCACAAACATTGCTATTTTTTTTAGAGAGTGGTCAGTTTTGATAGTCTACCACACATAGTTTCAGACTGAGATACAAAGCTTGTAGGTCATTTTTAGAGGATCTCATGGAAGAAATTGGATACAAGTTTGAGTCTTAGTTACACCTACCATCCAAAAACATATAGGTTGACCAAGGTTTTAAATAAAATCATTGTAAATTTGCTAATGTGCTTGGTTGGAAATAAACTAAAGCAATGGGATTTGATCTTAGCATAAGTATAGTTTGCCTATAAAAATTTGATGAATACAATCATGAGAAGGACACCTTTCTAAATTGTTTATGGATGAATCCCAATAACATTTTCAATGATAAGAGAAATCAAATAAATGCATGGAATAAGTGTAGAACAATAGGATTATGTAGAGTATATGTGTGAGATACATGAATAGGAAAAGGAAAAATTAGAGAAAAGTAGTGAGTCATATAAGCAACACATAGATATGAATCATGAATAAGTAAGAAATTTGATATTGGTGATTTATTTATAATGTATTTACATAAGGAGAAGTTTCCATATGGAACATATAACAATTTGAATTGGATGAGGATAGGACAATGGCCAAGTATTGAGGAAGTTATTTACAAAAAAAATGTACTAACATACTTAATGAAATGAGATCAATCTATTATTTAGTTTTCAAAGATCAAATAAACATGTTTGATAACTTAAAAAATTAAATGAAAAACACCACTAAATAAGCATGCAACTAAACACAATAAATAAATATACCAAAATAAAACTTGCATGATTTTTATAGAAAATTAATTAGAAAGTAGTCCTTATAATAACATACCTGGTCACCATACTACATAAATATAGAGAAGTTTTAAAAACAAATTATAGTTTTGGGTTGTCAATTAATGACAATTATTTACTAATAAAATCTTAACAAAAATTCAAGTAATCTTAGTTAAAATTTTGAAAATAGAATGGGAGAGTTTTTCCTTTACGTGATGAAAAAATCACTCTTAAAGGGTTTCATGTTATTATCACAATGCCATTACTATACTTGGAAGGAAATTTTTTTTACAGGGTTTTGATTTTATTTATTTTTGCCTACCCTATCACTACTTTATCAAAAACCATCCCATCTATTTAATTTCCTCCTTTTCTCTTACAACAGTTTTTGTGGGAGTTATTAATGGAGCCATGATGTCTAACGGTGTGAAAGTCAGTACATAATTTTATGCCAAAAGTCTTCAATGAGGCAATGAACATACCCCTAAATGTCTACTTGTTTTTGTATTAGATTGCCTTGAATTAAATAAGGCACATAGCTATTTTAATAAACTTACATTAGTTGCTTATTTATTGGTTGGATCCTATTGTCACTTAGACTTTAACCCTTTGAGGAGATGACTAAGCTCTCCTCATCCAAGAGTCACAATAGAAACACCTCTAGGCTTGTGGGTAGCCTAAGGATGAGGTGAATCTCTAGATATGGCTAGCTCGCTTGATGTACCACTTTGGATTGCAACTATACCAAAAATTTGAGGGAGAAAATGGAGAGAGATAAATGAAAGCAAAATATTTTAAGGGAGGTGATACACCAAATAATATGATGACTTCCAACTAGTTATATGTTACACATGAAACCAAGGGATAGACTAAACATACACTTCTCCAACCTGCATCTTCTCACATCAATGTTACATTATGAGGTTATGGATGAATGTGCAAAGCTAGGAGGACTAGAAAAGAGGCCTTGAATTTCACTAATGAATATAATAACTCACTCAATCCTTGACATTTCCTAGAACACTTCACATGCCCTACAAGAAGAAGCTTTCAAATTGCAAATAGGATGAAAGAATGAGACAACATGCTAAGGAATCCATAGTCTTCACTAAGCAAGATCCAAAATTAAAGTAAAACAAACTAAGAACAATCATGAAGAGGTAAAAATCAATAGTATTATTGATCAAATTGCATGCAAATGAGTAGGGCTTCTCCATATGCAGGTGGATCATAAGTTATAATGGCCAAAATGGCTAATTCTTATAGAACTTGAGAGAGAGGAGAAGAGAGACATCCAAGGGTCACAAGGACACTTTTAAAGATGAGAAAAATAATTAATTGTGCATAAAAATATGATATGGGATGAAACATGAAAGTTTAAAAGGAACAAGTGGCAATCTAAGTCATCAAACTCTTACAAAGTGGCATGAAACTCCTTATTTTAGCTCAAAAAATTGCCTTCATGATTTGGACCTATTTGAACATCCCAAAACTAATTAGAGATAGGTTTTATGATTTCAATAAATGGGAATGGTTTTAGGCATGCCTTTACATGCATTGGTTTTAGGCTTGGTCATCTAAAATCATTTGGAAAGGAGATATCATCATCTACAGTCTAAATAACT
This sequence comes from Torreya grandis, assembly GCA_037957365.1. Taxonomy (NCBI): domain Eukaryota; kingdom Viridiplantae; phylum Streptophyta; class Pinopsida; order Cupressales; family Taxaceae; genus Torreya; species Torreya grandis. The sequence continues at coordinate 2,043,301 of JARHVA010000112.1, read as the reverse complement.
CCTCCATGCAACCTACACACTTGGCCTCAAATTTGGCTTTAGTTTCCCATGAAAATCCATGGGAGGGAGTGGATGACAAGTTTTAAGACCTTTACATGGCATTAAAAGCATCAAGGACACTTTAAATTTGTCTCACTTGAAGTTTTCCTCCCTTCTCACTAGCTTGTCTACTATGCTAATTTTGGCTACTTAGGAGTCCTTTCAAACCATGAAATTTCCATAGGAATTATAAAAAATCCATAGCTTCCTTTTTATTTTATTGTATCTTCAAACTCTTAGAACCTACAAAACACATAAAATGGTCAAAAATACTCTATTTTACATATTGTTCATATAAATCTGTACAACTAATTTTGATGGTAGGGAGCTTGATTGAGTCCTATTTAAAATCCAATAATCATTCATTCCATTCTGGTCCATTTTTGTGCATTATCTCTCTCATTTCCTCAAACTCATCTTTCTAAGGGTTTAATAAGGGTTTTAGGCCCGTTTTCGTTCTTAAGGTTTGTTCATAAACTTTTGACATTGGAGTTGTAGAAAAATTCCACAAAGTTATTTTTCAATACCTATTATAAATCCTCTAAACCTATTTGTCCCCCATGAAAAGCATCAAGAGAGATATGAGTGTTCAAACTTGTCCTATTGAGCCTTTTCCTCCATTTCCTGTAGGTCTAGTGTTGTCTTTGAGCCAAAAATGGCTTCCTCAGGGTTTCCTTTATATCTCAATAGTTTGAACACATCTATTATGTCTTGATATAAATGGTTCAATTCATGGGAATGCTCATCTCATGCTATACTTTTTGAATGACCCCTCATTTGGCCTTAGACTTGAACCTTAATAGGCTTGACTACATCTTGGAGCTTAGAATAACTTTTGATGGTTTTCCTTACCTCCAATTAGCTTAAACACCTCTATATTGACCTCTTAAACATGCCTCTATAGGTTATATTGATCACTCCATAATGGAAATGACAGTGGTTTTCCTTTTGGCTTCTATGCCTTAATTTTGCCTACTAGGCCTACTTGCAACCCTGATGGTCTAGGACACCCTATTAAGATTCATCCCTTTCTGCCTAGTTTTCTATGTATGCATATATCTTATATAACTTTTCAATCTTTCCTTAAATTTTCAAAAATACCCCAACTCACGTGATCATTCTCCTTCCCTAAAACAAGTAGTTTGCATTCAAGGGAAGTACCCCCTATCCTAAACATAATTTCAGTCTTCCATTAGTTCATTTGACCCTCCAATCTCTCCATGACCTAGAAAAACTATTGTAGGTAGATTGTGTAGGGTTATGTTGGTGTGGACTATGTTTTTGCACTTGGAAGGGTCCTATATTTGTTTTATTTAAATTTTATGAGGGTGAAATGAGACTATTATAGTCACAATAAAGTTTGTTTATCTTTCTCATCACTTCAAAACTCCATGTTCTATTCCATACATTCTGCCTAATCAGGAATGATACACTTCCTTGACTATGTTTTTTCCTTACATATGATACCTATAGGTATAGATGCCTCTTTTAGCTTGATACAAGGTCTGTAAATCATTTTATTCTATCTTATAATAATTTCATTCTTTTTTGGAAACATTTGGGGTCATGTCTATGCCTTGGCAACCTCCATACCTCACTTCTTAGTTCACTGTCTACCATGGTCAAACACACTTGATTGTAGGTGTATATTATAGGTGTTAGGCCTTGAAAGCATGTTTATAACACTTTTTGAAGTTTTCATGACCATATAACATTGATATTGACTCATTATTTCACCTTTATTAGTCTTTAGACCATCACTTTAGACCTTAATCTTGCTCATTACTAACATAATCAAGTGTAGTTGGTTGTAAGTGCATACTTTCAAATGAAAGGGGCACTTGTAGGTGTCTATATATTCCAAACTCAACATGTTATCCCTTAATTTTAGTCTTCATGCTCAATAAGGCTCAAACCATGCTTTAGGTCCCATGAAAGAAACATCTTTTCAAATTTTCACCTATGGCTAGCTGTAGGTGAGCATTTGGTATGATAAGGGCTTATACATGCATGTTGGATCCTAGATCATCACCACTTAACTCCTCATTATGATATTCATGTTAATAATGTTCCTTTCACCACTTGAGATCATTTACATACATTTTTATGGTATATTTTTGTAATAATATGTGGAGAGGGCTCTTTGGGCTCAAACCATGCTTTAATCGCTACCCAAAATCAGTGAATAAAAGTGGCTTTTTAGGCCTCTTAATTACTACCTTCCCTTGATCATCTACCATTTAAAATTTGTAGGATTCTTATCATTGATAGAGGATTCAAGCTAAAGTCATTAGAATACACCAAACCTTTGATGATTTCATTATATGGCCTTGATAAAAAGGGGTTAGGTCTCTATTTTCACAATTCAGGGACAAAAGCCCTAAACACTGTCATTGCTCCTTAGAGGTAGTTTCCAAATTACATTTACCAACCTAGCCCTCTACATGGGTCTACCATGATAAACACCACATTTATTTAACTCAAAGAATTTCTATCACTCATTTATATGCTTTAAGACAAACTCATTAGCTCTCTGAACAGTCACCTGTAGGTGAACATTTTCCTATACAAGTAGCAAGTGGAAAATGGACAATATGCATTGTTTAGGCGTCATGAACAGACCAAGACTTGTTCCAATTGAACAAAAGGTTGATCCTCATTATAATGGTATTGTAACCAACTTCAAATCCTCCATTTCAACATAATTTTGTTCCTTCATGACACTTGTATATGTTCATCAATGGTTGCCTAAGTTTGAGTGTTGCATATGACTGCAAACTCATGGAAATTACCTTTGAAGAATGAATTTTGAAATGTGAAAGGAATTAATATAAATTTTAAAACTTGTGAAATTTCCTATCATAATCCTTTGAAACCATGAACAAGCATAAAATTCTTAAGAATAGTGAAAATTGCATGTAACTTAGAAAGGTGTATCCTCTTACAACTTTGAGCTACTTGACTCATCCAAACATCATGAAAATTGAAAAAAAGCATGGAGAGAAGATAATGATTAATCCAAAATAATCCAAAACCAATATAACCAACTAGATTGTATTAAAATTCTCAAACCAAAGCAAAACCTATAAGTTCATTAAATAACACACAAAAAAGTATAGTCAACTTCATGAGGATGGCTCATAAAGTATAGGAAACCATTATTAAAAATATTCATATGTAAATTAATGTTTCTAATTTTAATTTTACCTCCCCAAGGTGTTTGGTCTGAAACCTCATATATTGGTTGTACCAAGTACAAACCTGAAGACTACTTTTGCTTGCCAAAAAGGGTGAAAAAAGAGTGGAATAGTTTTGGGCCAAAAATGGCACTTTTAGAGAACTTCAAAAATTTATTTGAGATTTGGGAATTTTAATAGACGTACCATGATATTCTCTCACATTTCACACTCCCCATGAGTCGTACAAACTCACCTTTTTTTCCAAGAAAACTACCCTTTCCTCTAAAGAACTTATCACTTTTTAGTTTTGATAGTTGATTAAGACCTCTTAGGACACATGTCACATCAAATAATCTTTTGGAATCTTCACACTTCAAAATAAATCCATGAAAGTCATTAAATGCACATTTTATGACCTCTAAATGACCCAAAATGACTAAAAGGACTAACATGACTAAGGACTAAGGATAGTAAAACATCAAATGACCTTAATTGACCTATAAAACACTTTTTGAAAATAAATTAGACCTCTTGAAACATGTAAAAACCAATTTTTTAATTAAGGGTGCCCTAATTTGACCTAAAAGTGAAATTTAGTCAACAAATTGGTGATTCATAGGGGTAGTATGTATATTATTCTAACTAGACCAGTAGCCTTATTAGTCCATTGGGTTTAGGAGTCATCTAAAGTTTGATACAAACAAAGATACCTTTGACCATTGACCATCAATATAATACCACTAATTACCTCAACCACACAAAGCAAAGGACACACAAAATAAGACAACAAACTAACAAGACACACATATACACATGTGCTCAAGGCACTTAGGGGAATAAAAAAACCAACTACTATGCACAACTAGAAACTAAGCATACCTCCTTTCCAGGATCAAAATGAAGGTTCATTTAATCATCCTCTTGATGAGATAGATCATAGTGTCAATCATATTTCTCCTTGGATTAGGTGTTTTGTAGATCAGACCTATTCCTTGGCACTTCACTTGATATCATCTCAAGTAGATAATCTTCAAATAGTTATCCAATGTAGAAATATTCCTCTTGAAAATTTTCACCTAATTCATACTACTATCCACTCTTCATTTAATTGTCAATTTGTATCTTCTTAGTAGACATGGGCTTTAAGAGGAGTAGTTTCATGTTCTTTAGAAGATTGAGGCCAATAAAAGCTTTTTACATCCTTCAAGAGCTGATGTATTTCTCCCAATGGGTTGAAAGGATGATAGCTCATATTTATGACTTGAAACATATCATCATGAAATGTATATTCTTCTTGAAATGACATATTTGAAATGTTGATTTTCCTTTGCATACTTGAGTGCCAAGGCTACCTTCTCCATGTTTGACTAGATCATAGCCTCCTTAAAGAAGAGTATAAATTACTCCAATGACTAAAATAAAATAATCCCAATGATAACTATGATATTTTTACTTCCCATCCATGATGTCTTGCATAGTGATGGAAGAATCAATGACCATTCTTCCTTCTTTAGTAAAGAGAAAACATTGCTCCTCATCAACCCAATCTGAAGATTCAACATAAGAGACCACCTCTTCTTTAAAATTTAGAAGCTCTTGAGGGATATAAATTTTAATCTCAACCTCTAAAATATTAATTTGGTTCTCAAGGGCTGAAATATCCTCTATTTCTTTCTCCTTCTTTATGATTCCAAGATGAGGCATTTTGAAGTCATGTGACTTAGTCCATGAGGCTACCAAAAAATTAAACTTTATTAAAGCAAGAGTTTTGATTTTTTATCAACCAATTGCTTCTTTTTAGGTTCCCATACCATAGGTCCATCAAGACAAAGGGTGATGGGTTGATGAAAAGATGAAATAGTTGGTGGAGGTGGCACATAAAACTCATAATCAAATTGATAGTGAAGTGTAGGGGATTCTTTTGGAAGCTCTTGAAGGAGAGGAAGACCTTGGGTTAAAATAACTTGATTTTCTTCCTTCCACTTGATAACCACTTCATTCACATATTATTTATCTTGAGGAAGGGTAGATGAGGTGTTTTTAGTCATAGCATCTTCTTTTGGGTCTAAACCTTCCATCACACCTTGACTTAGCAATTTGATCTTTGCCTCTAACTCTTCAATTTGCCTAGATAGATTCTCTTGGAAAAGTCTCTCTTGAAGTTCATAGGCATCATCATGAGGAGGAGTATAAGATGGATCATATGGAGGATAAAAGGCATGTTGAGGAAGGGTGGGAGGGACTTGTAAAAGATCAACTTCCTTCTCAACTTCACACTCCTTAAAAATACTTCTATCCTCTTTCTTTCCCCATGATTCTACTATCTTACTCCAGCTTAGGATATTAGGGTTAGAAGTATTTTCTTGAGGTGGTGATTAAATTTGAAGAGTGGGTGAAATGTTCAAAGAGCTTTTAATCTTGTTAAGCATGGATTCTCTACCTTGTCTCCAACTTGGAATCTCATATCTAGGGGTCACTCCTTAAGATGGGGATGCAATGTGAGAGGGAAATGAGGACTTGAAATCCACTTCCTTTGATACTAACATGGACTACTCCATATTCATATTAGCCAACTCAATTTTTCTTATCAATATTATATTAAAACATAAGGTTTTTCCTTTCAACTCTCTCCTCCAACTGATTGGGAAAAGGATGACTTTGGTATCCTTGATTGGGCTCATGAGTAGGGATTAAATATGGCTGATAGGAAACTTGGGGAAGTGGATATGAAATCTGATAAGTTTAGTGAGGTTGCCTTTCATGAAATATTAACCTATCCTCTAAGGAAGGAAATAGGCCACTCACATTAAGCATCTCACTTGTGATCTTTTGCCTATTAGCTCTCTCAATAGGTACCCAATTTATTTTGACCAACTCTAATGCATCTCACCTTATGAATAAGATGACTAGGAACCTCTTGACCATATCCCCTTTGTGTGTCCAGATCTAACATATACCTATCATAGCCCAAAATATTTTTTTTAAAGGTGGAAATAGATTGACTTGAGAAGTGACTAGGTTGACTAGGATCAAGATATGGAGAAAGCTGATTGTAGGATTGATTAAGAACTTGTTCATATTGATAGGGAATGGTACAAGCTTGAAATATCTCACCAAATTATGTAAAATAGTACTCAACACCAAAATTATCCATGAAACTTCATTAAAATCAAGAACACAAAGAAATATATTACCAATAATATTCAACAAGAAACCTGAGATGCTTAACTAGATGATGTATCTTTGGAGTCACCATTGATGTTTTGATAAATGCCTCCAAAGGCTAATTGTTGAAAGATAACACCAAAAATATTTCAAACTCTTGGACTAAGGGTCCCAATAGGCATGCCAAAAACTATTGTCCCTTGGATTTGAACCCTTTGAGGAGATGTCTAAGCTCTCCTCATACAAGTGGTACAATGGAAACACCTCTAGGCTTGTGGGTAGCCTAAGGATGAGGTGAATCTCTAGATAGGACTATCTCTCTTGATGTACCACTTTGGATTGAAACTATACCTAAAATTTTGGGGAGAAAATAGAGAGAGATAACTAAAAGCAAACTATTCTAAGGGAGGTGATATACTAAATAAGATGATGACTTCTGACCAATTGCATGTTACACATGAAATCAAGGGACAAACTAAACATACACTTCTCCAATCTATATCTTGTCACATCAATGTTACATTATGAGGTTATGGATTAATGTGAAAATCTAAGAGGAATATAAAAGAGTCCTTGAATGTAACTAATAAATAGACTAATTCACTCAATCCTTGACATTTCCTAAAATATTTAACATGCCCTGCAAGAAGAAGCTTTCTAACTGTCAATAAGATGCAAAAGTGAGACATGCTAAAGAATCCATAGTCTTCACTAAGCAAGATCCAACATTCAAGTAAAACACACTAAGAAAATTCATGAAGAGGTAAAACTTAGTAGAATTATTAATCAAATGGTATGCAAATGAGCAGGGATTTGCCATACTCAGATAGAGCATAAGTTACAGTGGCTATAATGACTAATTCTTATAGAACCTAAGAGAGATAGAAGAGATAAGTAAAAGGGTCACAAGGAAACTTTTAAATATGATAAAATAAGTAACTTATGCATGATAACAATATATGGTATGAACCATGCAAGGTTAAAAGGAACAAGTGGCTATCTAAATCATCAAACTCTTGCAAAGTGGCATGAAACTCCTTATTCTGGGTCAAAAAACTACCTTTATGATTTGGACCTATTAAACCATCCCCAAAATGATTAGGAATAATTATAATGATTGTAATTAATGGAAGGTATTTTACGCATGCCTCTCCATGCATTGGTTATAGGCTTGATCATCTGAGATCATCTGGAAAGGAACTATCATCATCTGCAGTCTAAAAAACTCCTCTTTCACGTATCTTGCACACTTGGCCTCAAATTTGGATTTATTTTCCTATTAAAATATATGAGATGGAGTGAATGACAATTTTAAAGAAATTTCAGGGATTTATAAGCATCAGGGACACCTTAAATTTAGCTCACTTGAAGTTTTCCACCCTTCTCACTAGTTTGTCTAATATGCCAGTTTTAACTAGCTAAGATAGAGCTGTTTGTTTTAATACTTAGGAGTAATTTAAAATAATGAAATGGACATATGTAATTATAAAAATTCTATAGCTTCCTCCTAAACTTGATTTCATCCTCAGACTCCTAGAACCTGCAAAACATGCAAAATTATCAAAAATACCCTATTTTGTACCCTATCTATATAAGTCCATACAACTAATTTTGATGATAGCGAGATTGAAGAAGTCCTATTTAAAATCCAATCATAATTCATTAGATTATGATATATTTTGGTTTATTATCTCTCTCATTTCCTCAAACTAGTGTTTGTAAGGGTTTAACAAGGGTTTTAGGCCTATTTTTGTTCTTAAGGTTTGTTCATGAAGTTTTGACATTGGAATTGAAAAAAAAATCCACAAAGTGATTTATAAAGACCTCATCTAACTCCTATAAACCTATTTGGCTGTCATTCAAATCATCAAGAGAGATATGAGTGTTCAAGCTTGTCCTATTGAGTATTTTCCTCTATTTCTTATAGGTCTAATGTTGTCTCTGAGCCAAAAATGGCTTCCTCAAGATTTTATTTGTATCTCAATAGTTTGAAAACAAATTTTATGTCCCAATATACATTATTTAATTAATTATAATTCTTATCTCATGCTATAATTGTTAATGACCCCTCATTTGGCCTTAGACTTGAACCCTACCTAACAGGCTTGATTGAACCTTAGAGCTCAGAGTAACTTTTTATGGTTTCCCTTACCTCAAAATATCTCAAAAACCTCTATATTGACCTCTTAAACATTAATATATATGTTATAATTATCAATCCATACTATAAATGAGAGTTGTTTTTCTTTTAGCTTCTAGACCTTAATTCTACCTATTAGGCATGCTTGCAAACCTAATGATCTAGGACACCCTGTTAAGATTCATCCCTTCCTACCTAGTTTTATATGTCTAGATATATGTAATTTATATTTTCAATCCTTCCTTAAAGGTTCAAAAAGTACCCAACTCACCTGATCATTCTCCTTCCTTAAAATAAGCAGTTTGCATTCAAGGGGAAGGGCCCTCTATCTGAGACAAAATAAAGGGCACTTCCCTTATTTTTCAGACTATGGTCGATATTTTAGGGGATCCTCCAAGTTTTTTAAACATCCTACACAAAATTTTAGTCTTACATTAGGTCATTAGGCCCTCTAATCTCTCCATAACCCAAAAAGACTATTGTAGGCAAACTATGTAGGGTTATGTTGGTGTGGATTGTGTTTTCTCACTTGGAAGGGTCCTTTATTTTCTTGATTTAAATTTTATTAGGGTTAAATGAGACTATTATAGTCATGATAAGGTGTTTTTATCTTGTTCATCACTACAAAACTCCATGTTCCCTTCCATACATTCTGCCTAGTCAGGATTGATACATTTCCTTGATTGTATTTTTTCCTTAGAGATGACACCTATAGGTATAAATGCCTCTTTTATCTTAATAAAATGTCTATATATCATTTTATGGTCTCTTATAATCATTTCATTTTTTTTGGAAACATTTGGGGTCATGTCTATGCCTTGGCAACCTTCATACCTCACTTCTTAGCTCACTATCTACAATGGTCAAACATAATTGACTGTAGGTGTATACTATAGTTTTTAGGCCTTGAAATCATGTTTAGAACACTTTTTGAAGTTTTCATTACCATATAACATTGATCTTGACTCATTAGTTCACCTTGAGTAGTCTTTAGACCATCGCTTTGGACCTTAATCCCATTCACTACTAACACAATCAAACATAATTGGATGTAGGTGCATACTTTAAAATAAGAGGGGAACCTATAGGTGTCTCTCTATTCCAAACTCAACATATATGCCCTTATTTTTAGTATTCATGCTCAATAAGGCTCAAACCATGCTTCAGGTCTGATGAAAGAAACATCTTTTCAAATTTTCACCTATGGCTAGTTGTAGGTGAGCATTTGGTATGATAAGGGCCTGTAGGTGCATGTTAGATCCTGGATCATCACCACTTACCTCCTCATGATGGTATTAATGTTCATAATGTTCCTTTCACCAATCGAGATCATTTACATACGTTGTTATGGTCTAGGTTTTTAATATTAGGTGGAGAGGGCTCTTTTGGCTCAAACCATGCTTTAATCACTACCCAAAATCAATGAATAAAAGTGGTTTTTTAGGCCTATCAATTACTCCCTTCCCTTGATCATCTACCCTTTAAAATTTGTAGGATTCTTATGCTTGATGGATTATTCAATCTAAAGACATTATGATGCACCAAACCTTTGATTCTTGTATTATATGGTCTCGATAAAAAGGAGTTAGGTCTCTATTTTCACAATTTAGGGACAAAAGCCCTGAACATTGTCATTGCTCTTTAGAGGCAGTTTCCAACTTAAATTTTCCAACCTAGCTCTCTACATGGGCCTACCATGATAAAAAAACACATGTAATGATCTCAAATAAGTTTCCATCACTTATTTCTATGCTTTAAGACAAACTCATCAGCTCTCTAAACTGTTACATGCAGGTGACCATTTTCTTGTATAGGTAGCAAGTAGAAAATGGACAATATGCATTGTTTAGGCCTCATAAACAAACAAATAATCCTTCCAATTGAATAAAAGGTTTATCCTAATTATAATGGTCTTTAAACCAACTTGAAATCCTTCATTTCAACATGATTTTCTTCCTTCATCACACCTATATATGTTCATCAATGGCTGCCCGAGTGTGAATGTTGCATATTACTAAAAAATCATGGAAATTACCTTGAAGAATGAAGTTTTAAATTTTAATGGAATCCATAGCACATTTAAAACATGTGAAAGGTCCTATCACAATCCTCTAAAACCATGAATAAGCATGAAATTCTTGAGAAAAGTGAAAACTACCTGTAACTCAGAAAGGTATATCGTCTTTCAACTTTGAGATCCTTGACTCATCCAAACATCATTAAAATTTAAACCAAGGATGGAGAGAAGCTGAGAATCAAGAAAAAATTATCTTTAACCAATATGACCAACTGTATTGCATGGAAATTCCCAAACTAAAGCAAACCCTATAGGGTACGTAAAACAACAAGCATAAAAGTACAATCAACTTCATGAAGCACATGTCACCATTATTCAAAATATTTATATTTAAATGATTGTATTTGAATTTACTTTCACCTCCCAAAGGAATTTGGTTTGAAACCTCCTCTACTGGCCATACCAAGTACAAACCTGAAGAGTGCTTTTGCTTGCCAAGAAAGGTGAAAAAAGAGTAGAATGGTTTTGGGCTAAAAATGACACTTCCAAAGAACTTCAAACATGGATTTGAGCTTAGGGAATCTAAATAGACATACCATGATCTTCTTCCACATGGCACACTTCTGCATGGGCCATAAAAGTGCCAAACTCACCTTTTTCCCCAAGAAAACTGCCCTTTCCTCTGAAGAACTTGTCACTTTTCAATTTTAACAGTTGATTAAGAACTCTTATGATACATTTCACATGAAATCATCTTTTTTAATCTTCACACTTCTCAATAAATCTATACAATTCATTAAATTCACCTTTTTTGACCTCCAAATGACCCAAAATGACTAAAAAGACTAAATTGACTAAGAACCAAGGCTAGTATAACATCAAATGACCTTAACTAATTTACAAAACAACTTGTGACAATATATTAGACCCCATAAAACATCTAAAAATCAATTTTTTACTTAAGGGTACCCCAATTTGACATAAAAGCAAAATTTGGTCAACGTATCCCTTGTGAAAGCACCTTGAAATCATGGGTACACCATGCATAGATTGCCACCTATGGTGTTAAGCTTGTAGGTGTGTAAAATATGACTGAATTTCTTTTTTTGTTTAAGTTTAGTGATAGTGATCATTCTATAAACTTTGTAACTCATGGCCTTTGGTTTATTTATAACATGCCTATTGTATTTTCCTAGTGGACCTATGATTTTATTTTATCTAAGCATACAAAGTTTAAACTCCCCATTTGAATAGATTCCTTGGCATCTCCTATCCCCTTTATAATTTTGTAGATGAGTTAATCAAATCTTTATTAAAGTTTAAAGGGTTTGAGAAAGACAAGTTTTATGTAACTAGATCGTAAAAATGCATATATGTTGAGGTTGATTTGTCTAAAGACCTCAAAGAGACTATTTATATATAAATAAGTGATAAAAAAAAAATCATTTAGTAGCTTATTTATCAATAAAATGCTCAGCTTATCTAGAGGGCTTAATCTTATTAGCATGTTGTATATCAATATTCCTAAAACTTATTTTTACTTCCAAACTACATGCCATAAAATCTATGAATTCACTTTGATGGCTAACTCATGGCATGCTACACTACATAAAACCTCTCATGAGGTGAAAAAGGTGTATCAACATCCTCAAGAGGATGGACCACTATAACTAATAAAATTAATACCCAACAATATCACATGGTAGGAAAGGCTCTAGAAATATGTATAAACTCACATATGATTCAAAAACATCTAATAAAAATTTAGTTCATGCCACCTAGAAGTGACACCATCTATTATCCACACTCCTCAAGATACATATTTTTTCAATTCTTTAGAACCAAAAAATGATTTCTCAATTGACATAGTCTCCTTTTGAGGTAAAAGAGTCTAGTGTTATTTTAATATTATGTAGTTTCATTGTAAAGAAATGTACTGCAAAGAGCACAACCCCTCCCCACCAATTAAATATGGTAATTTTGTTCAAGATTAATCTGAGGCATTTCATTTAAGTGAGTTATAATAAGTAATCATCAATCGTATGTAGCTAATAATTATTCAATTTGAGTATAAAATGGTAAGGAGAGTAATATATAAATTGATATTAATCAATGATTGTGTACTCTTAGATTGTATGATGCTTCACTAACATGAACTAAAATTATATTTTAAGGGATATAAGTCATTAGTTTATAACTATGAAAATTATCCATATATAGGAGGTTAAGATTTCTACATTTACACTCAACACTTGGATTAGATCAATTTCTTTAGGTTTTATTTTTTAGATGTCAGAGTATGAGAGTGGTTATGGGGGTGTGGTTATGTTTATTACCTCTTTCCTATCAATGAATATTGTTACTTGGGGTGGATACCCCACATATTGGGATGTGTGAACCTTATTTGACTTTAATGGTCATTTCCTATGTGTTTTTAAAATTTATGCTTCCAATGGCATTGTTGAGAGGAAAATGTTTTGGTGATATATTGTTGACTCACTCCCCAATGTTGACTATATCATATATGGGGATTTCAAAAATATTGATTCTATAAAAGATAAATAATGGCTATTCCCAATGAGGTGGTGCACTAGAAAAAGAGAGGCAATGGTTTGACATGCATACTAAGATTAGTGTGTCAAGTCCCAACCAACATCACCCTCCTTACCACCTCATCATGTTTTACATGGTCCAGCTTATGCCAAGGTGGTGAAAGGTTAATGAAAAGGTTATATAGATCTTTATTTATAAATTAGAACATGTTTAACATTTCCAAAAAAAAAATTGACTACCATGTGTCAATTATACTTGATGCTCTACTTTCAGACCACCTTCCTACAAATATTGAATTTGAAAGCATTATCACCAACTCATAAATGTCAAGTCACAATTTTACCTTAATACTACTCACCTAGATCACTCTTGGACCATGAACCATATCATCAAAATTTGTAAATTTTGCCTAAGGCATTCTAGTAATTTTGGATGGATACAATGGTGGGATAATTCCATCAGTTGGATAGCATCCTTTTTACTTTTATAGGATAGGCAAACAACTATTTTCCACCATAATACTCATGACACTTTGCACCATGAATTTATTTGGGTTCCAAGGAAGTGGAGTAATCTCTTTTTAATGAGGATTTAAAAAAACAAACTACCTTAAAGAGGCACAAGCTCAAAGTGGAGGAACATTTTCAATATTGGGGAGCCTAGATTCAAGCGTGTATGCACTAGTTAAAAGTCAAAGATATGGATTACAAGGAGTTATTTTATCTCCTCCATTATATGCAATTGGTCGATCATGTTAAAGCTATCAAGGAGGATTGTTTCTCCTCACACTCCTTCAAGATATCTAAAAATCCTTTGTCTCCCATTACCATGGTGTGTTTTTTTCTCAACATTCCGCACTTAAGCAATAAAATGTTATGTCCCCATGTATTCAAGTGGTTCCTTGTAAGCTCACTAAAAGACAAGGGATGGCTTGTGATCTCCTACTTTCCATTGATGAGATACAAGAGGACATAATGCAAATCATTGTTGATAAATCCTTTGTTATTGAAAATTTTCTACGTGAATTTGACTAAAAGTTATGGGATATTGTGTGGGAAAATTTGCATAGAGTGTAGGTTGAATTTTTTCAAACCAAAACCCTTTTCAAACTTATTATCAAAGTAATATTAAATTCATTCCCAAACCAAGGGGCCTAAATCAATTTAAAATATGGAGGCTTATTAATCTTTTTAATATCTCGTATAAAATCATTGCTAAAGCTTTTACTCTTAGGGTTAGCTACCTATTACCTCTTATTGTTCACCCTGAGTAAATTGGTTTTATTCATAATAGATATATCTTTGGAAACATTTTTTTTAAGGGAATAAAGAAGGATAGAACATCTCAATAGAAGGCAATGTTCATCAAAATTAACATTGAAAAAACACATAATAAGATTGAATGGCCTTCTATCTTGGTAAATTTTTAGGATCTAGGGTTCATATGTATATTTTATGAGTAATGTTAAATGATTTTCCAAGATGCAGGTGCATGTACCACCATGAATGTTGTAAAATATAATAAATTTGGGTTATTGTGGTATATTCACTAATGGTTTCCACTTAATATTTATTATTATACATTGGTTACTAAGGGGTTTAGTTATCTATGGGCAGACTACACCTTTAGAGGGTTACTTAAAGGTATTTCACTCCCACAGTCTCAAAAACATATGGTTGTTGGGAATTTTTCTAATGATTCCTTTCTTGCTCTAGATAAAGAGGAGTATTAGTTTCCAGTGCCATGGAATGTCTAAATTTTTTTAGATTAGATTATGGATCTTCCATTCAATGGAATAAAACATAATATGAAATCCTTTTCACCTTTGCCAAATTTAATGCATAAATACAAATGGCATTGGATCATCCTAGTGAGTAATTAGAAATTGTTGGCATAACTTTTAAATTTTAAGCCACTCCCTCATATTTTTGGAATAATGTAGTTCATATGCTTGAGAAAAGTATTAGTTATTGGATTTAGTAAGAAAGATTCAAGTTTGTTCTAAGGTGTTGGCTACTACTCATGTTTATTATTCCTCTTATTAAGCACGTTCTAATGCTACCTATGCCAAACTTGAAAAAAATATAAAGGAATTTCATTCGGTCAATTATAAAATTAATAGAAGATTCTAAATAGTTGCCTCAAATATTTGATGTAAGTGAAAATCACTAGGATTTTGAGGTCTTCTAGACATCAAAATCCAAGGTGATTCTTTGCTTGCTAAATGGATCATTCATGTATTAGAAGGTGAAGAATCCTACAAGAATCCTATGGGTAATGGAGCTTGGAGAGGATTTAATTTCTAATCCTTTATACTCACATAGGTCCATGTCACCATTATTGGCACTTTTGTTGCTAAGATCATATGAAAGGCTTAGGAAATTCTCAGAAATCATTTAATCAAGGATGGAAATGGCTATAGATTGAGGATTTATCTAAGATCCTAATCTCTTTAGTTGTCTCTTGCACTTATTTTTTATGACATTCCCTTTACTTTTATACCATAAATTAAAATCTTATGGCTGTTTATAAAATTAATCAAGGTCAATTATGATCTTTTTTACAAACCAACCAAGGAATGAGTGTCTTGCCGCATCCTAAAGGATTAGTTCTAATTGTAGGCTAGTGATCAAGAGTCAAATTTTAGAGATATAAAATGCAATACCTAATGTGCATATTCATTATATTGGTGTTTAGTCACCTTCTAGATGGTAGATAGAATGGAAATGCCCATCAAAGACCCACTTGTGCTAGTATAAACACTAGTTAGGTTATCAAATCCTTTACATACAACATTTTCAAACTGATATTCTTAATGATAGATGGAAATTTAATTGCATTGAGCAAGAGTGGAAAAGGTCTTAAAAAGTGTGTGCTATTATCATAGAGCTTATGTAGACACACTTCCTTTGGAGAATTAGATCACCAAGGGATTCTAATTATCACATGTTTGGTGCACTTAAGTTAATCTCATCCTATTTTGATTTGCTTTCCATCACTCATGATGCTTAAAACATATTTTTTGGTTCTACAGACATGCCTAGTAAGCTTGGCAATGGATTCATACCCTCTTCCAACCCTTCTGTCTAGATATGCTCACCTATAACATGGTACATTTAGGGGGATTGGTCATGATTCCCATAAAATACATACATGTTTGGTATGTTTTCATCTCTGATATTCTATTTCAGTTATGGAAAGACGAAAAAATGCAAAATTAAATCATGTTATGTTAGATGATTTTTCTTTATTATTAACAAGGTTCATGTTATCTCTAATGTCATGATTCACATTCACATTCATGCTAAAAAGGTTCAGATGGAGATGACTCACCTTCAGACCTTGTTGGATCACTAGGGTAGTTCCCTTGTGATATTAGTTGAGTCCCCTAGGATTCATATCACCATCGATTACCCCCATGGGATTGTGGTTTTGGATAACACATGAGGAAATTCCCTTCTAGATGGGTAGCAACTTAGGAATAGAAATTCCCTCACTTGAAGCTTAAAATTTCACCCATTAGGTAGGTTACTACAAAGGATAAAGATCAAAAAATAAGGCTTATGGTTGGGATGTTATACCTAATTTTATAGATCATCCTATTGGAAGTGGCTAGGAGGGCTAGGGTGATAAGCCAAAAGATCCACTGCCTCCATCAGCCATGCTCATTAGTGCTTCTACTACCTAGTAGTTTTTTTATAGGATCAAACTTTAATATGATTTTAGTTAGTTGTGTTTTCACCATTTTTGGTTGAAACTTATTTTGTATACAATTTAGTTATGTAATTGTTCTTAGCTTCGGCCGATGTATTTTCTTGCCATGCTATTATCTTCTACTCACATTTTTTGTGTGACTAACTATTATAACACATCATCCCATTAATATATGAAAAATATTTTCAATCATAATAAAAAAATGTAAAACACTAACCATATTCAAAGGAGTAATTATATATCTAGCTTAACATGTTATATTATATTCATCTCAATTTATGTTATGTAAAAATGGTAACTTATTTTAGGATTCCTATGATATTTGTGATCATCAAATGAGATCCTTGAATAATATTGAACTTATGGATTTTGTTGTTTTGGAGGTTAAAAATTAAATATGTTGGGGCTTATTTTACTTATTACTATGGTGCATGGAGACTACCAACATTAAAATTTATTCCTTTAAGTCGTGGTCTATCCTGGAATTAGTAATGGCATATAAGTTTGGAGTTCTTATGGGTTTATGTTTTAGTCTTTGTAATGTTGTTGGATGGTAGGATATTTTGTGTCATAGTTTATTTTGGTTCATGGATGTGGTATTCCATAGTTAATGGGATGTGGTGATATTTTGATTTGGGATTAATTTAGTTAATGGGATGTGGCGATATCTTGATTTGGGATTAATTTATTTCAGTGTTGCATTTTTATATGGGTAAGGAACTTGTGAAATAACAAATTATTACAGGTGTTATCATTTAGATTATGTTAGTGCATCATTATATTTGAGATTTTGTTAGAGTGAGGAAATGTTAAACATATTTTAAATATACATTATTTTTATTGATATTAGGTTTTGACCATTACCTAAACCAATTCTAGAACACAATAGGAGGCCAATAAATATTTACCAAAAATCAAAGTTAATCCATTAAACCTTTAAGACCTGAACAAATTAGAGAAGATCCAAAGATAAAACTTAGCTATAGAATCAAATTTAACAACTAAGAAAACACTAAAACAGAAAAAAGAAACTTTTCAGCAAATAACTATAAAAATATAGTGAGCCCAACTGCTAAATAACCCATTTGCTGCTTGCAATCATCTACCTCTACTAGAAAGAAAAGATTCCATAGTCTATTGAGTGTCACCATGAATGGAAGTTTGAACATCCAATTGTAATCTTTTTACTTCCATTTTCTTGCCTCTTTTCCCTTTCTTACCTTAATTAGGAGTCTTCAGATCACACAAACTCTGAGCAATAGCCAAAAAAGCCCTACTAACCAGCTCTTCTTCTTCTTCTTCCCATCCATCCCTTTCCTCTTTAGAATTTTCCTTCTATTGGTAACTTTCCAAAAATGGAGAAACTCTGTCCAATCCTCTAACCCAATTTTTAAAGCATACACTTCCTTTACCTATTTAGAAGAAGATGGTTGCCTTTATTCCAAATTAAATAGAACTACTACCACTGACACCTCATTATTATGAGGATTATCTTAAACATCTTGAAAGGCTTCCAACTATGAAACCTCAACCAAATTGGATTTTTACATGAACTGTAAACTATGAACCAAATCATGACGTGGACAACTAACCTTTCTAACCCAATTTTGAAAAATAGTTGTCTAAGAACCTTTAAAACCCTTCTCAGGACAAGTAATAATTTTATGATCACTTTGATTACATTTGAAGCATAAAAAAAAAGACCTTAAAAATTAATAAATTGGGACTATACTCCATGGGAGGATGAAATTTGAATAAAATGGTGCAGAGGTTTGGATAAATCAACCAATACACATACTCTGACAAAACTCATATTAGCTTCAATGGAATAATCAATTTTCACAAAGATTTCCAACATACTCACCAATTGATTGAAAATATCAAGATCATACAAAGCTAAGGGAAGATTATAAAATATTACCCATATTGGGGCTTGCAAGATAATCAAAGCAACTAGATAAAAAAATGGTACCCAAGGGAAAAAAATACCCCCCATTTATCCACAAACCATGGCCCCTTCATCCACACAAAATATCTATCTTATAAATATTGAAAATAAATTAAAAAATAAACCATTTGATAGCATAGAGAGTGAAGGAGGTTTTAAAGAAGGCCAGGATCTAGATGCCCACTATCGAAGCACTTCCCATGACAATCATTTCTAACTACATCTGCTAGTCAAAGACTTGCTTCCTCTTTCCAAACCAACCATGGAAAGCTCTAAGTCTGATATTAATAAAATAAGAGGAATATTAGAGAAAATTAAGGGCACATCACCTAGGTAAGCCGTTTCTAGTTCATTTTTCTGAGATATTTTTGCTTTAGGGTTCCCCTTAGAACCCCCATCTGTTATTTCCTCCTCATGAATCTTTTCCAAATGAATCTGACTTTTGGGGAGAAGAATTGGATTTGCACCAGGCTGGGCCTTAAGAATAACTTCTTTGAAAAATGCTCCACAAGTACAAAATGTATTATAAATACTATTGAAACCAGATTACAATACAACCTTGGTTAAAACCCTGGTCATCCTTACTGATGCTCTAACTTCCCTCTTCCCCAAAGAAGAGCCTCCATTTGATAGGCTATTATCCACCCCATCTGATTCAGCCCAAAAAAGACTTCATAGGGTTCAAAAGCTAGATCAAGTTGTTTAGAGAATGAAAAACTTGATTAGAAGCTTGAGTTTTATGCCATCCTCTGCCATGACTTCATTTAACCTACTGACCCATACCCCACTAGGCTTGCCCTAAAATTTTCTACTCCTTTATCTTCTCCTTCTTCATCCTCTCCTTCTTACCCACCTGATTACTCTCTCCCCTACCCCTTTGTTCTCCTACACCCCTATTTACCTAGATCTAATGCCACGAATGTTGTTGTTAGATTCTACCCTTTGGCATGTACTTGCACCTTCTTGGCATGCTTCACCGCTTTCATCACCATCGACTAATCTCTATCATGAACCCATATATTCTTGAACACTATCTAACCCTCAACATATTTAAAATATATTACATTTAAGGGTAATTTTAATAAAAAATATAAATAATAAAAAACTAGTTTGTCTTTTACCTAGTTTTAAAGATTGGAGGTATCCCTTTTGTCAAATTTATTCCAAAATTCAAAATAAAAGATAATTATTTAAATAATTAAATTTATATAATTCCTAATCAATTATAGGTCACATTACTATGTATAGAAGACATTGGTGCCCTGCCACATTGAAAAGGGTAGGGTTTCACATAGAATATAATACAGGATATGGTGGCATATGAAACATGGAAGTGTACTCTATGAGGGTAATGTTTTTGGTTTTGGGTATTAGCAAGAAACTATGCCCAAGGCATAATATAATTATTATATTTTAGTCTGGATATGTATATTTTTGTAGGATTGGCATCAAACATTCTATGGAGAGTGAGTACATGACATGAATAATTGTATGACATGCATTATTATTCAATGAAGCATGTAATATGCATATTTAAGGAATGTAGTGAGATACACTACTAAAAAAGGGTTAAGACTCAATGAGCAAGATGTGGTAATAAAGATGATTAATTATTTATATTGATACCATGGTTAATGATGTTCAAAAGCCTTTTGGGTTTATAGCTAACAAACTATGAAGTATGTAATGTTTGGTCACTACTCCAAGCCCTTAAAATAATTTCTAAGACTATTATAGGTCTCTTCCTTAAATATTTCAATAAAATCAATGTAATATTGTGATAACTCAGAGGGGAATAGAGTGCCCATCTTTTCATACTCATGTACGATTGATTGCATGATCATAAATAAAGTGGGATGGTTATCAAAGTTTTGTATGCCTTCAATCGCCACATCTTTGTCAAAATACTAAAATTTCAATCTAAGAATAGATAATAGATATGGGTTTGTTGATTTTTGTAATCTGTGACCTCATCTAATCAATCACAACATTTCACCTCAAGAGTAGGTCTGCCATAATAGTCGTATACTTCCATACACATTAATTTGACAAAATCTATTTTTTCTTGAGTTTGCCTGAGCTCTAATTGGATCAACTAATAGTGGATGACAAGCACATGAAGGCAAAATAAGCCTTTGAAATTTCGTTGCAACCTAATTAGATTAAAAAATATATATGATAACATAAGATAAAAATAGAGCATGTTAAATCGATAAAACAACAACAACAAACATATGTATGAAGAATGTTATTTGAGTTGTGAGCAACTATGAACAAAAGAGAAGAATAGGGGCAGCATCTGGTAGAAGAAGTAGGTAGAGTAGGCTCAAAAGGAGGACTATTTTGGAGTGACAATAGTCATGGTACTAAGCATTCAAGGAGAGATAGAACAATAGTAAATAAGCAAGCATAAATAGGTTTTAAGAGTTTTTAGACATATGAATTTGTAACAACTATAGTTGTAGTTTATCTAATTTGAAATTAGTTTTTAATAGTTTTAAAATAAAATTAATATATTATGTGGAGTGCATTTCAACATATCTTTACCTCTCCTATTTTAACAAATTTTGTACATGTTTTGAGTTCATATTCTGTGTTATTTTCTGATTCTAAGAATTAGGGGTGGTCTTTGTTTTATTTTTAGCACTGTAGTGTTATGGTCTTGCCCCCTATACTAAAAATGGGTATCATAGCTAGTGTTAGAACTAGTTTAGTGACCTTAGGTGTTTAGGGTCTATTAGATATGGCACCTAGTAGTAGTTCATGGTAACAGCCTCTTAATTTTGATGGCAAGAACTACCATGTTTGGTGTATTAAGATGAAGACATTTTTTTTCTTATACAAACTATGGGACATTGTAAAAGTTGGTTATATAGAAGATATAGACCTATTAGCATTCAATGCTCTCACCCAAACTCAAAATAACTTATTAAAGGATAATAGAAATGATGGAAAAAAAAATGTTGAACTTCTAGAGGCCATAAATTTTGATTTGTAGCTTTGTTTAAGCCCATCTGCCCACCAAAATGATCGTTTTGAAATGTTTAATATAGAAATAACCAATATTATCTAGTTATGGTTGTTTTTAATATTTTTTGGAAGGCATACGTGACCACCTTAGGGTCCAAAATTATAATTTATTATTATTGGTTCTTTTCTAAATTTAAAAATGGTATGTTTTTGTAACCAGACTTGAACTTCAATTGATATTCGTCTAAAAGTTTAATTTTATTGTTTATTTTAGTTTTGGACATTTTTATAGCTATGTGAACTTACATGTGAAACTTACTAAAAATAATAGCTGCTAAAAATAATAGGTCAAGTTTTATTTATTTTTAGAGTTTTGATTTGCATGTCAACTCCAATTTTGAGTTGAGGTTAATTTATGCATGGTTTCTATTGGCCATTTCTGGCCCACATACTAGTATTTTGAATAAGTGTGAGAAGGTGGACATTCAAGCAAAAGTGACAAGTTTAGAATAACTATAGGCTTCCAAGAGCAGACAATAGATAGCTTTGGGTTTTTAGAAGAAGGCTTCAAGCTTTAACAAGTAAAATACTTCAAGTTTTCTCTCAGAAGACCTCGGGTTTGTTAAGTAAGAAGCCTCAGGTTTTTCAAGCAAGAAGACTTCAGGTTTGTGGGGCTACCTTGCTTAAAAGGAGGAGTAAGTTGTAAATAGTTAGAAACCCAAAATAAGTAAAGGGACATGACAAAACCCAAGCTAGACTTGGGCGGTGGTTCATGGGTTCTTCAAGAGGTAAGTCTTCAGGTTTTCCAAGGTGAAAGACTTAAATTATTTTATAAGTCATAAGCAGTGGAAACCCTGAAGTAAGGAAGCAAGAATTAAGTTGCAAGGAGTCAAAACCCCAAACGATGAGTAAAATGAAAAGTTCTAAAAGGAAAATTATGGAAAATAGTCCACAAAAAATAAATGGTTGTGGAACATTAAGGTCAATGGTCAATAAATCCAAAAGTCCATTCAATCAAGGACAAGTGGCATGAGTACATATAGCTCACTTCTAAAACATGCAAAGTGGTCAAACAAGGATTAGATGCATCCAGGTAGAGTACTTAACATGCAAATACCAATCGAGATAGTCCAAATTATAGTAAAGAACATGGCAAGTCTTAAATTCAGGGATAAATCACTCATGCTTAGTAGGAACATGGATCTACCTCTGGTATGGCTCGCTCAATTTCAAATAAAATAATTTAATGCTTAAGAAGCTCGAGGAGATAGATGGTGATTTTGGATGGTTCATCCAGTGGTCAAAGTAGTTGCATGTTTTCAATGCAAAGAGATCAAGTAGAATAAGTGTTGGTGCTAGTCATCGATGACTTCCACTCTCCCTTCTCTCCACATAAAGCTCTTCCTCTTCTCTCTTCCTCTTTCTATATATCTCATGTCTTCCATTTTGTAAAGGGTTCCTACTTTTTATACATTTTTATCTTCCTAGGAGATGGGACACTCTTAGAGATATCGTAAGATATGCTCAATTGGTTAGGCTTGACCTTGCCAACCATTTGTAAGAACCACCTCTTATGCAATAAAGGATTTTTATTTGCATGTCTCTTGCCTTGGACTTGTATCTGTTGAGCTACATACTATGGCATTGTGTGGAGAGTCTTCCTCATCCATGATCCTCCTTTCTAAACTTGTTTAAGGATTTTTTGATGATGTTTGCAGGTCTAGTTGAGTGTTCTTTTTTCCATTAATGTGGACTTATAGTGAGTCTTAAAACTCCTCTATGTTTGTATTCATCACTTCCCTAAACCTCCTCCATGAAATATTTATGCAACCAGCTTGATCTTGAGGTTGTGTAATCTAGTATTGTCCTCTGCATAATTAGTGTGGGTTCAAGCTTATGGGAGTTTTCAATTTTAAATTGGTGCATCATCTGTTTAGCCTTTTTCAGATCCATTTTCCCACTTTTAACCCTTTTTCCTGTGAAATTTTTATTTTAGTAGTAGTTTAGGTGATCCATTGTGAGGAATAGCCTCTTTAAAAATCCTAGAGGCTCAACCTCACCATAGGATACCCACATCCTAAGGTTGTTCCCATGCTTATGGACGGAAGTGGGAGAGCCTAAAAAACTCTTCCACAAGGGTACAATTCCAAGCTATAATAGTTTCTAATTATCTAAATCATTTAATACAAATCAATAGCAATTATTATTTCATATGTTTTACCTATTGGTAATTTTATTGTCTTAATAGTATTCAGGTTCATTATTTGGTATCAAATCAAGTTTAAATCTTGGATGTGTAAGAGATGATGAGAGGATGAGGAAGAATCATACTATGCAAGAGATGCAAATGTAAGTAGAACAATTAATCAAGATCATTACAAATCATAGATAAAGAAGAGAAGAAGACGATGTCAATGATGACACAAATCATGAAGAGGAAATTTTACAAGAGGAGGAGCAACATGAACAATCTCCATCAATCGAAGAGAAGATGGTTAGAGTTTTACAAGAAAGGAATGAAGGAATCAAGGTTGACATTCTAGATTATGGAGGAAGTTTAAAACTAGAGGAGTTATTAGATTAGGTAAACAACATGGAAAAGTTTTTTGAATAGATAGCTATGAGAGAAGACAAGAAGGTAAATTTTGTATGCACAAAATTGAAGGGTCATGTATTGATTTAGTGGGATCACTTGCAGAAATAAAGATAGAAAAAAGGTAAATAAAAAATCAAATCATATAAAAAAAATGTAGAAAAAATTGAGCAATAAATTTCTTCATGTGGATTAGACACAAACCCTATATAGAAGATTCTAAAATTTGAGGCAGAAGGATCACAATATACAAAAGTATACAAATGAGTTTAACAAGATTTTCATACCAGTGGATCATGATGAAATCGAAGAGAAAATGGCTATAAGATATGTAAATAGTTTGATGTTTTTTATTCAAAATGAATTAAGCACGCATAGAATATTTCTATGGATGAAGCTTATCAATTACCTTTGAAGGTAGAAGAAAAGAAAAATAGATACAATTTTAGAAGAACATTTATTACAGTGAGAAAAGGACAATCCCCTGTAATAAGGGGATGAGGTGGATTTAATATAAATAAAGGTGAATCTAACACAACTAGAGGAAAATCATCACATGGTACAGAAAAATAAGAACATAATAGACAAGGGTATCAATACCAATAAAGGGGAAGAGGATTTCAAAGAGGACAAAGTTATGGTGGTGGTAGAGGAATGTTTCCAAATCGATGTAGGTCTTATATTTGTTACAGATGTGGAGGAGAAGGCCATAGAGCATTTAAGTGTCCACACTATAAAGATCAAGAAATAAAAAAAGAAGATCACCCAAGAGTGAATTTACTTGAAGCTAAAATAAAAGAGCAAAATATTGAAGTTGCAGAAACAGATATTGGAAAAAATATCATGATGAGAAAAATAATGATTGCTTTAAGGAAAGAACAAGTGCAGAATAAATAAGGTGGTGATGGATAGCTATGAATGAATATGTTTTAAGTAAGATGTACTTCTGGAGGTAAGATATATAAATTAATTATAGATGGTGGTAGTTGCGAAAATATAGTTGTTAAAGACATGATTGAAAAATTAGGTTTGTAGTGTGAAAAGCATCTTAATCCTTATCAATTTTCATGGTTTAAGAAAGGGAATGAAGTTACAATAGATAAAAGGTGCTTAATCAAATTTTATATAGGTAAAACTTATAAAGATGAAATATGATGTGATTTTATATCAATGTATTCATATCATGTGTTATTGGGAAGGTCATGGTAGTTTGATATAAAAGTAATTCATGATGGATCAAAGAATATATATAATTTTTAGAAAGGTGGTATGAAGGTAGTTTTGTTACATCTTAAATAAAAAGGGTAGGCTTAAAGCATGCTGACTATAAATTTTTTTATCAAAGACATTAAGATGATAGGTTGTTGTTATGAATTAACAACAAAGAAAGAAGACACAAAAGTGGTGCAAGTACTAGCAAAAACAATAATAGTATTGAAAGAATATGTAGATGTTATTCATGGTGAGTCACTAGATAGTTTACCATCAAAGAGGTTAATTCATCATCATAAACATTTAATTTTATGATCATCTCTACCCAATCAAGAAGTTTATAGGATGAGTCCAATAAAACATGCAAAATTAAATAAATAGGTTACTGAATTGGTGAGGAATGGTGTATTAAGATAGAGAATGAGTTCATGTGCAACTCTAGCATTGCTAACTCTAAATAAATATGGAGGGTAGAGGATGTAGTGGATAGTAAAACAATTAATAAAATTATAATTAAGTATAGATTTTCTATACCTCTTTCAGATGATATGATGGATGTTCTTGCAAGAGCAAAATATTTTACCAAGGTTGATCTAAGGAGTGGATACTATCAGAATTGGATTCATGAAGGAGATGAATGGAAAACAACATTCAAGACTAGAGATGGTTTATTTGAGTGGATGGTGATACCATTTGAATTATCTAATGCACCTAGCACATTTATGAGGGTGATGTACATATTTCTATAAGAATACAGTGGTAATTTTGTGGTGATTTATTTTGATGATATTCTAATATTTAATAAGTCTAAATAAGAGCACTTACAGTATTTGATAATGGCATTATAATTGTTAAGAATAGAGAATCTCTATCTGAATTTGAAGAAATACAAGTTTATGCAGAATAGTTTAGTATTTTTGAGATTTGTAATTTCAATGGATAGTGTAAGAATGGATGAAGAAAAAGTAAAGACAATTTTTGAGTGGCCTATCCTAAAGAGCATCACAGAGGTAAGAAGTTCTCATGGTTTAGCAACAACTTTTTACCAAAAGTACATTAAGAAGTTTAGTAGTTTTATTATAGCAATAACAAATTGTATGCGATAAAAATAATTTGTGTGGACAAGGGAAACAATAGAAAGCTTTGAGTTGTTGAAAAATAAAATTATAAAAAAACCTATTTTAGCATACCATATTTTAGCAAAGTGTTTAAGGTTGATTGTGATGCTTCATTTTTGAAAATTGGTGTTGTGTTAAGTCAAAAAGAGAAGCTAATAACATATTTCAGTGAGAAATTGAATGAGGTAAGAACAAAGTATTCTATGTGTGATGTCAAAATTTATGTCATTATATAAGTATTAAGACATTAGAGACTTTACCTATTGCTTAAGAAGTTTATCCTATTTACTGATTCTGAGGCTTTAAAATATGTAAACACTCAAAATAATTTAAATAGTATGCATGCAAAGTGGGTGTCTTTCTTACAGGGTTATACTTTTGTGTTGAAGTACAAATCAATAAAATAAAATCAGGTAGCTAATGCTTTAAACAGGGGAGTGGAGTTGATAAATAATATGATGAGTGAAGTAGTTGGATTTGAATTTATTAAATAAGTACATGATATTGATCTAGATTTTGGTAAAATAGTTGAGCAATGCAGTAATCCATTGAAAGGTGATACAGGCAATATTTTTGAAGAGGTCTTATGTAGGATGGTTATCTCTTCAAAGGGAAACCATTTTATATATTCCAAATGGGTCTCTAAGAGACAATATTATAAAAGAATTACACAATGGTATTTTGATTAGAAATTTTGGTAAGACAAAGATAATAGATTTGGTGGAGAAGTATTTTTGGCCAAAGATGAAGAGAGATATGACAAAATATGTTTCAATATGTAAGATATGTCAGGTAGCAAAAGGACATGCACAAAATATAGGGTTATACATGCCATTACTGATTTCAAAAGGACCACAAATAGATTTGATTATGGATTTTTTGTTAGGATTACCAAACACATAGAGTGGTAATGATTCAATTTTTATTGTTGTAGACAAGGTTTATAAGATGGTTGATTTTATTGCATGTAAGAAAACCAATGATACCATTAAAGTTGTAGAACTATTTTTTAAGATATTGTGGGATTACATGGTGTTCTAAAGACCATTACATCAGATAGGAACACAAAATTTCTAAGTCATTTTTGGAGGACCTTAGGGAGGAAAATGGAGACTAAGATACAATTCAATAGTCATACCACCCCCAAATAGATGGACATACAGAAGTTGTAAACAATACATTGAAAACTTTATTGAGATGCATAGTTGAAGAGAAGCCCAAGCAATGGGACTTGGCTTTACCATACGCTGAGTTTGCATATAATAGTTCAGTGAACAAATCAACATAAAAATTAGCATTTTAGATTGTTTATGGGTGAAATCCTATGATTATTTTATATTTTATATAGTTACCAATTATAGAATGAGTTAGTAATGATGCATAAGCATTTGTAAAACATATACAACATTTACAAGAGGAAGTAAGAAAAAAATTGTAGGAAAGTAATGAGAAGTTAAAGTAGTAGTAGTAGATATCAAAAGAAGGCAAAAAATATTTGATGTAGGAGATATAGTCATGATTTACTTGAGGAAAGAGATATTTCCAAAAGACACATAAAACAAGTTGAAGTACAATAAAATTGGACCATGTAGAATTGTGAAAACAATCAAGGACATTGCTTATGAGGTGAGTTTACCACATAACTTGGATATCTCTCAAGTATTTAATATTTCAAATTTATATGATTTCCATAGAGAATATGGTGAATGTAAAGAAGATGAAGAAGTAGATTGGAAGCAAAAGGTGCCAAAGAAGAAGAAAGAAAAGATAACACAGGTTCTGGATAGGAATATAGTAAACACAAGGCAAGGAAGTTATGGAAGGTATTTGGTATAGTGGAAAGGATTATAGCAGGAAGACAACACTTGGATTAAAAAATGAGAGATGAAGAAGATTGATAAGAATATATGGAAGTGGTACAATAAGATAAACTAACAAGAGCTTAGTTGTTTACAACCAGAGGAGAATAATGTAGAAATAGAGGCTGAAATTCTAAAGGCCATAACTTTTGATCTGTAGCTTTGTAGTTCTGTTTAAGCCCATCTTCATGCCAAAACAACTGTCTCAAAAATTTAAATGTAGCCATAACCCATCATATCCAATTATGGACATTTTTCAATATTTTTAGAGATCGTATGTAACCATCTGAGAGTCTGAAATTATAGTTTAATATTATTTTCAAGTTCTTTCTAAATTTAAAAATTGTATATATTTTTAACTGGACTTTAACTTCAGTTGATATTCATATGATAGGTTAATTTTAGTGTTTAGTTTATTTTTGGATATCTTTAGAGCTATGTATGCTTGTATGTGAAACTTACTAAAAATAGTAGATGCTAAAAATAAAAGATTAAGTTTTATTTATTTTTAGAGTTCCAAATTTTGAATGTCAACTCTGATTTTGAGTTGAGGCTTATTTATGCATGGTTTGTAATTACT
Source organism: Torreya grandis (assembly GCA_037957365.1). Taxonomy (NCBI): domain Eukaryota; kingdom Viridiplantae; phylum Streptophyta; class Pinopsida; order Cupressales; family Taxaceae; genus Torreya; species Torreya grandis. The sequence goes on along the minus strand of JARHVA010000112.1, from coordinate 2,014,214 downwards.
GAAATCATTAAATATAAATCAATATAGGTTATTATTTTAGAAGTTTTGCTTATTGGTCATTTTATTATCTTGATACCTAAGGCCCTAAACTATATTCAAATGACATTGACAGATTCGGTCTTTCCTAGGATAATAATTGTCTATTTCAAGAAATCTTAAGAAATTCTACAAAATGCTTATTAATTTTGTTACAAGGTGAAGCTTGTCAAGTTTCAGTGGTTGAGAAGGGATTTTGAGACCTTGCATATAAGAGAGAATGAGTTAATCAATGACTTCTTCAAAGGGCAATGAGCATAGTCAATTAGATTAAGGCAAATGGATTTGAAGAACATATGATCATTGAGAAGGTCTTGATGAGCCTTCCCATCAGATTTAACCTTATGGTGGTTGCAATAGAGGAATCTAATGACTTGAGACAAATGTCAACAAATAATTTGATCGATTCTTTGCAAACCTGTGAACAAAGGTTGAATAGAGCAGCCACCCTTCCCATGAACAAGCTTTCAAGATAAATGTGAATATGAGAGGTAGGAGAGATGAGAAAACAATAGATGAAGAGGAAGAAATATCAGCAGCCAAGGGGAAAGCATACTATCAAGAGTCACATACAAGAGGAAGAGGAAAGAGTAGTAAATCTTTCAAAGGAGTATATACACAAAGGTATGATAAGTCTAATGTGCAATGTTGTTATTGTAAAAAGTATGAATATTATGCTAGTGAGTGTAGGAAGAAAGAATATGATATGAATAGGTAAAACTAAAATTTCTCTAAGGTTGAACTTGATAGGAATGAGAAAAGTAGAAGTTTGTTCATAACATGAAATATAGATGAGCAAAGTACTAGATAAATATGGTACTTAGATAGTGGTTGAATCAACCACATGAGTGGGAACAAAGAAATGTTCAATAGCATAGAGAAGTCAATCAAATCAAAGGCGAAGATGGGAAATAATGAGAAGGTCCCCATCATGAGAAAAGGCAACATATCTATACACACATGGAAAGGTGACAAGAGACAAATCCATGATGTTTATTATGTGTCTGAGTTAAATCACAACTTAATTAGTATTGGGTAGCTTGTCTAAAAGGGGTTTAAGGTGAGATTTGAAAATGAAAAGTGCATAATTTATGGTAGGATTGGTAGTAACAAGAAAATTATAGCAGTCATGATGACAACCAATAGAATGTTCCCTCTAAGGATGCAAAGTGAACTTGTAATAGCATTCAAAACTAATTTAGTAGATGAGTCTACTCTTTGGCACCTAAGATATGGGAATTTGAGTTTTGGAGGGCTAAAACTTCTTCAAAAGAATCAAATGGTGAGAGGGATGCCCCTCATAGAACTACCAAAAAAAATATGTGAAGGGTGCAGATTGAGAAATCAACATAGGAGTACATTTCTTGTGATTAAGTCATGGAGAGCTAGAGCTCCTCTTGAGCTAATACATTTAGATTTGTGTGGTCCTATGAAGACTCCCTCCTTATCTAAGAATATATATTTCATGACATTCATATATGACTTCAAGTAGAAGACATGGTCTAATTTTTGAAGAACAAGTCAGAAGCATTTGAGACATTCAAACAATTCAAGGCTTTGGTTGAGAGGCAAAGTGGCCATTACATAAAGATTTTTAGAATGGATAGAGGGGGAAAATATATATCAAATGAGTTTATGTAATTTTTAAAATATAATGGCATCAAGAAAAAATTTATAGCCAGGTATACACCATAGAAAAATGGTGTGGCTGAGAGGAAGAACTGAACCATCCAAGAGATGGCAAGGACCATGCTTAAGGCAAAATGATTGTCCAAAGAGTTTTGTTTTGAGGCTGTAAAAATAGCCATATATTTATTAAATATTTGTCCAACTAAAAGTGTTATGGATATGATCTCTCAAAAATCATGGAGCAACTCAACACTAAGTGTTGAACACTTTAGAATGTTTGGATGTGTTGCATATGCACACGTGCCCAAGCATAGAAGAATAAAGTGGGATGATAAAAGAGAGAAATGCATTTTTATAGGGTATAGTGACCAATAAAAGGCTTATAGATTGTACAATATGGTCATCAAAGAACTCATAATTATTTGGAATGTTTAGTTCATTGAGGATGCAATGTGGAAAGAGAGATAAGAAGAAGAGCAAGTGCAAACAAGAGCTAATAGACTCTTTATTGAAAATGAAACAATAGGTAGTATAATGATCCATGTACCAAGTTAGACCCCTATTTCACAGAGGGCTGATTCATCTAGTGGAAACAACCAACAAGGAGGTCATAAAGCAGCTCATGAGTAAACTTCATCCTCCTCCAGCTCAAGCCAACACCTAGCAAGGACAAGGAGTTTATAAGAAGCCTATGAGTAGTCAAGGTATGAAGAAAATCAAGATGAAACAATGAATATTTATTTACTATCATTATTTGATCCTATTTATTATGAGGAAGTAGTCAAGGATAGCAAGTGGTGTGAGTCAATGGATGAAGAAATGCATGCCATTGAAAAAAATTAGACTTGCAAGTTAGTTGACCCTCCAAAAGGAAAAGAAGTCATAAGATTCAAGTTAGTGTAAAAGTTAAAAACCACTCCTAAAGGCAAGATAGAGAGGCATAACACAAGATTAATGGTGAAAGGCTAAAAGCAATGACCTGGACGTGACTAAAATGAGACATTTACACTCGTAACAAGGCTATAAATAGTAAGAACAATCATAGCTACAAATGTTCAACATAAATGGAAGGTGAATCAAATGGATGTCAAGTCATCCTTCTCAAATGGAGTGTTAGAAGAATAGGTATATGTGGGATAGCCACCTGGTTATGAGATTCTCAAATATGAGAACAAGGTATATAGGCTGAAAAAGGCATTGTCTAATCTCAAACAAACACCAAAGGCATGGTATAGTTGAATAGACTCTTATCTATTGAGCGATGGCTTTAGCTAAAGCAGAAGTGATCCCAAACTATACATAAAGTCAAGAAAATAAGTATTTTGATTGTTGTTTTGTATGTGGATGATTTAATTTTTTTAGGAAATGCAAATCAATCCATATAAATGTTCAAATCAGCTATCAAAAAGGAGTTTGAGATGAATGATTTAGGTCTATTGAAGTATTTTATTGGAATAGAAGTTGAACAAATGCATGAAGGCATATTCATATCACAAGACAAATATGCAAAGGAAGTATTTGAGATGTTTAGGATGTTGGACAAGAAACCAGTATCTACTCCTATTGAAACAAGTATAAAATTGCACTAAGAAGACTACAATAGCACATTAGATCACATATGGTACAAGAGTTTAGTGGGAAGTCTTATCTATTTGACTTCAACTAGACTGATTATTATGTTTGTAGTCAATGTGATTTCTATATTCATGGAGACACTAAAATAGATAGATTGGGAAGAAGGTAAAAGAATTTTGAGGTATGTGAATGGCACAAGAAGCCATGGAGTTTTGTATTCAATAGTAGATAAGTTTCAATTAGTTGGCTACACATATAGTGATTGGGCTGGTAGTCTTGATGATCGAAAGAGAACTTTGGGGTATGTATTTCATCTTGGATCAGGAGACATTTCTTGGGATTCAAAGAAACAACCCATAGTTTCACTTTCTACAACTTAAGTGGAGTACATAGCACCCAATTTAGTAGCATGCCAAGCCATATAGTTGAGAATAATGTTATCAAATTTGAATGAGGATTAATAAGGAGTGTCAACAATCTATTATGACAACATATCATCTATTGCATTGTCAAAGAACCCTGTCTTTCATGGTAAAAGCAATCATATAGCGATCAGGGATCATTTTATTAGAAAGTTAGTTGAAAAATATAAAATAGAACTTAAATTTTTCAAATTAGAACAATAACTAGCTGATATTTTGACTAAGCCGTTGTCAAAATATAGTTTTCTACATTTGAGAGAAATGTTAAGAGTCATAAATGCAGTAGCAATGGGTCTAAATGGTTTTATACAAGCTTTGGAGTCTCACAGTGAAGCTTCAAAGTCTCATAATGAAGATCCAGAGTATAATAGCAAAGCTCAGGAGTACATCAATGAAGCTCCAGAGTTTGACAATGAATCTGCAGAGTTCAACAGTCAAGTTCTAGAAATTACCAGTCAAGCTCCAAACATGCACAGAATGAGTCCAGATGTAAATGGATAGACAAGAAGAAGTTATAAGATGCTTTAGGGGTTGAAAAGAATGTATTAGATAATGGTAAGAAGTTCAAGATTAAGGGGGAATATTGAATTTTGTAATCTATGACCTCATCTAGTCAATCACAACATTCCACCTTAGGAGCAATTTTGCCACAACAACCGTATACTTCCAAACATATTAACTTGACAAAATCTGATTTTTCTTGAGTTTACCTGAGCTCTAATTGGACTGAACAACAGTTGATGACATGGACATGAAGACAAAATAAGTCTCTGAAGTTTATTTGCAACCTGATTAGAGTGAACAACAGCTGTGACTAACCTAAGACAAAAATAGAGCATCTTAAACAGACAGAACAATAGCAACAAACACATGTATGAAGAATGTTTTTTGAGTGGTAAGAAAATGGGAACAAAGGAAAAGAAAAGGAGTAGAAATCAGTAGAAGAAAGAGGCAGATAAGGAGAAAGGAGGACTATCTTGGAGTGACAACACTCACGGTATTAAGCATTCAAGGAGAGATAGAACAATATCAAATAAGCAAGCATAAATAGATTTTAAAAGTTTTTAAGCAAGAATTTGTAACAGTTGTAGCTATAGTTTATCTGATTTGAAATCAGTTTTTAATAGTATTAGAATCAAATTAATATATTTTATTGAGTGTATTTCAACGTATCTCTGCCTACCTTATTTTGGCAAATTTTGTGTCTGTTGTTCTGAGTTCGTGTTCTATGTCATTTTCTGATTCAGGAAATTAGGGGCAGTCTTTGATTTTGTTTTTAGCATTGTAGTGTTGTGTTCTTTCCCTCACTACCAATAGGGTTGAGCTACCATATGAGATTTATCAAAATTGGTAAAAGTGAAATAGGCTCACTTGTATCTGCACTGGTGCAGAACTGGGCAGAGTTCCAAGTGAATAGAGGTTCACCCAGGCAGCCTAGTCCTCATCCATAATGAAGACCAACAAGCAGAAGATTATCACATAGCCAAACAAAGTATTCACCACCTGCAAACACACATGGACTATTTACAATGAAGGCTAAGCCATTTCAATCATATAAAGGCCAAATCATGACAAAAGAACGTCATATTATAATTACACAGTTATTTTACATCAGACGCTCTACACAAACATAAAATATTTATTTTGATTAGTTCCAGCAGGAAGTTAATGAGCTTTCAGATCTATAATGGTTATGAAAGATTTAGAGAGCTCCCAAAGATCACTGAGAGAATATATTATACAGATTGTAGGCATTCTCCTCAATTACTTTCTAGCTACTACCAACAAAACCTTGTTTCAATCCTGCACATGTTATCTTCTTCTAAAACAGTTTCCCTGGATCCTAACTATGAGCTCCTTTTATATACCTACAGCTGTCCTTATGAAAAATGTTTTCTCCTGCTATTTCCTTAGAATGGAATACTCCTAAACTCATGCTAGCCCCCAAAAATCAACAGAACATGCCCTATGTCTGCAAATGAGCTCTCATTAGGGCAGTATCAGGATGTAGGTGCGTGTATCACCATGAATGGTGAACAATCTAATAAATTTGGGTTATTATGGGATATTCGCCAATGGTGTCCACTTGATATTTCTTTATATATGTTGGTTACTAAGAGGTTCAATTATCTATGAGCAGACTACACCTCTAGAGGGATACTTAAAGGTATCTCACTCCCACACCATAAGAAACATATGGTCAATGGGATTTTTTCTAATGATTCCTTTCTTGCTCTAGCTAAAGAGGAGTATTTAGTTTGCAATGCCATGGAATGTCTAGATTTTATTAGTTTAAATCATGGATCTTCCATTCAATGGAAGAAAACTTAGTATTGTAATAGGAAATCTGTTTCTCCCTTGCCAACTTGAATGCATAAATACAAGTGGCATTGGATCATTATAATAAACAATTAAAATTCGTTGGAATCCCTTTTAAATTTCAAGACACTTGCTCATATTTATGGAACAAATAAATTCATAGGGTTGAGAAAAAAATTGGTTATTGTATTTAGTAAGAAAGACTCAAGTTTGTTCTAAGGTGTTGGCTATTACTCATGTTTATTATTTTTCTTGTTGGGTACATTATAAGGCTACCTATACCAAACTTGAAAAGAATATAATGGACTCTCATTGGATCAATTATAAATTCAATATAGGATACCACATAGTTACCTCAAATATTTGACGTAAGTGAAAATCACTAGGATATTTTGAAATAGATATAAGATATCTCTAATATATAATGTTTTTTTTAAATTTTATGTTAATTTTTATTAAAATTTAAAATTTTGAATATAAATATTTTTTGAATATCTTTTGTAGATATATAATAATAATATTTTTATATTATTGTTATTATTTAATATTAATATTCATTTAAATATATTGATTTAGATATCGATCAATTTTCTTTCACTACTTTTGTTAAGATTTTGGTGAATATTGACACTTTAAAGAATCTTTTAGATAAAATTATCTTGAAGATTGGAGATCATACTTAGTTTCAAGTCACTGACTATTAATGCTTACCATTTTGTTGTTGTAGTTGTTTTGGCACTAGACACATGACCAAAAACTATAGCCTCCTCAGGAAAAAGAAATATTCTTCCTAGTGAAAATATTTCATCCCCAAAAACCTCACGATGTTGGCCACAAAAGAAGATTGGGCCACTGACAGTGAGGATCTTGACTCTTCTTTTGAAGCTATAGCTTCCCCTACTTCAAACAAGGATCCCAAAAGCTTGTTACACTTCGAAGATGAATTATTGGTTGATGGCATCTCTCTAAAGAAGGTTGTGTCAATCCCAGCTTCCTCCTCAAAGGAGATCTCAGATTTGGACTCATCCAAGGTAGATACTTTTCCAAGGACAATAGTGGAAGACAAATTCCAACACTATGCCCTAGATGAGGATGTCTCTTTAGGCCTTCAAACTGAGAACAGGGAAGGTTGGTTAGTGGTTCAAAAAAAGAAAAAAGGTAGAAAAGCAAAGGTCCAACCTTCCTATATGTCTCTTCATTCAGAGGGACTCTGGGATAAAACCTATGAAAAAGGGGTCAGGTCCCCTGGATAAGTTTGATGAAAACTTCGTAGAAGTTTCCTGTTTGGTAAGTTTTTCATTTTGTCCCATTTTATTTTTGGTAGAAGTTCCTGATGTGTGAGGATCTTGCCACCCAATTCGTTGTCACTGGTAGAGGTGTCCCATTAGATCTTTAACGTCTGAGTTTCAGCTTTCTCTTTTGTATAAGGATACATGACCTTTCAAAACTTGTTTTTAACCAATCTAATAAAAAAATATTCATTTAAATATTATAAATTATTGTAATGTCTATATTTTTTTTCATTTTTAAAAAAATGGGTGGTCATCTATTCATGGTCTTTCTTACACTAATTGTATTCACCCAAGCCCATTTTTTTGAGTTGCCTTCATATCCATAATGCATGTGTTTTCACATTAAGAAACAAGGTTATATGTAACTCTCATTTTAATTAGCATTCTTCTTTCACTGTTCTTTTCTAAATGGATAGACTCTTGTTCTCTCTATATAAATTAAAATAGTCTTTATTATTTACATTTTTATTCATCTGGGCCCATATGTTAGGTTGCCTAAAAATCCAAAATGTAAAATTCATTTTGTTATTAAAATTAGCAACTAACCATTCCCAAATGCTCACATATTTTAGACTATATTTTTGTACGAAAAAATAAAATGGGTGGTTGTGTATTTTTAAAATTTTAGGAAACCCAACATTTAAAAAAAAGATGATTGCCCACTCGCATAGATATTTGATATAAGATAATATGAAATATGATAGTCTTAATAAATATTTTTTTATTAAGGTTAAAGGGGTGGATTTAAACTAGGGACCACTAACACTAGAAGACAAATAATCAGACAGGGCCTAGAAAGTCTAAATACAATCATTAGTCTGATGTAATCAACAATGTAAGTCAAATGGTAACAACCAACCCAAAAATAGCCAAAGAACAACCAATTGAGGAGTTTTAAGTCCCAAAACCCCAAACTTGAAAACGAAACAAGATCCTTAAAATAAAAACAATAGGACCCAGAGCTTTAACAAAAAATATCAAACCTTTCAAGCCCTACCTCCACTTTCCACACAATTTCTACATGGCCCGCAAGAATGGAGTAACATGCTCTATTATGCTTATAATTTTTTGAATAAAATTCCACAAATCCTCTTCAGGGTTATGCAAACTTAGGTCAAAATCATCACTATCCAAGATGGTTTTTTTTTCTCTTGAAAATGTGATGATCGAAACCCTAGATTCTTTAGAAACATCTAAAATTTTACCATATTGAATTCATTCAAGAGGATTCTCATTCTTATTTTCTCTCATTTTGATAGGTTTCTCCACAACAAGGTATGTATCATTTTCTTCTTCTACATTCTATATATCTCTTCCATCATATTGTAGACCACATACTATTAGAAGATCTAAAGAAGAATGTTTTTACCAAGTCGGTTAGGCATTTATTTTTATAATATAAGGATAATCTGAAGATAAATAGCTAGTATTAAAAAACCTATGGCACTGAAATGGTATCCCTTCATAGTCCAATGACTATCTCTAGATTTGATCTTTTGCTATAAGCTCTATGGAGGTTGGGAGATCAAGCATTGTATCAATGAAGACTAAAATTATAGAAAATATGGTATGATAGAATAAATCATTGAATGAATATGTCCAAATTAATTTTTTGGTGGAATTACCAATATCACTGAAACAAGGTTTACTCCAAAAATGAGAGAAAGATGTGGGAGGAGGATCCAAAGAGGTCTAGATGAAAAGGTATCAAAAAAGGGGTTGAAATTTGGATCCCAAAGTTTTATAAATAAATAATGATGATTCCATCTCCACTGATGCCACAGAATAAGATCATTATCAAAATATTGAAGAAAAATAATAATAATAAACCTTTTAAAGAAGGATAAAGTTCCATTTTACCTTTTAAGATAATGTTTCAATTGTAATTATAAGGAGATCTACTCATTTAAATCCTAAAGATTAGCCACAATTTTTCAAATTGGTATATGAATCCTCTTGTAAGATACTATTCTTGGTTCGCCAAGACTGAGATGAGGGCATCATCTTCTGGATTGAGAGAGAGACTAGTTGAAGCTAGTTTCATTGAGTGAGCATTTGAGGGTTCTGACCACCTCTAAAAAATATTTAGTCACTTTCCCACCAACCAATGCATTCACTAATGACATAGGAGGGTTCTTGGAAAGAGATACAATAGTTGTAGTAATATTTGACTTACACACCACCACCTAGACTATCATGGAGAGGAGAGGGAGTAGATAGATCTACACCCTTTCCCAACACTTATGTAGAGGAGACATAAAGGAAAACATCACTGCTCAATCCAGATTTGGTTGGAATAGGGGATTGAGTTTTTGAAAATATTTTAGGTGGGTTGGGGAGGATGGGAGTAGACAACACAAGAGTTCAGGTTATGTTTTTCTCTTTTTTTTTCATATCTTAATAAATATTATTTACATTTGGTAAATTTTATTCTTATCAACCTACCATGACTACCACACATCATCCAATTTTTATTATCTTTGGATACTTCTAAAATATCTCTAATATTTTTTTGAAAGGAAATTATGGCGACCTATTTCTATGGATTCTCTTAACTTGTGTTTTATATAATGGTCTTTTATAGTTAGAACATTCACCTTGTCAGTACAAATGGAATGTTTAGTTTTGTAGGAGTGTTCTATTAGTATTGACTTCTCTATCCTCTCTAGACAGATATTTGTTGCATGCTCTTTAAATTTTAATCCTAGTATGGGTGGATCTCATTGTTTCATTGATATATGAAATATCGTAGGAACACTCAATTTTGTAAACTCCACTTTTTGACCAAGGTTCCACATGGTCCTTAGCTAATTTTAAACATCTTAAATTTTTTATAGGTAAGAAAGTGGTAGAGATGTTTTGGCATTTCAAGATCCTAGCAATCTTTTTCGTTGCCCCTTCAATGTATGGTAAGGACATTGTTGGACCTCTTGTTGAGGTATCAATTTGAAGTTGTGTATTGTGACTTTCCATTATTAAGGTTGTTGGTTACAATAATACTAAACGAACATTTTCACATTTAATACTTCTAGTATGATATGTTTGATTTATCTTTATTTAAGAAAGCTCCAATTTGCAGTTCATACATGTTTATTCTTCTTCGTGATGATGAATCATGCATGATGATCCAAAATATCGAGCAAAAATTAGCACACAAATTTTTCCAAAAAATGATATATGGTCAAAAGGTTGTTGGTTCATTAGTGAAGTTTTTTGGCTCATAAAGAGCTCACTAAAGATCAATTCTTGTTGAATACAATGCCCTGACACCATAAGAGATGAGATCTGATTTAATTTAGTGTAAATTTGATGGAATTGAAACCCCTAAGTCTTAGGAGCTTAGCCGAATACTTGGTCAATCAAAAAAAGAAAACATATGTATCTAATCAGTGTATCCTTTCTCAATTAATAGATAAAAATGTAAAGAGTATGGGACACGAAATTTTATATTACTTAAAAAGAATTAAACGGGCTCCGAACTCTATTATATATCAAAATATTATAATTTTTCGATTAACTTCTTTAAACAAAAAAAGAAATTAAATTATTCGTAAACCTTAAAAATATATTAATTAATTAATAAACATTAAATTTAAAATCGAAAATACTTTATAACAATTTGAATTAAATGCAATGATGTCATTGGTCTAAGGCAACGAACTCATAATGCTTTTACATAGACTCTCAACAACTTAAGCTGCTCCATTTATATATTATATAGCTGGTAATATAAATAAACAATGACTTATTCACTCATCAAATTGACTAAGTCTTAATTCTAGAGATGCCAAATAAGCATGCAACAATATAAAGAATGATTACAACATTTTATATTGTTTGCTAAAGTCCAGCGATACCCTTGGGTAGTTCTGCTAACAACCTACAATAATAAAACTCAACAATGCCATCTTAGATATTGTTTTACACAGGCTTACGGGTACAATGCTGCCAAAAGACACTGTCTGGGCTAAAGATTAAATATATATAATGACTCAACAATCTTTGAATATTTAGCGACTTCATTATAACGATGCCATTTGAATCTTGATAGGTTGAGGATAAGATAAAGGTGATGCAATATAAGTGATGCTAACCAGGTATAGGTTTTAATAATAATTTATATATAAACACAATGACTCAGTTTAAATTTTTAACAGGCTGGTATAAGATATAGGTGGTGCCAAAGCAAGGAATACACAATATATTTAATTGTTTGGTGTACTTTTGCAGATCGACTCCCTTTACAATCCAATAGTTGTACTAAAGCTAGACACCATTGCTCTAGATATACAACTAAATACTATATTTTATCATGCATTTTCATTTTAATAACATGTAGAAATGATATCAACACCCAAGTTATTTTAATGAATTCTAACATTCAGATATTTTGTCCACACAAAAAAAATTTAATTCAATCAATATTTAATCTTTCACTGTGAATATATGAAATTTTAATGCATCGCTGCTTGCTAGCTTCCTCTATAATTTCTCCTTGTGCTACGCCCTTTTCCACCTTCTCCAGCATGACCTTTCTCTAAACTGAAAAATTCTTATGATATCCTTCTTTCTAAAAATCCCTTTCTTAATAAGATAGGCGTAGCCCCATTTTCTATGCTTTAGATTTTTTATTTATTTTTAATGTATTTATCTCTTTAATTTTTCTTAATTTTAGTTTTTACATTTATTTTAATTGTTTTATTGTCTATTTTCCATTGTTTCCTTTTTCCATGGTAATTTCTATTTTTCTAAAACATTATTTATCAAAAATATGCAATTTCTTAATTAATTAATCATCTTTTATTGCCACTAGCAAATTAAATGATAATTTTATATATTACTTATTCTGAATTTTTAAATGTAAATATGTTAATAAATTTTTTATAAGCATTAATGACTAATGTACCAATTATGCAACACAAATTCGTTAAACTATTTAAACTATATTGAGAAACTCATAAAATCAACTTTCTAATGCAAGTAGAAATAGACATACCATGTGCACATCATTCGGTGAAATAAATGTAATATTGTGATAACTCAGAGGGGAACAGTGTGCCCATCATCTTCATACTCACGCAAGATTGATTGCATGTTCGTAAATAAAATTAGTCTCAGAACAGATAATAGGTATGGGTTGAGCTAACTTGGTAATAACGAAATGGTCTTACATGTACCCACACTGTTGCAGGCCTGGGCAGAGTTCCAAGTGAACAGAGGTTTGCCGAGGCAGCATAATCCTTATCCACACTCAAGACCAGCCAGCAAGCAGAAGATTATTATGCGGCCAAACAAAGTATTCACCACCTGCAAACACACTTGGACTGTTTACCATGAAGGGCAAGCCATTTCATTCATATAAATGCCAAAGAATGTCATGTTATAATTACGCATAGTAACTTCACATCAGATTATCTACACAAACCTTTTTTTTTTTTAATAATTATATCTATTTTATTGGTTCCAGCAGCGGATTACTGAGCTTTCAGCTCTATAAAATAGTTTTTTTTATTGGTTCCAGCTGGGGATTAATGAGCTCTCAGCTCTATAATGGTTATCAAAGATTTAGAAAGCTCTCAAAGAAAACTAAGAGAGTATATTGTAGGAATTCTCCTCAATTAGCTGCTAGCTAGTACCAACAGCTGTCCTAACTATGAGCTCCTTCTTTATAGCTACAGCTGTCCTTATCAAACAATGTTTTCTCCTGCTATCTCCTTAGAATGGGATACTTCCAAACTCGTGACAGCCATCAGAAATTAACAAAACATGCCCTATGTCTGGAAATGGGCTATCATTAGGGCAGTCTTCTGTTTTGTTCTTCTCCATTCGATCTCTGATTGCTACATACAAGGACAAAATAGACTTTTTTTTTCAACGATTACACTCTGCCTTCCAAGTCTTGACATTCGTTCCTCTTTGTAAAAGCAGCCCCTACTTCTTGAATATGTGCTACCCCTATTTCCTAAAGCCACAGTTGTTTGTATTGACTTTGCAATTCAAAACGTCCCAAAATCCGGCTCATTTTTCAGTTTTAACTTGAAGGCAGGAAGCATTGAATGTTGGGAGAGGTAGGTGAGTTTCAAAAAGGAGCCAGATCAAAAAAAAGCAAGGTATAAAGTAAATGTGGATGTATTAGGGGTATTTATTATGTCAAATTTATCCTTGTTAGATATGTGACATTGTTTTTTTTTTCATGTATCAAGGGTATTTATTATGTCAAATTTATCCCTGTTAGATATGTGACATTGTTTTTAGGGAAAAAAATTCCACCAGATTTTATTTTTAAAAGGAAAGTCTTAATGGTATTCTTCTACTCTATTTTTAGGAGGAGGAATCCTAATGATGCTTGGGAGTCGGCATATAATTTATAAAGAGAATTCACATGTAATCTATTCATCTTGAAATTAATAAAACTTTATAACTTGCATGGTGGATGTTTCCTTAATTTGTTATGATTTTACCATATAAATATTGTCTTTTGTCTTATGCATGTTAAGTATTTTGTCTATTTAATTATCTATATTATTGCATTCTGTTATATTGCTATTGCTGTAGAATGTGTGATTTTCTAACAATTCCAAAATTAAACTGAAAGATAACTATTTATAAATCACACCTTTAAATATAAAATAAATTGAAAGAGACAAGTTTCCACACAAAAGACAGTGGAGGATATGGTGCTATATGAGAGTAGTCTTTAGTAGGGTATTGCATTTGGTTTTAATGCTACAATTGTTAGTTCTGTTAAATTTGTGATTATAATGCTGCACGTTGTAATTGTTCATTATTTGGGCTGTTCTCTCTTGCATGCAATTGCTCAAGCCCATCAAAAAATTTGCAGATTGTTAAGTGCCTGATATGATAAGCTATCACACTAGCTTAAAATTTCTGTAGTTAGTACTATACACTTTGCTTATTCATGCTCAAGTTTTGATTATAGATGCACTGAATAATCTCATAACTTGAATTCTTTTAGAAAGTTATGTTTTATATTTAAATTGGTGCATAAACAGAGTTAAATTTTAGTTGCATGAACACACTTATACTGACGCCGTTTTGCCATGGCTGATAATTTCATTGTCACCCAGAACCGATCACTGAGAGAGGAAAACACCGATGTTCGTAAGAAGGTAAGAGACGTTCATGTCTATATCTTCTTCTTTTTTGTCTTGTCATTAAATTGTGTTTTTGTGTATTTGAGTATAATGAAATAACGCAGCTGGGGAGAAGCCACAAAGCGCCCAACAACAATATTGAGATCATCGAAGGAGTGAATGGTGAACTGGAAAGAGATGCTGCAGCTCAACAATATCAGCATCAAAGTAGCCTGAATCTAAGGTTATTTACATGTTCGTTATTTTTTTCCAATTGATGATGATGCCTTGTTTTACAAAACCAAATTGCAATATAAAAAATCCATGATTGCAGCGTATCATGAATCCAAGACCGCCCTATTGTCCATGAGATTTTTTACGCCTTATTTGAGGTGCTGAGTAGTTCAACTTGATTTCATTACAGCACATGCATCTGTGGCTAATAATTACAAAGCATGGTTATCTAAGCTTGTGATATAAGCTCCCAGTTCTTTGTGAATTGGTTGTATTATTTCTGTCCATTAAAAGAAGGCCCAACTGTAAATTTCAGTGCCCCTAACTTGTAGTTCCATTTTGTTTATAAAATATGTAATTGTTCTGTTTTAAGATTTTTTTTTATGGCTGCCTTAGTGTTGGAATATAGCACACACTCCAATTTTCTTCTGCTTGATTTATTACCAGTAATGCATGACATGTTCAAGCCTGAAAGGAGGTATGGTATGTGGGATCGTGCCATATTTACGGTTGCACATCTGTTCAATAATGTCTCCATTCAGGAGAGGGAGTTGGTAGTGTACACCAGAAGTGAAGTTGCAATATATGTATATTCTTTCCATTAATTGTATTTATTACATATTAATAAACTAAAAACCATCGTTTCAAAATAAATTTGTAGAATTCTCTATAAAATTTAATTATTTTAAGAAAAATTCGACAGAGTTATTTTCGCATACTTTTCGTGTTTCAATAAAATTGTAGATGTGCTTGTCAATTGGATTCTTGACTAATATGAAGTGAAAGGCTTTGGTCCTCTTCCCTTATGATAACTAGTAAAGCAAAGGAATAAGTTCTTACACATGTTAGCCCTGGACAATAACATAACTGGTTGTTAGAATCTTTGTAAGGATGTCCTTTCCTTTTCAATTAGTTGTTGTTTTTGGTTTTCTTTGGTTGGTCATTGGATTCTTCTCTATTGCTTTTTACGGTTGTCGAGCGTGATTCTAATTTTGGGATTGATTGGAATTATGTTACATCTTCTTTTTTACCTTGGTTGAATTACGTTGGATCTTCTTTTTGACCTCGATTTTTGTATAAGGTATAAGGTTTCAGTCTTGTTAGTTTTGTAAATGTATGGTTACGTGAAATTTTTTATCTTTTTGGTTCAAAATGTTCTTTGAACATACCAAAAGGAGCAAACCAAGTAGGAGCCCTAGATGATTTTGACAAAAGAAATATCCGTAACTCCTTAAATCTTATCCAAATATCATCTCTCTCCTAAAACATTTTCCAAAAAAAAAAAAAAACTATTTGAAAATAACAAACAACTAAATGATAATGCCAATTATTTTATTGAAATATAACCACAATATTTATTATTCATAAAAATAATAAAATATAAATATAGTTGCAACAAAAGGCTGCCGGTTGATGATGTCAATCTCTAATTAAAAAAGTCCAAAATATAATAGGTAGACTTTTAAAAAAGAAGAATGTCACCGCTCCCTTAGTGGTCCTATGGCGGGCTGTATGATTGAATTAAATCCGAATTTTATTATAATATTTTAATAATCAAACAAAATATTGAGGATGTTTGAGAGAATTATAATATTATAGAATGTTCTTAGGTGGTTGTTATAGCATGGAATTGTACCCCTGTGGGAGAGTTTTTCAAGCTCTCCCACTTCCGACTATAAGCATGGGAACAACCTCAGGATGTGGGTGTCCTATGGTGAAGTTGAGCCTCTAGAATTTTTAAAGAGGTTAGTTCCTTTCAGTGGATCACCTAAAACTAATGTTGAAATGAAACTTCATAGGGAAAAGGGTTAGAAGGGAGATAAGGGCTCCTAAGAGGGCTAACCAGACAATGCACCATAAATAAATGGACACTCACCTACGCTTGAACCCACACTAGATCATCAATGATGTGACTTGGGCTTGTATGATCTCAGGGTCAAGCTAACACACGCTGGAAGAGGTTTAGTCAGAACACTAATCCAAACCTACAAAACTTAAAAATACTTCAAAGAGGCAAGCAATAGTGTAATGGACTAGGAATAAATGCATTCAAAAACCCACCAAGTAATAAGCATACTAAATCACTAATTGAAGACAAGAAATAGACAAGGAAATCGAGTCTCATTACGTTCAAGAGGTAGTTATTATAATACTTTGACAAGGTTTAACTTGGTCGAAGGAGCACATTTTTGCAAATGTCTCAATGAGCATCCGTATCCCAATAAGATAACAAAATTTTTAAAGACTAGGAACCCTTTTAAATGGCTTAAAAGCCCATATATATAGAGAAGGGAAGAGAGAGAGAGGTCTGCATGGAAAGAGAAGAAGTCATTGATTGTTGCTTTTCTCCTCCTTTGAACATGAGATGTCTCACCAAGATCACCACCAAAGCTCCTTGAGCCATTCCCACATCCAAGTCATCCCTTTAGGAACTGACGGATCCATATCGAAGGTAGCTGCATGTTCTTGCCAAGCATGAGTGATTTGTCCTTGCATTTAAAACTTGGTGTGTTTTTTACTACAATCTAGACTATCCTGATTAGTCTTTGCATATTCGTTGCTCCACCTAGATGCGTCTAATCTTTGTTTGACCACTTTGCATGCTATAGATGAAAGGAGAAATCTTTGCTATCCATTTATCTACTGAACTTGTTGGATGTGCTTGTGCCATTTGTCCTTGACTGATTGGCCCTTTGGATTCACTGACAATTGACCTTAATATTCCTCGGCTTTTTTGCTTTTTGTAGACTATTTTCCTTTCAGAACTATCAATTTTACTCATTCCTTCAGGATTTTGACTCCTTTCAACTTACTTCACCTTTTAAGCAAGGCAACCCCACAAACCCATAGTCTTTTTGCTAAGAGAATTCAAAAACACTAGCCAAGACCAAATCAGGCTTCTCAAATGGCACTACTTACTTTGGATATTATTTGGAACTTATAAAGTGAAATAAGTAATGCACCTTCACAAACCCGAAGTCTTCTTGCTTCACAAACCTTAAGTCTTTTGAGAGAAAGCTCAAAGTCTTTTACTTGTTAAAACCCGAAGCCTTCTCCTTCCAACAAAATGAAGATGTCTGTCGTCTGCTCCTGGAAGGCTGAAGTTGTTCTGAACTTGCCACTTTTGTTTGAATGTCCATCTTCTCACACTCAGGTAAAATTTTGGTATGCAGGCCAAAAATGGCCAACAGTGACACAAATTTCCAAATAAAATCTTTAACAAACATTGCAAAGTTTTGAGTCTATTTTAAATTTAACCCATAATTTTTTTTTGCAGTTTTTGTCTAATTTCAAATTTATATGAAACCATTTAAAAAAAATAAAATAAAATTAAATATTGTAAAATTTGAGTCTATTTTAAATTTAACTTATAAAAAAAAATATACAATTTTTTTAACTTCAAATATAGATATCCCAAATTAGGCCACCCAACTATTATACTAATAATACCAATAAAAGTATTAGCCTTAACTTTTAAATGGAGTTGGTTTCAAAGCTCCAACTTATCAAAAGCAGAAGTCCATTGTGTTATGGTTTTGAGCCAATGCCTAATTGTTTAGGGAAAACCTTTTTGTTAGATACACACAAATGATAGGATTCATGGTTTACGATTTATAGGTAAAAGAAGTTATGGAGTCAAGGATCCCTACATTAGTCTATGTTTAGAAAATTTATTGGGATTGCATGTAAGTTAGATGTAATGTGAGAACAAAGAACCCCTCTAATAATTAATTAGTTTTATTCCACTTAAACATTTATGACTTAAAATAAATTAAAAAATAATTAATCTAATATTAATAAACCTTCTACATAAAAATGCACAAATCATTCTAAATTCCTCATACATAATCTAACATCTCCATAGAATAAATTTCAGTGCTTCAATCTCAACCCTCAAATGACGCTATCACAGTTCCAACACTGACTGCCACATATCATGTGAATATGGTTCTAAGGGTCTAGTGGATTGCCTTTCATTATAACAACATGCTCAAAATAAAGAAAACATTTTTAGTATCAGTTATGCTTGCTCTATATAGTTAATATATTAGACTAATCTCTTTCGGTGCTTTTATGTTTTATGTTTAATATTCTTACACTTCCCAAAATTGGTAATTGTTAATTGTCAAAATATTTTTATGCTTCACTTAATGCATGGATATTATGTCCACTTGGATATTCCTCTACACATATTAAAGATTATGTTTAAAGATTTTTTTATCTTAGTTTTAAGTTTGTTCTCATCAATTTTGAATAGAACTTAATTATAACTTTTTACATGATGAGTGTATATATTAATTATATTTTTAGTGTTGAGCATAACGTATCAATACGTTCGACGTGGACTGCCACATTGATTGTTGACCCTCAGTTAATCACATCCAAATCTTTGTTAAAACATGCTTAATCATTCTTGTTTGCTTAACCATTTGTTGTTTACTTAACCATTTGTTGTTTGCATTAAGCATTGTTGTTGGTTTAACCATTTGTTGTTTGCATTAACTATTGTTTTTTACTTAAAACCATGATTGTTAAGGCCCCACTGACATAGTCACAAGAAATGTTAATAATCAAGCAAAAATAAATTTCAGTTTTTGTTATTTTCAAAACTCGCACCACTTTGTGAGCTCTCCAAAACCTCCCTTTCCCAACTTCTCCTTCCCCTTCATGACCTCAGTTTCCCTCATCCTTTTTGCCACCACCACTAGATAAATAGTTGAAAACCTTTATGTTCTTTGTTTGAATCCCACCATTAAGCTCATCTACACACCATTGAGACTTTGCAGATCCTTTGGACAATATGATGTCAACCAAGGATGAATAGATGACATTTTGAATGGTAGAAGAATTAGTGCCCATTAGGTACGTTCTCGCACCCTTTGTTTATAGGGTTTTAAGGTTGTGCCCTTATAAAATGTGTCTTATTGATAAGAAGGGCATATTTGTATAGTTTTCATAACACACTTTGGTTTTTTTTATGTTGACTGTATTGTTGAGGGACTGAAGGAATTAATGACTACTTAGGACATAATCATTCATTCATTGCATAATCATTTTAGAGATCATTGTTGAATATCCATCCCTTGCGCATAATATCAGTTTGGGTTTGTTTTATGTTGACTGTATTATTGTGTGCTTGGAGGAATTACTAATTTCTTAGGGCATACTTATTCATTCAATGCATAGTCATTGTTTGCATTATCGAAAATCCATCTATTAAGCATAATATTAGTTTGGGTTTGTTTTATGTTGATTTTATTATTCCATGCTTGAAGGAATTAATGATTAGTTAGAGCATAATCATTCATTCAACGCGTAATTATTGTTTGCATTATTGAACATCCATCCCTCGAGAATAATATTGGTTTGGATTTGTACATGTCTCTACCTCTCATATTTTAACAAATTTTGTACATGTTTTGAGTTAATATTCTATGTTATTTTCTGATTCTAAGAATTAGGGGTGGTCTTTGTTTTTATTTTTAGCACTGTAGTGTTATGTTCTTTCCCCCTATACTAAAAATGGGTATCATTGCTAGTGTTAGAGCTAGTTTAGTGACCTTAGGTGTTTAGGGTCTGTTAGATATGGCACCTAGCAGTAGTTCATTGTACCAGCCTCTTAATTTTGATGGCAAGAATTATCATGTTTGGTGTATTAAGATGAAGACATTTTTTTTCTTATACAAACTATGGGAGATAGTAAAAGTTGAATATATAGAAGCTGTAGACCTAGCATCATTCAATGCTCTCACCCAAATTCAAAATAATTTATTAAAGGATAATAGAAATGATGGAAAAAAAGATGTTGAACTTCTAGAGGCCATAACTTTTGATCTGTAGCTTTGTTTAAGCCCATCTTCCCACCAAAATGATCATTTTGAAATGTTTAATATAGAAATAACCAATATTATTCAGTTATGGTTGTTTTTAATATTTTTTGGAGGGCATGCGTGACCATCTTAGGGTCCAAAATTATAGTTTATTATTATTTTTAGGTTTTTTCTAAATTTAAAAATGGTATGTTTTTGTAACCAAACTTGAACTTCAATTAATATTCATCTAAAAATTTAATTTTATTGTTTATTTTAGTTTTGGACATTTTTATAGCTATGTGAACTTACATGTGAAACTTAATAAAAATAATAGCTGCTAAAAATAACAGGTCAAGTTTTATTTATTTTTAGAGTTTTTATTTGTATGTCAACTCCAATTTTGAGTTGAAGTTTATTTATGCATGGTTTCTATTGGCCATGTTTGCCCCACATACCAAAATTTTGCCTAAGTGTGAGAAGGTGGACATTCAAGCAAAAGTGACAAGTTTATAATAACTTCAGGCTTCCAAGAGCAGACAATAAACAACTTTGGGTTTTTAGAAAAAGGCTTCAAGCTTTAACAAGTAAAAGGCTTCAAGCTTTCTCTCAGAAGACCTTAGGTTTGTTAAGCAAGAAGACTTCAGGTTTGTGGGGCTACCTTGCTCAAAAGGTGGAGTAAGTTGCAAACAATTAGAAACCCAAAATAAGTAAAGGGACATGACAAACCCAAGCTAGACTTGGGTGGTGGTTCATGGGTTCTTCAAGAGGTAAGTCTTCAGGTTTTCCAAGGTGAAAGACTTAAATTATTTTATAAGTCATAAGCAGTGGAAACCCCAAAGTAAGGAAGCAAGAATTAAGTTGCAAGGAGTCAAAACCCCAAACGATGAGTAAAATGAAAAGTTCTAAATGAACAATTATGGAAAATAGTCCACAAAAAACAAATAGCTATGCAACATTGAGGTCAATGGTGATCAAATCCAAAGGGCCAATCAATCAAGGACAAGTGGCATGAGTACTTACAACTCACTTCTAAAATATGCAAAGTGGTCAAACAAGGATTAGATGCATCCAAGTAGAGCAGTGAACATGCAAAGACCAATCAAGATAGTCCAAACTATAGTAAAGAACATGTCAAGTTTTAAATTCAAGGATAAATCGCTCATGTTTAGTAGGAACATGAATCTACCTCTGGTATGGCTCGCTAAATTCCAAATAGAAGAATTTAATGCTTAAGGAGCTCGAGGAGGTAAATGGTGATTCTGGATGGCTCATCCAATGGTCAAAGTAGTTGCATGTTTTGAATGCAAGGAGATCAACTAGAATAAGTGTTGGTGCTGGTCATCGATGACTTCCACTCTCCCTTATCTCCATATATAGCTCTTCCTCTTCTCTCTTCCTCTTTCTATATATCTCATGTCTTCCATTTTGTAAAGGGTTCCTAGTTTTTAGACACTTTTTTATCTTCCTAGGAGATGGGACACTCTTAGAGATATCATAAGATATGCTCAACTAGTTAGGCTCAACCCTACCAAGCATTTGTAAGAACCACCTCTTATGCAATAATTTTTTTTTTGCATGTCTCTTGCCTTGGACTTGTGTCTATTGAGCTACGTACTATGGCATCATGTGGAGAGTCTTCCTCATCCACGATCCTCCTTTCTAAACTTGTTTGATGATTTTTTGATGATGTTTGCAAGTCTGGTTGAGTGTTCTTTTTTCCATTAATGTGAACTTCTAGTGAGTCTTAGAACTCCTCTCTATTTGTATTCATCTCTTCCCTGAACCTCCTCCATGAAATACTTATGCAACTAGCTTGATCTTGAGGTTGTGTAATCTGGTATTATCCTCTGCATAATTAGTGTGGGTTCAAGCTTATGGGAGTTTTCAATTTTAAATTTGTGCATCATCTGGTTAGCCTTCTTAAGAGCCATTTTCCCCCTTCTAACCCCTTTTTATGTGAAATTTTTATTTTAGTAGTAGTTTAAGTGATCCACTGAGAGGAATAGCCTCTTTAAAAATCCTAGAGGTTCAACTTCATCATAGGATATCCACATCCTAAGGTTGTTCCCATGCTTACAGATGGAAGTGGGAGAGCCTAAAAAACTCTTCCATAAGGGTACAATTCCAAGCTATAACAGTTTCTAATTATCTAACTCATTCAATACAAATCAATACCAATTATTATTTCATATGTTTTACCTATTGGTAATTTTATTATCTTAATAGTATTCAGGTTCATTATTTGGTATCAAATCAAGTTTAAATCTTGGATGTGTAAGAGATGATGAGAGGATGAGGAAGAATCAGACTATGCAAGAGCTGCAAAGGTAAGTAGAACAATTAATCGAGATCATTATAAATCAAAGATGAAGAAGAGAAGAAGACGATGTCAAGGATGACACAAATCATGAAGAGGAAATTTTACAAGATGAGGAGCAATAGGAACAATCTCCATCAATGGAAGAGAAGATGGTTAGAGTTTTACAAGAGAGGAATGAAGGAATCAAGGTTGACATTCTAGATTATGGAGGAAGTTTAAAACTAGAGGAGTTAGTAGATTAGGTAAACAACATGGAAAATTTTCTTGAATAGATAACTATGAGAGAAGACAAGAAGGTAAATTTGGTATGCACAAAATTGAAGGGTCATGTATTGATTTAGTGGGATCACTTGCAAAAAGAAAGACAGAAAAAAGGTAAACAAAAAATCAAATCATATAAAAAAATGTAGAAAAAATTGAGCAAGAAATTTCTTCATGTGGATTATACACAAACCCTATACAAAAGATTCTAAAATTTGAGGCATAAGGATCACAGTATACAAAAGTATATAAATGAGTTTAACAAGATTTTAATACAAGTGGATCATGATGAAATCAAAGAGCAAATGGCTAGAAGATATGTAAATAGTTTAAGGTTTTTTATTCAAAATGAATTAAGCACGCATAGAATATTTGCATGGATGAAGCTTATCAATTATCTTTGAAGGTAGAAGAAAAGCAAAATAGATAGAATTTTAGAAGAACATCTATTACAGTGAGAAAAAGACAATCCCCTCTAATAAGGGGATGAGGTGGATTTAATATAAATAAAGGTAAATCTAATAGAACTAGAGGAGAATCATCACATGGTATAGAAAAGTAAGAACATAATAGACAAGGGTATCAATACCAATAAAGAGAAAGAGGATTTTAGAGAGGACAAAGTTATGGTGGTGGTAGAGGAATGTTTCCAAATCGATGTAGGTCTTATATTTGTTACAGATGTGGAGAAGGCCATAGAGCATTTAAGTGTCTACACTATCAAGATCAAGAAATGATCTGTAAACTCCACTGATAAACTCTAAGTGAAATTTTAAAAGTGTGAATACTGAATTTCTCAAAGTTATCAAATTCTCAAAAAACTCAAAAGAACTTGAAAAAAGTTTGGAAAAAATGTTCTCGATTGTTGAGATGGAATGGAGTTGTCAAAAGACTTATTACTTCCAATTACCAATTAAAACATTTTTAATAACGTTATGTTATAATTGTCAAAATTTGAATTACTTGCATGAGTTCATTTAATAATTAGTACCAAATCAATAAACTAAACAAAAACATGCATCAAATGACAATTACCAAAACACGAAATGTGATAACGGAGTTTGGCTCAATAATTGATGCCTACATCTCTGGGTTCTCCAAAGGAGTGGACCGTTTCCATTAAGGGCACTTCAAACACCTAGAAACAATAAACAACTTTCCTGCAAGCTGATATCTCAATACAAGAATTCACCTTCACCGTGACTAAAATCAAGCTCTGAACCTTTGAATTTTGTGAGTCTTCATAACACCTGCAAAATTGCTTCAAAAGTCCTAAAAATCTCTTGTATGGGCTGAAAAATACTCCTCCAATATGCAAATTGGATAAAAAGAGTATTAATACTATGTATTATGGCTAAAAAATGGATAAAAATCCATTACATGAGCTTTCCTAAAGCTTTTACAAGTCTCAACCTCTTAAAAATAAAAAACGCAGTCCATAAATTGTTAATTTCAAGTATAAATTCATGCCTTTAATAGCACTTATACCTCCACAACACAAGCAGTCAATTCTTATCCCTTTTGGGCGGCAAGTCAGGGGTTCAAAACCGCCAGTCTTCCTCCTTCGGTGCATTTGAATTCTTCCCCCTCTTTTTTTGGTGCTTAGACTTTGTCTTTTGTCCCACATGCACAGATTTTGGGATAAGTCTAGGCTTGAAATAGGTATGCACCTCTTTGGAATGTGTCAATGCCCCCTTTGGTGGGCTCAAGGTGCCTAGTCAGCATGCACGTTGGTCAAAATGCCAAACATGCACTGTTGCACTTGGTCCGTCCTTCAAACTTGCCACCTTGCTCAATGAACTTATCTCATGCTGCCACATGGCATGTTGATGACATGACATGTCATCAAACCAATTTTTTGACAAACATATCATTTTCCAAGTGTTGACCTCCAATAATTCCAAATGTCGAAACCACCTAGAAACACGTGCAAAATGTCGCAAGTGATATTTTTTGACCAATCTTCAAATGGCCATAATAGGAGCCCCAAACTCGGATTTACATTCTAAAAAATGCATCAAAAAGCTCTCAACGAGCTCTACAGTGTGGCGCCACTAAAACTTTGACTTCAAACCATTATCAGAACCAAATTTTGAGCTTTGACTTGGCATATCTATTATCACGTTTCTGGGACGTGGCAAATAGATCACGAGCTATGGCTCAGTAAAGTGTCTGGTTTCTCCCATGTGGTCGAGGCATGATATTACCAAACAATTATCCCTCTTCATGTGGGATTTCTATGGACTTGTGATTTCAAATCTACAAACTCCCAATTTTTTATCACACCTCCCCAATGGAGGGCTTTTGGTATCCAAAAGTCCAATATCCCTTGAAACTGCAAACTAGTCTACTGCATCCATGAAAATAGAACTCAATCATAGCAAGAGGTATAAATAACTGCATTAAAATGATTCACAATCAAACTAAAAAAATGCCTAATCCAAAGGCATGAGTAAGTGAATCTGCAACTGCCAAAGTGATTACAACATACCAAAACTGTCTGCCCAAATGTCACATCCTATAAAGCGGTGAATTGCCAAAAATTGAAACAACTCCCAATGTAACTGCAAGACAAGTTTATAATGTCAACAACATAAAATAAATGTTGTGGATATGTTGCAATACAATGCCCTAGTATGGGACTTATATGCTAAGCAAATGCAAACAACCAAAAGTGTATGCTACCTAACATCTAAACATGCCCATAGGGTTTTAACAATGCATCTATATATCCATGTGCCAAAAATAGATACATTCAAAATAGCAGTCAAATAAGTGTTGCAAGGAATTAACTCAACCTACAACATACATTCTACTATTATCTCCAACTGATCAAATGAGTTCAAGTCCTCTAGACAACTCACACAGCATAAATAGGAGATTCAAAAACTTAGAGTTATCAAAAAGTGAGAATTAAAAAACTTCATATGATAAACCTATCTTAAAGTGTTCCCACCAACTCTAATCTACATCTATCAAATCTTACTCATTCCCTTAGGTGAATTCATAACCATGCTTTGCAAAAAGAATGTAGTGATAATCCACTTAACCATTTCTTTCTTCTTACTGAAATTGATTGTCTTAGTGGATTCCTTAGCATCATTATGGATTGATTTAACTTCATTGACCTTATTAATAGGTTGATAAATCATCTTAGTTTTACCATTTCTAGAATGAGAAGATGATTGAAGTTTAAAACAATGATCAATCTAATGTCCACTCATATGGCAATGAGTGCAAACAACCTTCTTAGGTGAGGTCTCCCTTTTACCTCTTCTTGCTTTGACATGACGAGAATGGTTCCTAACACCTGAAATCTGCTTAATCATAGCATGTCTCTTCCTACAAAATGCAACACTATGGTTATGCATCCCACAAAAAGTGCATGGAAATGATTGCATTATCTTCTGAATGTTAAATCCAAATTTCTTAAACATAAAAAGTGGATCAGAAGATTTAGTGTTAACTCTAGTGTAGAAACTAGGAGGTGGAATCTCAATACCTCTTCTGCCTTCCTTCTTACACTGTACATGCTCTAATAGTGGCCTTGGTCCTTTGCTATTAGAAGCTTGTCTTCCTTTAGCCATGGAGGAAGTTTCTCCAATTTCCACCTGCTCACTAGTGTAACCCAAACCTACATGAAGAGATCTATACTCTACTTGTATTGCATTAGTTAATTCCTTAGTCATCTCGACCAAGACCTCTTCCATTAAATCCCATTTTCTTCAACAATTTGGATCCTATACCCTTAGTGTGTTGTTCAAAACTACCAAAAGCATCATTACTTGAATCCAAATCTGAATGGAAAGAAGAAGTAGATGAATTACATGGTGAATAACTTACAGTGCATTTACTCATAGTCTCTACATCTGAAGTTCAAGGCATTACCTTTTCACACTCACCACATTGCAATCTAATCAAGAGCTCATCCTTGGATTCAAGCTCCGATTTTAAACTTGCAATTTTCTCTTCAAGGGAATAGAGCTTGCATCTCAGGAATGCATTCTCATCCTAAATCTAGCTGTTGATGCTTTCAAGCTCTTGCATCTTGGCTTTATGTGACAACTTGCCCATGGTTTCCTGAAAACACACTGATTCCACAATTGCACACTGCAATCTAATCAAGTGATATGGATAACCAATAAATTGAAAGCAACTATCAAAATTCAATCAGAAGCTAACCCAGCTTTCTAACTACTCTGATACCAACTTGATCCGTAAACTTCACTGATAAACTCTAAGTGAACTTTTAAAAGTATGAGTACTGAATTTTTCAAACTTATCAAATTCCCAAAAAACTCAAAAGAACTTGCAAAAAGTTTGGCAAAAATGTTCACAATTGTTGAGATGGAATGGAGTTGTCAAAAGACTGATTCCTTCCAATTACCAATTAAACTATTTTTAATAACGTTGTGTTATAATTGTCAAAATTTGAATTATTTGCATGAGTTCATATACTAATTAATACCAAATCAGCAAACTGAATAAAAACATGCATCAAATGACAATTACCAAAACATGAAACGTGATAATAGAGTTTGACTCAATAATTGATGCCTACATCTCCGGGTTCTCCAAAGGAGTGGACCATTTCCATTAAGGGCACTTCAAACACCTAAAAACAATAAACAACTTTCCTACAAGCTGATATCTCAATGCAAGAATTCACCTTCACTGTGACTGAAATCAAGCCCGGCACCTTCGAATTCCACGAGTCTTCATAACACCTGCAAAATTGCTTCAAAAGTCCTAAAAATCTAACCTATGGGCTGAAAAGTACTCTTCAAATATGCAAATTGGACAAAAAGAGTATTAATACTATGTATTATGGCCGAAAAATGGATAAAAATCTATTACATGAGCTTTTCTAAAGCTTTTACAAGTCTCGGCCTCTTAAAAATAAAAAACACAATCCAGAAATTGTTAACTTCAAGTAGAAATTCGTGCCTCTAATAACACTTAGACCTCCGCAGAAATTGTTAAGAATAGAGAAGCTCTATCTAAATTTGAAGAAATACAAGTTTATACAGAATAGTTTAGTATTTTTGAGATTTGTAATTTCAATGGATGGTGTAAGAATGGATGAAGAAAAAGTAAAGACAGTTTTTGAGTGGCCTATCCTAAAGAGCATCACAGAGGTAAGAAGTTCTCATGGTTTAGCAACAACTTTTTACAAAAAGTACATTAAGAAGTTTAGTAGTCTTATTATACCAATAACAAATTGTATGCGAGAAAAATAATTGGTGTGGACAAGGGAAGAAATAGAAAGCTTTGAGTTGTTGAAAAATAAAATTATAGAAAAACTTATTTTAGCATACCATATTTTAGCAAAGTGTTTGAGGTTGATTGTGATGCTTCATTTTTGAAAATTGGTGTTGTGTTGAGTCAAGAAGGGAAGCTAATAACATATTTCAGTGAGAAATTGAATGAGGTAAGAACAAAGTATTCTATGTTTGATGTCAAAATTTATGTCATTATATAAATATTAAGACATTAGAGACTTTACCTATTACTTAAAAAGCTCATCCTATTTATTGATTCTGAGGCTTTAAAATGCATAGACACTCAAAATTATTTAAATAGTATGCATGCAAAGTGGGTGTCTTTCTTATAGGGTTATACTTTTGTGTTGAAGTACAAATCAGTAAAATAAAATCAAGTAGCTAATGCTTTAAACAAGTGAGTGGAGTTGATAAATAATATGATGAGTGAAGTAGTTGGATTTGAATTTACTAAATAAATATATCATACTAATCTAGATTTTGGTAAAATATTTGAGCAATGCAGTAATCCATTGAAAGGTGATACAAGCAATATTTTTGAACAGGTCTTATGCAGGATGGTTATTTCTTCAAAGGGAAACAATTTTATATATTCCAAATGGGTCTCTAAGAGACAATATTATAAGAGAATTACACAGTGGTATTTTGATTAGAAATTTTTGTAAGACAAAGATATTAGATTTGGTGAAGTATTTTTGGCCAAAGATGAAGAGAGATATGACAAAATATGTTTCAATATGTAAGTTATGTCAGGTAGCAAAAGGACATGCACAAAATACAGGGTTATACATGTCATTACTAATTTTAGAAGGACTACAAATAGATTTGAGTATGGATTTTTTGTTGGGATTACCAAACACATAGAGTGGTAATGATTCAATTTTTATTATTGTAGACAAGGT
Source organism: Torreya grandis (assembly GCA_037957365.1). NCBI lineage: Eukaryota > Viridiplantae > Streptophyta > Pinopsida > Cupressales > Taxaceae > Torreya > Torreya grandis. Next base: position 1,985,035 of record JARHVA010000112.1, on the reverse strand, counting down.
TTATAAGATGGTTGATTTTATTACATGTAAGAAAACCAATGATACCAGTAAAGTTGTAGAACTATTTTTTAAGATATTGTGGGATTACATGGTGTTCCAAAGACCATTACATCAGATAGGAACACAAAAAAATTATGTCATTTTTGGAGGACCTTAGGGAGGAAGATGGGGACTAAGATACAATTCAATAGTCATACCACCCCCAAATAGATGGACATACAAAATTTATAAACAAGACATTGAAAACTTTATTGAGATGCATAGTTGGAGAGAAGCCCAAGCAATGGGACTTGGCTTTACTATACACTGAGATTGCATATAATAGTTCAGTGAACAAATCAACATAAAAATTAGCATTTTAGATTGTTTATCGGTGAAATCCTATGATTATTTTAGATTTTATATAGTTACCAATTATAGAATGAGTTAGTAATGATGCATAAGCATTTGTACAACATATACAACATTTACAAGAGGAAGTAAGAAAAAAATTATAGGAAAGTAATGAGAAGTATAAAGTAGTATTAGATATCAGAAAAGGCAAAAATATTGGAAGAAGGAGATATAGTCATGATTTACTTGAGGAAAGAGATATTTCTAAAAGACACATAAAACAAGTTGAGCTATAATAAAATTGGACCATGTAGAATTGTGAAAAAAATCAAGGACATTGCTTATGAGGTGAGTTTACCACATAATTTGGATATCTCTCAAGTGTTTAATATTTCAGATTTATATGATTTCCATAGAGAATATGGTGAAGGTAAAGAAGATGAAGAAGTAGATTGGAAGCAAAAGGTGCCAAAGAAGAAGAAAGAAAAGATAACGTTGGTTCTGGATAGGAATATAGTAAACACAAGGAAAGGAAGTTATGGAAGTTATTTGGTATAGTGGAAAGGATTACAACAGGAAGACAACACTTGGATTACAAAATGAGAGATGAAGAAGGTTGATAAGAATAAATGGAAATGGTACAATAAGAGAAACTAGCAAGAGCTGAGTTGTTTACAACCAGAGGAGAATAATGTAGAAAAAGAGGTTGAAATTCTAAAGGCCATAAATTTTGATCCATAGCTCTGTTTAAGCCCATCTTCATGCCAAAAGAACTATCTCAAAAATTTAAATATAGCCATAACCCATCTTATCCAATTATGGACATTTTTCAATATTTTCAGAGGTCGTATGTAACCATCTGAGGGTCTGAAATTATAGTTTAATATTATTTTCAGGTTTTTTCTAAATTTAAAAATTGTATATTTTTTTAACTGAACTTCAACTGTAGTTGATATTCATATAATAGGTTAAATTTTAGTGTTTAGTTTATTTTTAGATATTTTTAGATCTATGTATGCTTGTATGTGAAACTTACTAAAAATAGTCGCTGCTAAAAATAACAGGTTAAGTTTTATTTATTTTTAGAGTTCCAAATTTTAAATGTCAACTCTGATTTTGAGTTGAGGCTTATTTATGCATGGTTTGTAATTATTGAAATCTTTCAATATGAATCAATACAGGTTATTATTTTAGAATTTTTGCTTATTGGTAATTTTATTATCTTGATAACCAAGGCCCTGAACTATATTCAAATGACATTGACAGATTCGGTCTTTCCTAGAATAATAACTATCTATTTCAAGAAATCTTGAGAAATTCTACAAAATGCTTAATAATTTTGTGACAAGGTGAAGCTTGTCAAGTTCAGTGGTTGAGAAGGGATTTTGAGACCTTGCATATAAGAGAGAATGAGTTAATCAATGACTTCTTCAAAGGGCAATGAGCATGGTCAATTAGATTAAGGCAAATAGATTTGAAGAACATATGATCATTGAGAAGGTGTTGATGAGTTTTCCCATCAGATTTGACCTTATGGTGGTTGCAATAGAGGAATCTAATGAATTGATACAAATGTCAACAAATAAGTTGATCCGTTCTTTGTAAACCTGTGAACAAAGGTTGAATAGATCAGCCACCCTTCCCATGAACAAGCTTTCAAGATAAATGTGACTATGAGAGGCAAGGGAGATGAGAAAACAATAGAGGAAGAGGACAAAATTGCAACAGCCAAGACGAAAGCATACTATCAAGAGTCACATGCAAGAGGAAGAGGAAATAGTAGTAAATCTTTCAGAGGAGGATATACACAAAGGTATGATAAGTCTAATATGCAATGTTTTTATTGTAAGAAGTATGAATATTATGCTAGTGAGTGTAGGAAGAAAGAATATGATATGAATAGGTAAAACTAAAATTTCTCTAAGGTTGAACTTTATAGGAATGAGAAAAGAAAAATTTTGTTCATAACATGCAATATAAATGAGCAATGTAGTAGACAAATATGGTACTCAGATAGTGGTTGTATCAACCACATGAGTGGGAACAAAGACATGTTCAATAGCATAGAGAAGTCAATCAAATCAAAGGTCAAGATGGGAAATAATGAGAAGGTCCCCGTCATGAGAAAAGGCAATATATATATATATATATATATGGAAAGGTGACAAGAGACAAATCCATGATGATTATTATGTGTCTGAGTTAAATCACAACTTAATCAGTATTGGGTAGCTTCTCTAAAAGGGAACTAAGATGAGATTTGAAAATGAAAAGTGCATAATTTATGGTAGGAGTGGTAGCAACAAAAAAATTATAGCAGTCGTGATGACAACCAATAGAATGTTCCCTCTAAGGATGCAAAGTGAACTTGCAATAGCATTCAAAACTAATTTAGTAGATGAGTCTACTCTTTGGCACCTAAGATATGGGAATTTGAGTTTTGGAGGACTAAAACTTCTTCAAAAGAATCAAATGGTGAGAGGGATGCCCCTCATAGAACTACCAAATAAAATATGTGAAGGGTGCATCGTGAGAAAGCAACATAGGAGTACATTTCTTATGGGTAAGTCATGGAGAGCTAGAGCTCCTCTCGAGCTAATACATTTAGATTTGTGTGGTCCTATGAAGACTCCCTCCTTATCCAAGAATATATATTTAATGGCATTCATATATGACTTCAAGTAGAAGACATGGGTCTATTTTTTGAAGAACAAGTCAGAAGCATTTGAGACATTCAAACAATTCAAAGCTTTGGTTGAGAGGTAAAGTGGCCATTACATAAAGATTTTTAGAATGGATAGAAGGGGAAAATATATATCAAATGATTTTATGTAATTTTTTAAATATAATGGCATCAAGAATAAATTTATAGCCAAGTATACACCATAGAAAAATGGTGTGGCTGAGAGGAAGAACTGAACCATCCAAGAGATGGCAAGGACCATGCTTAAGGCAAAATGATTGTCTAAAGAGTTTTACGTTGAGGCTATAAAAATAACCATATATTTGTTAAATATTTGTCCAACTAAGAGTGTTAGGGATATGATCTCTCAAGAATCATGGAGCAACCCAACACTAAGTGTTGAACACCTTAGAATGTTATGATGTGTTGCATATGCACACGTGCCCAAGCAAAGAAGAACAAAGTGGGATGATAAAAGAGAGAAATGCATTTTTATAGGGTATAGTGACCAATAAAAGGCTTATAGATTGTACAATATGGTCATCAAAGAACTCATAATTAGTTAGAATGTTTAGTTCATTGAGGATGTAGTGTGGAAAGAGAGATAAGAAGAGCAAGTGCAAACAAGGGCTAATAGACCCTTTATTGAAAATGAAACAATAGGTAGTATAATGATCCATGTACCAATTTGGACCCCTATTTCACAAAGGGTTAATTCATCTAATGGCAACAACTAACAAGGGGGTCATAAAGCAGCTCATGAGTAAACTTCATCCTCCTCCAACCCAAGCCAACACCTAGCAAGGACAAGGAGTTTGTAAGAAGCCTATGAGTAGTCAAGGTATGAAGAAAATGAAGATGAAATGATGAATATTTATTGATTTTCATTATTTGATCCTATTTATAATGAGGAAGTAGTCAAGGATAGCAAGTGGTGTGAGTCAATGGATGAAGAAATGCATGCCATTGAAAAATATTAGACTTGGAAGTTAGTTGACCCTCCAAAAGGAAAAGAAGTCATAAGATTCAAGTCGGTGTTAAACTTAAAAACCACTCCTAAAGGTAAGATAGAGAGGCATAACGCAAGATTAATGGTGAAAATCTATAAGCAATGACCTGGACGTGACTACAATGAGACATTTACACTCGTAGCAAGGCTATAAATAGTAAGAACAATCATAGCTATAGATGTTCAACATAAATGGAAGGTGAATCAAATGGATGTCAAGTCATTATTCTCAAATGGAGTGTTAGAAGAAGAGGTATATGTGGGATAGCCACCTGGTGATGAGATTCTCAAATATGAGAACAAGGTATATAGGCTGAAAAAGGCATTGTATAATCTCAAACAAGCACCAAAAGCATGGTATAGTTGAATAGACTCTTATCTATTGAGCAATGGATTTAGCAAAAGCAAAAGTGATCACAAACTATACATAAAGTCAAGAAAATAAGTATTTTGATTGTTGTTTTGTATGTGGATGATTTAATTTTTTTAGGAAATGCAAATCAATCCATATAAATGTTCAAATCAACTATGAAAAAGGAGTTTGAGATGACTGATTTAGGTCTATTAAATTATTTTCTTGGAATAGAAGTTGAACAAATGGATGAAGGCATATTCATATCACAAGACAAATATGCAAAGGAAGTATTGGACGGTTTTAGGATGTTGGACAACAAACCAGTATCTACTCCTATTAAAACAAGTATAAAATTGCAATAGGAAGACTACAATAGCACGTTAGATCACATATGGTACAAGATTTTGGTGGGAAGTCTTATCTATTTGACTTCAACTAGACTGATTATTATGCTTGTAGTCAATTTGATTTCTATATTCATGGAGAAACTGAAATAGATAGATTGGCAAGAAGGTAAAAGAATTCTAAGGTATGTGAATGGCACAAGAAGCCATGGAGTTTTGTATTCAATAGTAGATAAGTTTCAATTAGTTGGCTACACATATAGTGATTGGGCTGGTAGTCTTGATGATCAAAAGAGAACTTTGGGGTATGTATTTCATCTTGGATCAGGAGACATTTCTTGAGATTCAAATAAACAACTCATAATTTCACTTTCTACAACTTAAGTGGAGTACATAGCAGCCAATGTAGTAGCATGCCAAGCCATATAGTTGAGAAGAATGTTATCAAATTTGAATGAGGATTATTTAGTGTCAACAATATATTATGACAACATATCCTCTATTGCATTGTCAAAGAATCCTGTCTTTCATGGTAAAAGCAAGCATATAGCGATCAGGGATCATTTTATTAGGGAGTTAGTTGAAAAATATAAAATAGAACTTAAATTTTTCAAGTTAGAACAACAACTAGCTGATATTTTGACTAAGCCATTGTCAAAATATGGTTTTCTACATTTGAGAGAAATCTTAAGAGTCATAAATGCAGTAGCAATGGGTCTAAGTGGTTTTATACAAGCTTTGGAGTCTCACAGTGAAGCTCCAGAGTCTCATAATGAAGATCCAGAGTATAATAACGAAGCTCAGGAGTACATTAATGAAGCTTCAGAGTTTGACAATGAATCTCCAGAGTTCAACAATGAAGTTCCAGAAATTACTAGTCAAGCTCCAAACATGCACAGAATGAGTCCAGATGTAAATGGATAGACAAGAAGAAGTTATAAGGATGCTTTAGGGGTTGAAAAAAACGTAGTAGATAATGGTAAGAAGGTCAAGATTAAGGGGGAATATTGAATTTTGTAATCTATGACCTCATCTAGTCAATCACAACATTCCACCTTAGGAGCAATTTTGCCACAACAGCCGTATACTTCCAAACATATTAACTTGACACAATCTGATTTTTCTTGAGTTTACCTGAGCTCTAATTGGACTGAACAACAGTTGATGACAAGGACATGAGGACAAAATAAGTCTCTGAAGTTTCTTTGCAACCTGATTAGATTGAACAACAGCTGTGACTAACCTAAGACAAAAATAGAGCATCTTAAATAGACAAAACAATAGCAACAAACACATGTATGAAGAATGTTTTTTGAGTGGTGAGAAAATGGGAACAAAGGAAAAGAAAAGGCGTAGAAACCAGTAGAAGAAAGAGGCAGATAAGGAGAAAGCAAGACTATTTTGGAGTGACAACACTCACGGTATTAAGCATTCAAGGAGAGATAGAACAATATCAAATAAGCAAGCATAAATAGATTTTAAAAGTTTTTAAGCAAGTGAATTTGTAACAGTTGTAGCTATAGTTTATCTGATTTGAAATCAGTTTTTAATAGTTTTAGAATCAAATTAATATATTTTATTGAGTGTATTTCAACGTATCTCTGCCTACCTTATTTTGGTAAATTTTGTGTCTGTTGTTCTGAGTTCGTGTTCTATGTTCAATTCTGATTCTGGAAATTAGGGGCAGTCTTTGATTTTGTTTTCAGCATTGTAGTTTTGTGTTCTTTCACTCACTACCAATAGGGTTGAGCTACCATATGAGATTTATCAAAATTGGTAAAAGTGAAATGGGCTCACTTGTATATGCACTGGTGTAGAACTGGGCAGAGTTCCAAGTGAATAGAGGTTCACCCCGACAGCGAAGTCCTCATCCATAATGAAGACCAACAAGCACAAGATTATTACGTAGCCAGACAAAGTATTCACCACCTGCAAACACACATGGACTATTTACAATGAAGGGTAAACCATTTCAATCATATAAAGGACAAATCATGACAAAAGAACATCATATTATAATTACACACAGTTATTTTACATCAGACGCTCTACACAAACATAAAATATTTATTTTGATTAGTTCCAGCAGGAAATTAATGAGCTCTCAGATCTATAATGGTTATGAAAGATTTAGAGAGCTCCCAAAGATCACTGAGAGAATATATTATGCAGATTGTAGGCATTCTCCTCAATTAGTTTCTGGCGACTACCAACAAAACCTTGTTTCAATCCTGCATATGCTATCTTCTTCTAAAACATTTTCCCTGGATCCTAACTATGAGCTCCTTTTATATACCTACAGCTGTCCTTACGAAAGAATGTTTTCTCCTGCTATCTCCTTAGAATGGAATACTCCTAAACTCATGCTAGCCCCCAAAAATCAACAGAACATGCCCTATGTCTGCAAATGAGCTCTCATTAGGGCAGTATCAAGATGTAGGTGCGTGTATCACCATGAATGGTGAACAGTATAATAAATTTGGGTTATTATGGGATATTCGCCAATGGTGTCCACTTAATATTTCTTTATATATGTTGGTTACTAAGAGGTTCAGTTATCTATGAGCAGACTACACCTCTAGAGGGCTACTTAAAGGTATCTCACTCCCACACTCTAAGAAACATATGGTCAATGGGATTTTTTATAATGATTCCTTTCTTGATCTAGCTAAAGAGGAGTATTTAGTTTCCAATGCCATGGAATGGCTAAATTCTTTTAGTTTAAATTATGGATCTTCCATTCAATGGAAGAAAACTTAGTATTGTAATAGGAAATCCTTTTCGCCCTTGCCAACTTGAATTCATAAATACAAGTGGCATTGGATCATTATAATAAGCAATTAAAATTCCTTGGAATCCCTTTTAAATTTCAAGCCACTCGCTCATATTTATGAAAAAATTTAGTTCATAGGGTTGAGAAAAAGATTGGTTATTGTATTTAGTAAGAAAGATTCAAGATTATTCTAAGGTGTTGTCTACTACTCATGTTTATTATTCTTCTTCTTGTTGGGTACATTCTAAGGCTACCTATACCAAACTTGAAAAGAATATAATGGACTCTCATTGGGTCAATTATAAATTCAATATAGGATACCACATAGTTACCTCAAATATTCAACGTAAGTGAAAATCACTAGGATTTCGAGATCTTTTAGACATAAAAATCCAAGGTGATGCCTTGTGTGCTAAATAGATCATTCGTGCCTTGGAAAGTGAAGAATCTTGGAAAAGTTTTTTTAAGAACAAGGTAGGACTATCACACAAGGTAGTCCTATGGGTAAGGGAACTTGGGAAGGATTGAATTTCCAATCTTTGCTAGTCACATAGGTCCATGTCACCATTGCTGGCACTTTTATTGCTAAGAGCATTTGAAAGGCTTAGTAAATGCTCAAAAGACACTTAATCTAGGATGGCGATGGCTATAGAGTTGGGATTTATCTAAGATCTTAATCTCTTTAGTGGTCTCATGTACTTATTTTTTATGAGGTCCCTTTACTTTGGTACCATAGATTAAAATCTTATGGTTGTTTAGAAAATGAATTAAGGTCACTTATGATCTTTTTTACAAACAAACCAAGGAATGAGTGTTTTGGCCTATTCTAAGGGATCAATTTGAATTATAGGCTAGTGATCAAGATTCAATTTTTAGAGATATAAAATGTAATACCTAATGTGTATCTTCATAATATTGGTGTTTAGGCACCTTATAGATGGTGGACAGACTGGAAGTGCCCATCTAAGACCCCCTTGCACTAGTATAAACACTAGTTAGATTATCAACTCCTTTCTCTACGACATTTTCAAATTGATGTTCTCAAATGATAGCTGGAAAGTTAATTCCATTGAGCAAGAGTGGAAAAGGTCTGAAAAAGTGTGCATTATTATCATAGAGCTTAAGGGGACACACTTCCTTTGGAGTATTCTTAACCAAGGGAATCTAATTTTCATTTGTTTGGTGCACTAAGGTGTATCTCATCCTATTTTTATTTTTTCATCATCACCCATAATGCTTAAAACATATTTTTTGATTCTACAAACATGCCCAATCATCTTGGCAATGGATTCACACTCTCTTCCAACCCTTTTGTCCAGAGAAGTTTATATATAACATGGTGCATTTAGGGGGATCATCCATGATTCCCATAAAATACACACATGTTTATCATATTTTCAGCTTTGATATTCTCTTTCAGTTATGGAAAGACAAAAAAGTTGCAAAATTAAATCATGTTATGTTAGATGACTGTTTTTCTGTTACAAGTTTTATGTTATCTCTAATGTTATGTTTCAGATTCATGTTCATTCTAAAAAGGTTTGGCTAGAGGTGACTCACCTTCAGACCTTGCTAGATCACTGGGGTAGTTCCCCTTGTGCTATTAGTTGAGTCCCCCAAGATTCATATCACCACCGGTTGCCCCCATGGGACTGTAGTTTTCAACAACATAAGAGGAAACCCTTTCAAATTAGGTGCTACAATGGCTCTCCATGATAATGATATCCATCACCAGATCGTAACCCTCAAGCTAGTGGTAGTGGTAGTAGTGGCCCTTCTAAATGGGTAGTGGCTTAGCAATAGAAATTCCCTCACTTGGCATTTCCAATTTTGCCCATTAGGCAGGGTACTTTAGAGGATGAAGATAAAGAAAAGAAGGCTCATGGTTGGGATCCTATACCTAACTTAGTAGATCCTCCTATTGGAAGTGGTTAGGTGGGCTAAGTGACAAGCCAGAGGATTCGCTGCCTCCATCGTCCATGCTTATTAGTGCTACCACTACCTAGTGTTGTGTTGTTTATAGGCTCAAACTTTTATATGATTTTAGTTGGTTGTGTTTTTATTTTTTTTGGTTGAAAATTATTCTATATATGAATTTGTTATGTAGTTGTTCTTAGTTTCAGCCAATGTATTTTATTAACTTGTAATATCATCTACTCATTTTTTTGTGTGACTAATTATTATAATACATCATAGCATTAATACATAGAAAATATTTTCAATTAAAATAAATAAAAAATAAAATACTAACCACATTCAAAATAAAGAATAATTATATATTTGGTTGAACATGTTATATTATATTCATCTAAATTTATGTTATGTAAAAATGATAACTTATTTTAGGATTCCTATGGTGTTTGTGATCTTCAAATGAGATCTTAGAATAATATTGAACTTATAGATTTTGTTGTTTTGGAGGTTAACAATTAAATATATTGGGGCTTGTTTTATTTATTGTCGGGGTGCATTGAGAATACCAACATTAAAATTTATTCTTTTAAGTCATAGTCTATCCTGGAATTAGTAATGGCATATCAGTCTGGAGTTCTTGTGGGTTTATGGTTTATGTTTAAGTCTTTGTAATGTTGTTGGATGGTAATGATATTTTGTGTTGGAGTATATGTTGGTTCATGGAATGTGATATTTATATGGTGATATTTTGATTTGGGATTAATTTAGTTAATGGGATGTGGTGATATTTTGATTTGGGATTAATTTATTTAAATATTGCAAGGAATTTATGAATTAACAAATTATTTTAAGTGTTATTATTTAAATTATGTTAATGCATGATTATATTTGAAATTTGGCATATAAGGAGAAGATTATTATGCGTCCATCATCTTCATACTCACGCAAGATTGATTGCATGTTCGTAAATAAAATTAGTCTTAAAATTGGTATGGGTTGAGCCACCATACCAGATATATTAAAATTGGTAAAAACGGAATGGTCTTACATGTACCCACACTGTTGCAGGCCTGGGCAGAGTTCCAAGTGAATAGAGGTTTGCCGAGGCAGCCTAACCCTTATCCACACTCAAGACCAGCCAGCAAGCAGAAGATTATTATGCGGCCAAACAAAGTATTCACCACCTGCAAACACACTAGGCCACCCAACTATTATCCCAAATTAGGCCACCCAACTATTATATTAATAATACAATTAAAAGTATTAGCCTTAACTTTTAAATGGAGTTGGTTTGAAAGCTCCAACTTATCAAAAGCAGACCTCCATTGTATTATGGTTTTGAGCCAATGCCTAATTGTTTAGGGAAAACCTTTTTGTTATATACACACAAATGATAGGATTCATGGTTTACGATTTATAGGTAAAAGAAGTTATGGAGTCAAGGATCCTTACATTAGTCTATGTTTAGAAAATTTATTGGGATTCCATGTAAGTTATATGTAATGTGAGAACAAAAAACCCCTCTAATAATTAATTAGTTTCATTCCACTTAAACATTTATGACTTAACATAAATTAAAAAATAATTAATCTCATATTAATCAACATCTACATAAAAATGCAAAATCATTCTAAATTCCTCATATATAATCTAACATCTCCATAGAATAATGTTCAGTGCTTCAATCTCAACCCTCAAATGAGGTTGTCGTAGTTCCAACACTGACTGCCACATATCATGTGAATATGGTTCTAAGGGTCTATCGGATTTCCTTTCATTGTAACAACATGCTCAAAATAAAGAAAACATTTTTAATATATTGGACTAATCTCTTTCGATGCTTTTATGTTTTACGTTTAATATTCTTACACTTTTCAAAACTGGTAATTATTAATTGTCAAAACATTTTTATGCTTCACTTAATGCATGGATATTATGTCCACTTGGATATTCCTTTGCACATATTAAAGATTATGTTTAAAGATTGTTTTATCTTAGTTTTAAGTTTGTTCTCATCAATTTTGAATAGAATTCAATTATAAATTTTTACATGATGAATGTATATATTAATTATATTTTTTAGTGTTGAGAATAATGTATCAATACATTCGATGTGGACTGCCACATTGATTGTTGACCCTCAATTAATCACATCCAAATCTCTGTTAAAACATGCTTAATCATTATTGTTTGCTTAACCATTTGTTGTTTACTTAACCATTTATTGTTTGCATTAAGCATTGTTGTTGGTTTAACCATTTGTTGTTTGCATTAACTATTGTTTTTTACTTAAAACCATGATTGTTAAGGCCTCACTAACATAGTCACAAGAAATGTTATAATCAAGCAAAAATAAATTTCAGTTTTTGTTATTTTCAAAACTTGCACCACTAGGTGAGCTCTCCAAAACCTCCCCTTCCCAACTTCTCCTTCCCCTTCATGACCTCAGTTTCCCTCATCTTTTTTCCCACCACCACTAGATAAATAGTTGAAAACCTTTATGTTCTTTGTTTGAAGCCCACCATTAAGCTCATCTACACACCATTGAGACTTTGCAAATCCTTTGGACAATATGATGTCAACCAAGGATGAACAGATGACATTATGAATGGTAGAATAATTAGTACCCATTAGGTACATTCTCGCACCCTTTGTTTATAGGGTTTTAAGGTTGTGCCCTTATAAAATGTGTCTTATTGATGAGAAGGGCATATTTGTATAGTTTTCATAATACACTTTGGTTTTTTTTATGTTGACTATATTGTACAGGGATTGAAGGAATTAATGACTACTTAGGACATAATCATTCATTCAATGCATAATCATTTTAGAGATCATTGTTGAATATCTATCCCTTAGGCATAATATCAGTTTTGGTTTGTTTTATGTTGACTGTATTATTGTGTGCTTGAACAAATTACTGATTTCTTAGGGCATACTTATTCATTCAATGCATAGTCATTGTTTGCATTGTTGAATATCCATCTATTAAGAATAATATTAGTTTGGGTTTGTTTTATGTTGATTTTATTATTGCCTGCTTGAAGGAATCAATGATTAGTTAGAGCATAATCATTCATTCAATACGTAATTATTGTCTGCATTATTGAACATCCATCCCTTGAGAATAATATTGGTTTGGATTTATCTTATATTGAATATATTATTGGATTCCTGAAAAAATTAATGATTAATTAAGGCATAATCATTATTTGCATTTTTTAATATTCATCCTTTGAGTATAATATCAGTTTAGGTTTGTTTTATGTTGAATGTATTATTATCTGCTTGAGGAAATTAATTATTACTAAGGAACGCATAATCATTCATTCATTGTATAATCATTATTTGTATTGTTAAATATCTAATCTTGATTTTAATATCGATTTGAGTTTGTTTTATGTTGATTGTATTATTTTTTGCTTAAAAGAATTAATGATTAATTAGGGTATAATCATTCATTTAAAGCATAATCATTGCCTACATTGTTGAATATTCATTCCTTGAGCATAATATCAATTTGTGTTTATTTTAGGTTGATTGTATCAATACTTGCTTAAAGGAATTAAAGATTACATAGATCATAATCATTCATTTAACGTATAATCATTATCTACATTGTTAAAATATCCACCCCTTGAGCATAATATCAGTTTGAGTTTCTTTTATGTTGGCTGTATTGTTGCTTGCTTGAATGAATTAATGGTTACTTAGGATATAATCATTCATTCAACACATAATCATTATCTACATTATTGAATATCCATCACTTAAGCATAATATTAGTTTAGGTTTGTTCTAAGTTGATTGTATTATTTATATCTTAAAAGAATTAATGATTACTTAAATGTGCATAATCATTATCTGCATTAAAGGAATAGTGATTTGAAATAATTAATGATTACTTAGGGCATAATCATTCATTCAATTCATAATCATTATCTACATTGTTGAATATCCAATCCTTGAGCATAATATCAGTTTGAGTTTGTTTTATGTTGATTGTATTTTTATTTGTTTGAAGGAATTAATGATTACTTAGGGAATAATTATTCATTTAATGCATAATAATTGTTTGCATTGAAGGAATCAATGATTATCAAGGAATAATCATTCATTCAACACATGTTATTGACTAATTTGTATAATTAGGATATGATATACATAATTCAGTGAATGCATATGAATTAAACACATAATCATTATTGGATGTGATACATATATAGGAATTTGAACAATATACCTTTGTATTCTAGATAAACACTATTCACACAACATTCCAACTCTCCTCAAAAAATCTAATTGCTTCAAGTAGTCAACAATATAGTTAATGGGTGATTTCAATATGGATCGGCACGCTGGATGTTGGCCCCTGACTACTTACATCCATTTTTTTGTCACTTTTCATCCAATGCATTGGGCTTAACTGTTGTCATTCCTTAGCCATTGTTTGCTTTAATCATAGGTTTTTACATTAGCTGTGATTATTAAGGCATTTTTTAGCTCCACCGATGAATGCACAAGGAATGTTAATAATCAATTAAAAAAATGAACTTCAATTTTCATTATTTTCAATTCTCATGCCCCTTTGTGAGTTCAGCTACTCTCGCCCTCTTTGTAACCATTATTAAAAAATAGTCATTAGGTCTCCATGATCCTTAGTGTTTATGAGGAAAGATAAACACAATAAGTGTTTTACAATCCCACAACAAACACTTGTATTAGTACCAAGTTAAGAGAAACATAACATTGAGAGAAAACATAGTACCATGTTATATGCCACCTATGTTAATTTTATCCATTAGTAATAGGAAATTAAACATTATAAATATCATATAATCATTTTCAAATAGAAATACGATAAGGGGTTCAAGCAATCAACAATACAGTCGATGGTTTTCCATGAGCTTTCTATTATTAACTTGATTGAGTTATCAAGAAAAAATAACATAATAAGTTTTTTGCAAGCTAATAAGAAATAATTATAAATGATCATCCTTAACATTATCACAATTATCACTAAATAATTGAGGATTATTATGTTGATTGTATAGTTTATTGCTTTAAGTAATTTAAGATTAGTTAGGGCATAGTTTGTTTTATGCTTATGTATTGTTGATTGGTTGAAAGAATTAATGATGAATCAAGATATAATCATTCATTCAACACATAATTTATTAAATATTTTTGTGTAATTACTATAATCTAAATATAATTCATTGAACACAATTAATTCAATAATAATTACTATTTAAAAAAATGCACACTCCTATACTCTGCCTCCTAAAATAGGGCATTAGTACATAGGCAATTATAATAAAGAATGATACTAGTACATCCAAGTATAAAATCAACAGTTAGTAATTATTATGTTAGGGCATTAATACATAGGGAAATATACTATTTTAGTGAATTATAAAATCAATGGAGTGTTTTAATAAAAATTGCATTGAAGTATAACGAACGGGTTTAATATTAACAGTGTACATACATGATTAGTGAATAAAGAAAGGGTCAAAATGTCAAACATTCAAATTAAAATGTAAAAAAAGTACACATATTCACACTAATACTTATATAAATTGATCAAGAAATGGTATACATAAATCAAGTATACACAATCACAAGGAAGGTTACGGTATGTTCATACTAGAATATAAAAACATTATACATGATAGGGGAGAACACATAGCCTTTACATTATTTGTAATGGTATACATAGATCAAGTATTGACATTATTTCCAAAAATTAGTGTGTATATATATTAATTACTTGTATAATACCCTTTATTACAATATATATAATGCCTCGAATCTTCACCATTCTTTTGTTTGTATAATACCCTTAACATTTTGTATATTATTATCAGATATACTATATATAAAGTAATTTGAAATATATACATTTGTATTCTAGCTTTATACTATAAAGGAATATGAATGTTTGGAATTTTCACCCCTGCCCTATTCACACTATTGTAAATCTCGCTACATAAATGAAATGAACCAATGAACCATCAATCTATTTAATGGTCTGTAATTGTTCATTATCATTACTAGGTATTATCTTAAACATTTGGGATACCCTTCACATAAATACTAAATAATCATTCCAACTACATAATAAAGAATCCAATGAATTTATGTATAATGGTCTATTGTTTTTCATTATTCGTATCAAATCTTACAAAATGGCCTTAACTAGTTGGTGTATTCACATTTGATATCTAGACTAAATTCTATTAATAATATGTTAAGTCAAAAAAATAATTGGTTCATTGGTTCCTTTCCTTTATGTAACAAGATGGATAATAATATGCCAGTATACAAAATGTAAAACATATTATAGATACAAGCAAGATGTAGGTCATTATATAGTCTATAATAAAATGGACAAAAATAAACCATTATAGAAAATGTAAAGGGTATCATATATACTTTCAAAATGTAGGGCATTATAAAGACTATAATAATATGGACAATAGTAGACCATTATATAGACTAATGGTTCATATAAAACAGCTATAAACAAGACATATATTGTCCATAATCCTATGCAAAAAAAAATAGATTTAACTAAACACTATTCATAAAACTACAACTCTACCCCATCTATTATTAATATCTTAAAGAAGTGAACAATCTAGTAAATGGATTTCAATTATCCTTTTATTATGAAATTGATTGAGTTATCAATAAAAATGAACAAAATAAGTGTTTTAGAAGACTGCATGAAACACTTATACTGAGTACTAAGTTAAGAAAAATATAACATTGAGAGAATCATAGTACTTAATTATCCACCACCTATGTCACTCTTTCAAGAAATTAAACATTATAAACATCCATTCATATCATAAGTTAAGGGAATAGTTATGGTCACCCTCAACATGAGCTCAGTCAGAAAAGATAGACACATGTTTAAGCACATGATACAATAAGATCCTAAAATCATTCCAAACAAGCATATGATTAGGTCCAAGAAATCAACAATACATTCAATGGATTTCCATGATCCTTCTATTATATACTTGATTGAGTTATCAACATAAATTAACATGATAAGTGTTTTTCAAGCCCATGGCTATCATTTTTGTTGATTGTTATTATTTGACTTAATCGTTGTTGTTTGGCTTGATGTGTTATTTCAGATGTTAGACTAGCTATAAGCATTGGACATTGGTTAATTTGGTCCCCTCTAAAACACATCAATCATAAATGAGAATTCATCATTTAGTTAAGATGCTCCTTTAAATACCATATCGAGGGATAAGTTATCTCATCAAATCATTCAATGTATTGTCCTCTAGGGAACGAACATTAAACTAATGCAATGAGATCAAAATTGACCACACCTAGGAGAAGTTACAATTAGTGCAATTCCATGTTCCCTATTCTCGACTATGATAGGGTAGTGGGGAATGAACTCCTATAGGAATTAAAAAGGCATGTGAGTAACTTGGATAAATTTTAACTTTTAGTTGTCTGGGCCAACTTGGGGTCAATGTCCAACTTGTCATCCATGCCAAATGCACTGGGTGATCACATTTAACGAGAAAGTCTTATCTTGTAAAAAATTTCTAGACTTATGTTATAAAGAAAGTATCTCATATAAGACTTTATTTATTGTTATTTATATTATAAAAAAAGGTAGATGGAATGTTGGTAGATGGAGTAAGTAACAGGTATACGGAGGTCAACTACAAGTGTGGTTAGCCATGATGAATTTTTGGCTAATTACATTCAACACCCATAAATTAGTTGGGTTGGATCAATTATTAGATCCTCCATTATGAGTGTAACTAAATGGTACATTTAGTGTGGGATACCATGTGGGTAATTTACCTCCACGTTCCCTCTAGTCACTTTATCTATTAGTGCTTCATTTATTTCATTAGCCTATTATCCAAATGAAAAACTTATCTTATGTGAAGGGCATGAGATTTGAAAATGATTTAATAGTATGTTGATTTTCAGTCCATCACTTGAATTACCGTGTTATCCCTCTCTCGATGGGCCCCACTTAGTACATAATTTATTCTAAGCTCACACTAATGAACCAATGAAATAGATGGATGGGAGGGTAGATGGAGTATCCAACATACACGTGTAGGTCAACTATTAGTGTGACATCTGCATGCCTATTAAATACTCCAAGGTTAGGATTATCCTTCACATATAGAGTTTATTTGTTAACATGACCTACATGTGCCTTCTAGATACTCTGAGGGTATATGGAATTTCCAACAAACATGTGGAGGTCAACAGTCAATGTGGCCTCCATGTACCTACTAGATACTCCAAGGGAGAGGGTAGATAGAGTATCCAATATGTATGTGGAGGTCAATTGTAAGCATGACTTCCATGTTCTTGATGGATAATTTGAGGGTCCCTCTCTTCTGTCTATTCTATTGGCTTGTTAATCCTTTGATGATGGGCCCCACATATTACATTCTTACTTTTTAGCATAATCAATAAGTATGCTTAGTGTGATAATCATGGTTAAAGAAAAAAACCTATAATAATAGAAAATAAAAATGGATAAGGCAAATAATAGTGGTTAAGCCCGATGCACTTGAGGTAAAGTGATGAAGATTTATATGTCACTAGTTAGGTGTCAATGTTTAATATGAGCTTTGAATGAAGGATGTAATAAATGGTGTCAATCAACAAAATGCTAATGGGTTAATGCAAGTGGTAGATTACCAATTAAAAAAACCAACTAGTAATGCTCAGAATCAAAGATGAATAAGTGGGCTCCATTATTGAAGGGATAACAGACCAATAGAATGGATAGAGGGGGAGCGGATAGATGAAACATCCAACATGCACATAGAGGTCATCTATTAGTGTGACCTTCAAATGCCTGATGGATACTCTAAGGGTATATGAAGTATCTAGTAGGCATGTGGATGTCAATGGTTAGCATCACCTTCACATACATGTTGGATACTCTGAGGGTAGATAGATGGAGTTCAACTATTAGCGCAACCTCCACGTGGATGCTAGATACTTTGAGGGTCAACAAGGGAAAGGTATGAAATTAATAACTTAAATTTTAACATATATTAACATTTAATTTTTAGTCTACATTTGACTTAACCCCTATCATTTGCATTAACCATTGTTGTCATTTATCTTAACCATTGTTGCGTTCCTTAACATGTTGTTAATGGATGTTAGCCAAGCCTTGAGCATTTGATTTTGATAATTTTTAGTCACCTAACACATTAGCCAGATATGTGAATGTGCCATCTAGTTAAGGAACTCAAATCTTTAGAGGGATAATGGGCCAACATAATGAACTTGCCTTTCCCTTGTTCCATTTCTCATTTTCCATTACCCTGGTCCTTTTCGACCTCTACATGAGCTCGTGTGGCATTAGTGGTTTGATTAACATGTATGCATTAGTTGGAGCATTCCAAATTAGGCATTTACTATACTAGTTAGTTACCTATAATGAATTTGATTGTTTGCATTATTGAATCTCAAAACCCATTTACTAGAATTTGGGTTTAACATCTAATAAAAGAATAACCATAAGAGATATTTTATTCTTGCTTGGAAATAATGATTAATAATTATCATGACCACTCATACTTGATATCATGTTTTTCATTATGATTCGAGAATTATTTCAATGTATTAATAACTTGGGACAACTACAACATATTTCATTTACATTATGTTATTTCAGAATTATCGTATTAGATTTATTTTGAGATATATTAGATAGGTACTATTGGTGTCATTTTGTTTGACTATAGGTGTTGCCTCGATATGAACTAGGTTGGAAAATGGAACATTTTGTTTGGATTCAAATGTAAGGTATACAGTTATATGCTGATAATATAGTATGAGTGAGTTCTAAAAATGAGACACCTTTACCTTTTCTTGATTCTTATGTTCATACCCCATTTTGTAGTTTGATTTATGAGTTCTGTGTAGTCAGTTTATCTAATTATATAGTTGATTGTGTTTTCAATGGTTAATTTATTAGTTTTAAAATTACTAACTCATATCTCACTGTATATTATCATTCGCACCAAGTTCATATTGACTAAATGAAATATTTATGCAAATTTTTATCAAATTTATGTAAATATTTTAGTTATTCAATATGAAATTTGGAGTGGACAATGATCTATAATAATTGAGATTCATGAAATTTAATGTGCCAATTAGTTGTTAAATTTATATTCAAAGGTCAAGTGTGCAAGTTAACAATAAAATTCATTATTTTAAAGTGGAATAATACTAAAAAAAATTGATCATGATAGAGATCCCTCTTTTCCCTCCATAAGACACCGTCCATATTTCATCATTTTATCTCACTCTATGGTCACACTATAACTTTATAAAATAACATCAAATCTTCAAAGATGCTTATCAACTTTGTTGGATGTAAGGGAAAAATCACATCCTTTATATTCTTTGTAATGGTATACACAAAGTCTATATATTGAAACCATAAACCCTATATTGTAGTTTGTACAATGCCTTGCATCTTGCTTGTCTATATAATAACCTTTATATTATGTGTAATGATCTATTGTTGTCCATATTTCTACATAAAAAGGGAACTAATGGATCATCAGTATGTATAATGTTTTACTATTGTCCATCTTATTATAGTCTATATAATTCCCTAAATATTTTTTGTCTATATAATACCATTTACATTCCATGCAATGGTCTACTATTGTCCATATTATTATAGTATACTTTGTCTGCATTCTTTGTATATTATGAATCTTTTATCTTTTTGTGTTGGTTATTAGGTTTTGTTCATAATCATGTGTTTGGTCTATTGACTAGGTTTTTGAATTAACGAGATAATGTGATTTAAACCGAGTTGAGTGTTTTTTAATTTTTATTATGTTTATTTTGAAACTTTATTCATATCTCATTCATAAAATAATTTAGGCATGTGATTTTATATGTTGATTTCAAAACTAAATACACTATTCCACTCTCTAATCAATGGTTGGGGTGGGTAGGGACCCACTATATGGATGGGCTCATTTAAAATTCCAATAATATTAATAGACTCTTTGAGGAATAAGTATGTTATTAATAAGTAAAAACTCTTTACTCATAGCTAATATATAGGTTAATTTGGGATATCTTTGACTGCATGTACTGATGCATGATGGTTTGTTTAAATAATTTTAATACACATAGATTGCCTTACGAATTAATATTTTAATAACATGCATCATAATAATGACAATGTTGAAGTGGGTTAATCTTTTCCTACTATATTATAAGTAGGCTTTTGTTAAATTATTTAAAAATTAAATTTTAAACCATTTTGTCAAGCTTTTATTATATTACACAATTAATTTTTATAGTGCTATGAAATGGGATTTTAATATTCTTTTATGTGATTTTACTTGCATAGAAACATGGTACCATATTCAAGCAATAAACACACTCACATGTTTCATATGAACATGATGATGATATAGAATTTGAATTATCACATGATTTATGACTTTGATGATTTGAACCCTGAAGGTTTGGCAAATGTTGAAGAAGAATTCAAATTATATTAAGGTAAGTTATACATTATGTGTTTTCCATTATAATCATTTATTAACCAGTACATTAACATCTTATGCTTACATATGAGTTATGAAAATTGATAAGAAAAAGAAAATGCCTTAGCTACAAACAAGACTCTGAAGGTGAGAAGATGAGAGTGGTTCAACAGGACAAAAGAAGGAACACAAGAGGAGAATAAATGAAAGATGTTGGTTTATTTTTTATTATGAAAGTATTTGTATTCATTTTTTTGATAGCAAGACAAGGATGGTTCAACACAAAAGAAGGAATGATAGACAATAAGAAATGTTTTACGTTTGATGGCCTATTTATTTTGTGGAGATTAACTATATTTGTGTGATACATATTGTCAAATGTTATGACATATTATTCATGAATACAAAATAAATACAAAGAAGAGACTGGAAATATATTTACAGATCATATTATGAATGGATTTGTTTAACATAATGAGAATTTTCCTATTAGGGAATTATATGTACATATTTATCTTCAATAAATAAATTTTCTTGTATTCCCATATTAAGGGAATTTTGTTGCATGTATTTTATGTTATTGTACTTTATTTTACTGTGTCTTGATTTTATGTGAAGTTGATCGAGTTTAAGAACTTATAAAAATAGAGATGTCTAATTAATAAGAGTTATCCAATTCCATTTGTAAGGAAGACATTATTTTTTTAGGAAGAATGACCTTAAAATAGGTTCCATTTAGATGTTTATAGAATTCACACTATGTTACACAAAAATTATATAAATAAAAAAGATAAACACACAAAAGTTCCCACATCCATGCATGTATGCCAACATGTTTCATATGTGTGTGTGTGTGTGTGTGTGTGTGTGTGTGTGTGTGTGTGTGTGTGTGTGTGTATGTATATATATATATATATATATATATATATATATATATATATATATATATATATATATACATATATACACACACATACATATACATATGTGTGTGTGTGTGTGTGTATCTATATATATATATATATATATATATATATATATATATATATATATATATATATATGTATGTATATATATATATATATATATATATGTATATATATATATATATATATATATGTGTGTGTATATATATGTGTGTGTGTGTGTGTGTATACACACACACACACACACACACATATATATATATATGTGTGTATATATATATATATATATATATATATATATATATGTATGTATGTATGTATGTATATATATGTGTATGTGTGTGTGTGTGTGTGTGTGTGTGTGTGTGTGTGTGTGTGTGTGTGTGTGTGTGTGTGTAATGTGTTGGTACACACACACACACACACACATATAATGTGTTGGCATACATACACACACACACAAATGTGTGTGTGTGTGTGTGTGTGTGTGTGTGTGTGTGTAGAGAGAGAGAGAGAGAGAGAGAGAGAGAGAGAGAGAGAGAGAGAGAGAGAGAGAGAGAGAGAGAGAGAGAGAGAAATTACAAGATACAATACATGTGTTCATGAACTAGGACACCCTTTCCCAAAAATTTAAAAAAAACATGTTTCAATTATTCATGATGGATGACCTACCTTATAGTGTTTTTATTATTTTATTTGGGCTTACCATTGAACCCTACATACTTATCCTAGTTTTTATGGATTAAAAAGTATTCATTTGCAATGTTGGGTTTATATTTACTTTTAAATTAGATACTAAAAACAAAATGAATGAAAAATTTGCATAGTGGACATAAACTACATAAATATGCTCTTGAAACTATACATTTAAAGGAACAACATAAAGACAAAGTACAAGAATACATGAATATGATTTTTGTCATTTGCTATTAGTAACCATAAAAATGCAAATAAATGTGCATTTTACCCTCACTTTCACTTAATAAACAATTGAAGACTAAAATATATCACTTAATTATAATAAAGAGTAAGATATAACCATACATATTTTATTCAATTGTGTAAGGGTGATCTATACTGATCCTAATGATTTTAGAATATTGAGTTCATTTCTATTTTAATTTGGATTTATCATTAGCTTCTAAATCTTTAGATAAGCATTGATATGATTGTAACATGCATGTAAGGGACACAAAAGTAATTATGTCTTCGAATGTGGATTAATATTCAAGCTATATATATTAACCTTGATAAATTAGTTGAAGTATTGGGAACATTGTGTGTTATGAAGGTTTACACTTTTTAACTCTATTTGACTAATTCTAAGAATACCTTATTGAAGTCTATGGCTTCCCGCTCAAATATAAAGGCATGGTAGTATGATAAAATCTACATCATAATGGAAATATTCTTATGTGAATATGAAAATGGTTTTAACTGTATACCTTTTTAAGACAAATGAAAAGTTTTCTTACTCTTTTTATTGGTAGGTATGATAAATGAACATACACATAACCTTAATATTTTGACACTACAAGATGTGTATAATATATGTGTTCATCAAATAGGATTCCTATCAGCTCCATCCCAACTTTACTACCATTACATGATACATATAACCATGTTATATACTAGGGAAAACAAATTTCATTGACATAATTTTTTTAAAATCAAATATTAATTTACCCCATGACTTTTACATGTTCTATGCCATATGGAATGTACCATCTACAAGTTCCATGTGTGTATCAATCATAGTGAAATTTAATGGGGATTCATTCATCATGGCACATGCTAATGAGTTGTTAAATTCGTATTCAAAGGCTGCGTGTGCAAGTCATAATGAAAATGCAATATTATAAAATGGAATAACAATAAGAAAGTGATCATGATATAGACCCCTAAACTTCTTCCATAAGACAAGATCAAGATTTCCTCATGTATAGATTCACATTATAACTTTATACATTAACATCATTAAAATGGAAAGAACATTTATCCACATTCTTGGAGGTAAGGGAAAACTCACAGCGTTATATTATTTATAACGGTGTCTCTGTGTGTGTGTGTGTGTGTGTGTGTGTGTGTGTGTAGAGAGAGAGAGAGAGAGAGAGAGAGAGAGAGAGAGAGAGAGAGAGAGAGAGAGAGAGAGAGAGAGAGAACCCTAAACCCTATATTATAGTGTGCATAATTCCTTACATCTTGATTATTTGTATAATACCTTTTACATTATGTGTAATGGTCTACTATTGTCCATCTTGATACATAAAGGGAAGGATCCAATCAACCATCAATCTGTATAATGGTCTATTATTGTCTATATTATTATAGTTTGCATAATGCCCTACATCTTTCTTATTTGTATAATACCCCATACATTGTGTAATGGACTATTATAGTCCATATTGATACATAAAGGAAAGGATCCAATGAAGCATCAGTTTGTATAATGGTGTCCTATTTTCCATATTATTTAAGTCTGTATAATGCTCTACATCTTTCTTGTTTGTATTATACCCTTTACATTATGTGTAATGGTCTATTGTTATCCATTTTGATACATATAGGAAATGAACTAATGAAGCATCGATCTATATAATGGTATATTATTGCCCATCTTAGTATAGCCTATATAATGCCTTGCATATTGATTGCCTTTATAATACCCTTTAATTTTTTTATAATGGTCTACTATTTTCCATTTTTCTATAAAAAGTATATGAACCAATGAAACTTCTTGTGATTATATCACAATGTTTGTGTTTGTTTAGTAACTGACAAAAAATATATAAAAGGAAAGGAACCAATGAATATTTCAAAATGAAATCGATTGACATTTTGAGTGCAGATTATGATCTTAATAATCAAACTTTAGGTGACAACCCTTTATAGGACTATATTTTTGTTTAATTTGTGAGTGTCATATAATTACTAAATATCCATGGTTTTGATTCTATGTAGCTTCCAAGAATCCCAATCCCATTCCCTTAAACAATTATGCAGACCAATCTAAAAGTCTTTAATAAATGAATGCAAAAGTGGATGACAACCTTCGATAATGAAAACTAAGTTATTTGAAGATTAGGTTAGATTATGGGATCAATATAAAAAGGTTAGGAAAATAATGGATGATAAGTTAAAGTAAAGAATTGAAGGAATGAATACAACCACATATTGTTTAAGAAATGAGAACAAGGAGATAAATCTTTGTATTGAACGTGTAAGGAAAGGAAAACTATATCCTCAAATGTGGCTCGAGGATCAAATTGCATCACTGAGGTTATATGAATCTATTCCAACTACTAGGGATATTATTTTGGAAGTAGAGCATTATAGGAATGTAAGACAAAATAAACTTTATGAGAAAGATATCAAAGTAAAAACCTTTTCAATCCATCTTATGACTTTCCCTACAACTCCTCCTACTGCATATATACTTCCTAAGTCCAATGTTGACAACAATGATCATAATTAGAGTGTTCATTTACTATGGTTTATTTTAATGTAGTTGTTTATTTTTACATATATATGGTTTATTTCATAGTAGTTGCTAACATTTTAGTTATTCTAGTTTGTGAAATTTCTAAAAGATTAATATGCATGCCTCACAAGAATGTGAAATTTGAAAAGAATCCTAACACCATGTGTGTTAAATTGGCCGAAGAAATACTTTCAAAAAATAAAAAAATAATGAAATCAATTATGAATATTTACACATTTTATATGTCAAACCATTTAATAATATTTACATTCTTTTATATGTCAATCACCATTAATGTTTTTTCACATGTCCAACATTTATATTTACAAGGAGTCAATATTTTAGGACATATAACATCTAATTACAAATAAAATATAATCAAACAACTTGAGTTCAACATATAAAGGTCACTCTTCATGTAAACTGCTATTGATCTACTTGTTTTGTAATTGCCCTATCCAATTCATCATGAAAAGTAATGGACTTTGATCATGCCTTATGTTTCTAATAGAATTAATCATTTTCTTTTGAAGGTTATGCATGCCTATAGATTGCCCTATTCTCCATAAATTATATTAAAAAAATGTAAATTGATCCCAAAACCATATTCTACACATTATAAAGGTTGTGCATGGGGATGATTCACCTCACCATTATTCAAAATTGATGTTAATCAATTTCTATTACAACCATCTTCAATAATCTTCCTAAGGAAATTAAGACTTTTCATATCAACTGGAAGAGTGCGAATTGCTTTGTCTAGAAATTTGTGGCTCTTGAGAATTTGGATCATTTGGGTCAGCCAAATCACTAAAAATATTATTATTTAAAATAACATCAACAATATTTTCATGAGAAAAATCATAAAAAAATATGTCAGCATCATCCTAAACAAGTCATAAATAGATGTTTGTCAATAACCATATGAAAATCCATGAAAATCATTTCCAAATTATATAAAATAAGGACAAATAATAACCAATACACAAATAATACTTACATGGGAATCAACATTGCCTCTAGATGAAAATTTATTGCCAATTTTATTTCATAAATTCACTTAATTTCAGCATGTGCTTGCACACATGGCCTTGAGTTGATCACATGCATTCAAACATTACAAAATATTGACTTGCCATTTTAACCTTATAAAAAGTTTTTAATTTACTTTGGATTCTCACCCATAAAATAGCCTGTTCAATCTCACTAAACATCACATCACCATCAGGGATGTTTTATGATTTCATACATGACTTGTTATCCAAGTGATCAAGCTTGAAGTTCCTCTAAAACCTATTTTCTATGCACATTTGGCTTTACCAATAATATACAAATATAATGAACACCAACTTATTCACCAACCAATAAAATTTTTGATGGGATGAAACTCTAATTTCATTTATAAACATGTGTTTCAAATGAGATTAATGTTCTTCTATGGCTAAACATGTCTCTTAACTCGTATGGGGAACTATATGCAAACATCTTGCCCACATGGCATTATGGTGGAACCATTGATCTTTCCAATAGTTTATGAATGTTTTTTGAGTCAAACATTATTACATTAATAGGTTCACATCATAAACCATTTCCTATTCAGTAGGTGAATTATGCATTATTTCACCCAGGCTTATAGACATTGTCTACCTTATTTCATCATTGAAACACTTTCCTAGAATTGCAATGAAAAATAAAATGTAACAAAATTAGCAAACAAATAATTATTTTCAATGAAAATAAGAAATATTTATAATAGAGATGGGCTTAACTTACCTAATATCAATAATTTTAGAGTGATTGTTGTCCACCTTGAAGACATTTGGTTTTCATTCCAACATGTGACAATGCACACTGACTAATAGTTTCTTCATCCATAATTTCAGGTCCAAAATAGTAGACCTTGATATCAACAACTACACAATAGGAAATCCATTGTACATATTATAAAATACAAGAATCATGTACAACATGAACTACATCTCAAAACATAAAGATAAGTCCTATACAATAATAAGTGTGAAGTTTCAAATTTTGAAATTTGCACATACCTTTTACGTATTTGTCCCATATGTGGAGTCCATTAAAAGTATACTATTATGTACATAATTTGACATCCACTAACTCTATTGAAGAAGCTATAGGCCCAAAATAAAGGGTTGTTCATCTAGTCCTTTTTTTTAAATTCTTCATATACAAATATGTTTTCAGGACTTTTAATGATAAATGTTCAAAAAGTATTTGCATCACTAGGATCAAATTTGTATTTTGCTTCTTTCATCCTTCTCTAAATATTTTAGATGACATATTTAATCACGAAATTATCCCTCTCCATCTGACCTTTGAACACTATAAGTTTTGCATAGACCATGTTACGATGTTTTTGGTGAACAAGTTCAAGAGTCAAGCCCAACAACAACCTCTCCAACCAATCCTTCAATGAATCACTAAATAATGGTGTCAGATTATAATGACTACCCTAAATTCATAGATATATTTCCCATGAAAAACCATGCCCCACTGATACATATGGACCATGTTGTTACACATAATCAGATC
Organism: Torreya grandis; assembly: GCA_037957365.1. NCBI lineage: Eukaryota > Viridiplantae > Streptophyta > Pinopsida > Cupressales > Taxaceae > Torreya > Torreya grandis. The sequence continues at coordinate 1,957,118 of JARHVA010000112.1, read as the reverse complement.
CTATTCTCACATCTTCATCAACACATAGATAGAAAGGTGAAATTCGCATCCCTAATGAAAATGATTATGTCCATGTTAACTACCAATACCAACCTTCATAACATTTTAAATTTCATAATGCATGCCATCTTCAATTATATAATATTTTAATCCATATGTACACCAATACCTATATAATAAATACATAAATTATAATTAAAAAATAGCAATTTATATTTAAAATAACTATTACAAAACACAATACCTACAATATGTATTAGAGAGATATATCAATCCTAATTATTTTTAATTTAGATGGCACAATATTTAATCTACTATCATCAAAACACAAGGAACTTGGATACCTTGATCTCTTACATTCACTATTTAAGAATTCTTCTATATGATCTCTTTATATCTAGGGAACGATATCTTTATAATTGCACACATTATACTTCACCTCGCTCCACTATAATTCACTAGAAGATAACTCCCCAAGATGTGGATTTTGAACTGTAAGAGATAATAATCTCTTCCATTTAGATGTCATATATGAAGTGAACAAGCTAGAAAAAATAGACTTATTAATTTATGCATAAAAATGATCACTGATAAAAAATTGACATTCATAAAAAATCAACATTGATAAACAATTATCATTAACAAACAAGGGGAAATGTTAAGCATATGAAACACTTAGTAATGATGAGCATTGATACTTCCAAGATGTATGTGCTAAGTGACTACATTGTTGATACAAGGCCCATTCTTATTAACTTTACAAGAAGGAATTACTTGTCAATTGAAACACTTGGTAATGATGAAATCATTATCATCGACTAAGATTTATAACAATAATTATCTTAACTGCATATAATAATACATACTAATATCACTTATAACATTTAAGTATCACATAATTTTTTTGAAGAGTTTAATGAAGCTTTCATTCATTTACAAAAATAAATATAACTTCTCATGGTAAGTAATATCTACCAAGAGAGATCCCTCATTTTATTGATTCTACATATAGTATTTTACTCATCCTACTCCCCATGAAATACCCAATTATCACACATATAACACATATAATGTAAATACCATAAATAAATAAAATTAGTTCCCAAAAACTAACATGTATGCCCTCCCGAGTCCCCCTTAACTCTAAAATAGAGTTTCATGCTTGACATCTCAAAATATTTGATCTGGCATCATTAGCAACATGACATGCTCATAATGCCAATGATGGTGTATGTTGTTCATCATTTGTATTCAACTCTAAATTAGAAAGTAAAAATAGAGGCTCATTAATAATGTCTTGTAATTTCATAAGTGGTGAAACCTCACTAGTACCATTGGATGAAGCACAACCACTACTTTCTCTACCCCTCATTTCCATTGATTTCACATCCCCAGTATCCTATACATATTTGATCTTCAAATTGACAAAAGATGTACAAGTGACACTTCATGTTTATGAAATATGTTTAACTTATCATCTCTTACACAAATCTTACTAGACATTTGGTCACACATTAATTTTGAATTGCATAAGTATATTTTTAAAGTAATATTTATTGGTTATAATCACCCTCAACATGAGCAAAGTCATAAAAGATAGATGCAGGTTTAAAGATAGAATAAGGAAAGATCATATAATCATTCCCAAATAAACATACAATTAGGTTCAAGTAATCATGAATATATTTAATGGATTTCCATGATACTTATACTATTAACTTGATAGAGTTATAAATAAAAACAAACACAATAAGTGTTTTTCAAGCTCACAAGAAACACTAATACTGATTATTGAGTTAAGAGAAAAATAACATCGAGAGAAAAATAGTACTAAATTATTCACCATCTATGTCACTCTTTCCATTAGCAACATGAAATTAAACATTTTAAACATCCATTCATATCACCATTTAAGGGAACAGTTATAACCACCCCCTATATGAGCTGAGTCATAAAATATAGATGCAAGTTTAAAGACAAAAGAAGGTAAGATCCTAAAATCATTCCCAAATAAGCACACCATCAGGTTCAATTAGTCAACAATATTTTCAATGGGTTTCCATGATCCTTTTATTATTAACTTGACGGAGTTATCAATAAAAATTAACACAAAAAGTGTTTTACAAGCCCACAAGAAATGGTTATACATCCCCATCCCTCACATTAGACAATTATCATTAAACAAGTGGGGGAAATTTTCACATGCCAATCATTTCATTTTAATTTAACTATGTTAGAAAGAGAGAAAAAACATGTAAAGTAGTTACACACCAAATACAAGGGAACCATGCATAAAAATAAAATCGTATTTCAGTGATTATATGCATTAGCATAATGAGTATAGTGAATGTGGAATAAACAATTATAATTTCCAATTACACTATAGAAATCCATGCCAATTAGTACTTGAAATAGAAATCACACTCCTATACTTTGCCTCCTAGAATAGGGCATTAGTACATAGGGAATTATAATAGTACAGTCAAGTATTAAATTAATAGGGCATTAGTAAGTACTATGCCAATTGTATTTTTGACTGGTTGAAGGAATTAATTATTATTTAGGGCATAGTTTGTTTTAAATTTATTATATTTTTGATTGATTTAAGGAATTAATGATTAGTTAGGAAATAATATTTCATTCAACACATAATTTATTCAATATTTTGTGTAATTAGGATATGCTACATAGATTTCATTGAACACATAATTCATTTGATGTCAATTACTAGTTCAATAATAAATGACACTCCTATACATTACCTCCTATAATAGGGAATTGATTGGATTGTTGATTGTTTTAACCCGTAATGGTATGATTATTTGGGAATGATTTTAGGATCTTACACAATTCATGCTAAGCATGGTTATAACTATATTTGACTGTGTGTGCACAATAGGGGTCAAATTTCCAAACATTCAAATTCCTTTACAATATAAAGCCAAAATACAAAGGTATAAAGTTAAAATTCCTTTATATGTAGTATATCCAATAATGATTATGCTTTTCATTCATAATCATTCACTATATTATATGTATCATATCCTAATTACACAAACTATTCAATAATGTATGTGCTGCATGATTGATTATGCCCTAACTAATCATTAATTCCTTCAAGTAGTCAATAATACAGTCAACATAAAACAAACCCAAATATATTATGAAATTTAAACTAATATTCCATTCTAATATTTTGAAATTAGATCATTCTCAAGGGTTGGAATTTCAAAAATGTAGACAATGTAATTTATTGTAGCCAACCAACCTATATAGTAAAATGCCTCCCTGAAGATGATCTTACGATTCGTGCTTATGGAATTGGGTAATGGCAAATGGGTTCCTGCATAGGTAGAGAAGAAATATTATAATGGAAAACAATGCCTCATATGTTCCTTGAATAGGGGAAAGGCATGCAAGTAACAAGTCATTATTCAATGGATATTAGCATTTTATTTTTTAACTAGCATTTGGCTTAACTATTGACGTTTGACTAACTATTTTATTTTGCCTTAACTTATGTTGTTTGCCTTAACCATTTTTATTTTCCTTAACATGTTGTTAATGGACATTATCCCAACCATGAGTGATGAACTTTGACTGATTTGGTGGGCCCCAAAGACACATTAGCCAGAAATGTAAATGCTTTAGCTAATTAAAGCACTATATTTTCTAGAATCTGAAAGTGGATACCATTTTATATTAAACTACCCTATTTAATATGAGATTCATGGAATATACCATTTTATTTTTATATATTCCCATGAATCCTTGAGGAACTTTATTCAGTATGAAGATCAGAAATATTTAGCCTTGCTTATTTGTGAAACACTTCAATTTCAACAAACAACCCTCAAATTAATGTCTTCACATAGATAACTATAGGAATATAAGTTCTTAATTCTAAGTAACATACTTAAATAACCTCAATATACCACATTCCCAAACATCCTAGTCTGGATCTATAAGGCAACATATATTTTACTAGTTTAAAGATCCAAGGCCCTCAAATAGTAGAATTATTATTTCTCATTAGTTTTATTTCTCATTATTTATTTTTTGGAGATGTTTTTGTCACTCCCTTGTTATATTAGATCTATTTAATATGGTCTTTAATTCCATCAACCATTCTTAACCTCTTATAGACATTAATATCTAAATTAAATTAAATTAAATATTTAATTCAGAAGGATCATATAATAGGTTAGCCCTATATAAAAACACCACAATTCAATTGATATAAATGCATTTATTTTACATCTTGTCCACAAGTGGAAAAAACATTTAAATTATCCAAATGGATTGAAACTAAAATGTTTGATCAATGATTAGGAGTTTTCTTGGAATTTTTCTCCTTGATAATACATCATCACATCAAAGTGGTTAAGGTTAAAAATTGTGTATATTCAATACTTTTAGATGTGTTTTTATGTTAGAATGAGAGTCAATAAAAATAAGCTATTTTATAATTGACATATGAAATTTGAAGCATGGTATTATAGTACAAAAGTGAATGTACTTGCTCAATTTTTTGGGGTCAATCTTCTTTATTATATATTATTAAGCCAATTTTAAAAAATCAAGCACCTAGAAGGTGATTGTAACCATTAATAGAAGTAAACTAAAAATATAATTAGCTAGGATTATCAAAATTTAGCAAGATAACCACCTGTAATAACATTAATAATGTGATTAATATAAAAAATAAAATATAAAAATAGTTTAGGTATAATAGCATAGTGATTGGTTAGACACCATTGGGTTTAGAAGGCATTGACACTAATTTAGAGATATTCAGTATTGTATATTGAGAGATAAAAAAAGAAATAAATTAATAATATTTATATATTTTATTTAATTGAAAATAAATAAAATTTAAAAAATTTAGTGTTTATTTTTTGTTTCAAATAAAAAACAATGAGGTGAATGGAGTTGCTCTAAACCTTTTTATTGTTCCACTTCACATAATTATATTTTAAATTTTCTATTTATTAAAATTTTATGTTTTAATATAGAAAATAATTATTTAATTTTTAGATGGAAAAGACAATTTTTTAGAAGAGACTCTGGAGAGTCTTGAAGACCACATGAATTTTAGTTCTCCATATTGAATCTTCTAAACACATCCATAATACCAAATAAAAATCATAAAATATTGTATTTTAAATATTTTTTTTGTCAAAGTAGGTATGTATATGTTGTATTATGTACCTTTTATAATTAATTTATATTTAATAATTAATTAATCTAATTTTAAATTACAGGGAATAAGGGAGGAAAAATTGGAACAACTATTTAATTGATTTTTTATTTGAAATTGGCAAGTTTGAAAAGCGATATCAAATCAAGATAAATAATAATACTTTATTGTTATAGTGAGGCATGGTATTTTTAAGGAGAAAGATATTGATGAGGATTTAAATCAAATTAATAAATTGTTTTTGCATTATTATTCTCAAAAACATTGGTTGAATTTGGAAAATTTATAGAATAGGATAAAAGTTTAAAAAGTAGGATTAATAAGTAAATTATGAGAAATTGGAGAAAGTTAAAAACTAATGACTTTTGATAATTAGTTTCTATCTTTATAAATAATGGAGTTGGAATTTGGTTCCCATATTTGGACCTCTTGGTTATTTATATGCCATAATTTCATCCTAGGGGATATTTTGCCAAACTAATTTATTTCTCTTGTTAAATATTATTCACCAAATTATCTTGGAATAAAAACTCTTGGATGATGAATGTCTTTATAAAGAAACCCATTGATCCTAATGACTATAGTAAAAAACCCATATGATCCAAGGATATAATTTTACATAATAATTGTAATAGAGCTTCAAAGAGTGCAGATTAAGCCAATATTCAGTGTTTTATGTAGGTAGTTGGTGTGAGTAGAGGTTATATAGGTGTTTTCAGAATTGTAGAGTTGTTAAAATAAATATAAAGTGTAATGTGACCTTATTTTTAGGTTATTTCATTATTCTCCAGTATTATTTAATCAACCTATTAGTGTTGTAATTTTATATTCTATTTGAGTAGTGTTTATAATGTTACTATGTAGTTTTAGTAGTGGTTTTTGCCTAAACTTTATATTCTACCCCAAAAAAATGATGGATTTATTATTACAATGATTTTTTATATTTTTAGACTCATTTTAATGAAATATAATTTCCCATATGTGTCATTTTGTAGTTACTATGTTATTCCATAAAAAATATCAAATTTGGGTTTCACTAGCTAGTGTAGAGAATGACATAAATTTTACAAAAATTATTCCCAATATAAAATTAATTTTAGATCTTATATTTCTCTATTAAATTAATTAAGGTAACATGAAATTGGTATCATATCCATAATAATTCTATCCTACAGGTTTTAAGAGCAAATGCTTCATAGTGAGAAAGAAACAAGGTATTTTAGAAGGGAACAAAAGAAGTTACAAGTAGAGAAATTAAACTCTATGGAATAAACCATGTATTAAAGTGAAAGGGGAAAAAAACTATGAACATATGAAGAAAGATCAGGTCAATTATAAAACACATTGGAAAACATAAATTTTGGTCAAAGAGAGTTGAGAGAGGTGATGGAGAAACTAGTGGGTCAACTAAGCATTGGGGCTAATCCTATAAGGGATGTCTCACCTATGAGTAGTATATCTATAGGTCATTCCATTTAGAAAACCCAAATTCACATCATAAGAGGAGGAAAATTTTATTTCACCCCCTCAGTCGATTAGAGTAGTTGTAATAGAATCAATAGAGATATATAATACATACATGAATTTAGATGAAGGTCTCAAAGTTGTCCTTTCTCACGATAAGTTTACAAAAATTCCAAAAGGATCCACACACCAAAGAAGAAAATTAAATCAACAAGATGGTTGAGGAAATAATCTAAAAAATAAATTAAGAAAACTATCAACTCCTACCTATAATTGTGGTGATGGTGGTGATACAATTTTAGCATGGGTTTGTTTGTAAAAATTACATACCTACCTTAATATCATGGCTATGAAGGAGGATGAAGATATTCAATTTGATACTCTTTATTTGGAGGGTGGTTTGTATTATTGGTGGTATCATGACCTAATAACATAATGGCATGATCAAATAAATACCTTTTAAGAATTTATCCAAAGGCTTATTGATATAATTGACTTGAGGGATGAAGAAGAGTACTTCAAAGAACTCTATAAAATCAAACAACAAACCTTAGTAAGTGCCTATGTATCATAATTTCAAAAGATAGTTGTAATGGTAAGTGATATTTTATAAAAATGGGTTATTTTTATTTTTATTGATGTACTTTTTTAGTTCCTTAAAGGTTTTGTCAAGGATTTTTCATAAGTCACCTTACAAGATGATATAAGAAGAGATTTAACTCATAAACCATCAACATAAAAGAGTAAGATGTTCTATCCTTCCAAACAAACATTTTCTCCTTGTCAAAATAAGGAAATTTCTTAGAAGATAGGATTGCCTATTCTTCAAAAATCCATGCTTCCTTCTAATACAAAAAGGATGGATGAGGATATTAGGAATGATCTATGAAGGAAGAATATTTTTTTCACATGTAAAGCCCTGTGAGGACCATGTTATAGATGTTTGAGTAGAGGGAAAGTGAAATATATTGAAGTGATATAAAATGATGAACAAGGTTCAAAAGAAGCTAAAACCTTGGAAGAAGTGGAAAACCTAAAAATAGAAGATGAGGCACATTAAATTATAGGTGGAGGTACTCTAGTATCCCTGTTAGGAGCACCTAACTATCATCTTTTTTGAGTTTGTGGAGTTATCAATGAACAAATAATGATAATATTAATTGATAGTGGATCCACCCACAACTTCATTAATGAAGGATTGGTGGTAGAAAGAGGGTTATAGAAGGAATAATTTTAAGGATTCAATGTTGTTATTGTAGATGGATTCACAATGCCATGTAAAAATGTGATCAAGTAGATCAATGTTACTATGGAACACTATAAGGTATATGATGACTTTTATGTGGTTATTTTGAGTGGAATAGGTATGATCTTAGGACTGAAATGGCTGCCTTATTTGGGGTGTTTTCACTAGAATTACCAAAATATGGAATTTAAATTTAAGTCCAATGAGAAGGAGATGCTTTTTAAGCGATTGTCCAATGGATCACCACAAATGGTCACAATAAAAATAATGGTGAGGATTATTTGAAGAGGCCAAATAACATGGGGAAAAAATTGTTTGATAAATGATTTTGATTTATATAAAATTAATTTTAATTATTATCATGTTGATATAAAAAATATATTACATTCACATAGTAAAATTTTCACTAATTTACCAACTGGTTTACCCCTAGATAGAGGTTTCCAACATGTAATAGAATTAGAATTAGGTACAACACCAGTCATCACAAATAATGCCTTTAATACTAAAATTATTAATGGATTGGTAATGGATGACATGCATAAAATATGTGATGAGTTGATTTTGTATAAAAATAAATTCCTTTTATTACCTAAATCTACAATGAAGTAAAATATTTTAAGAGTAGTGCATGATGTGTTAGTAGTAGGATACCCAGGTTACTACAAGGCATATAAGCAAGTTTAGGAAAGATTCACTTGGAAGGGGGGTTAATAATAGTCTATCCCACTTTTTGGCATAAAGAGGCCACATACACTTTCATCTTCTCCTCAAAATATCTTGAGTTTGGGTCATTGAAATTAATCAAGAAATATGTTTTTGAATATATATATATGTAGTACATATACATTTTTCCAATTTTTTAAGAATCATTAAGTATTTTTTAATATTTTTTTTAAGTTTTTTCTATCCTGGCCTCAATAATGACATTCTCAAACATGTTAGGGAGTGCACCATTTGTCAACAGAACAAAGAGTAACAAGGGTTTCCAGTAGGATTACTTCAATCATTACCCATCCCTAGTAAAAAATGGGAGAGTATATTAATGGACTTTATCATAGGTTTTCCCAAGGTAAATGGTAGAGATTGCATTTATGTAATAGTGGATAGATTAATTGAGTTTGCACACTTCTTTATTATATCATAAAAATTTAAATCTCCTCAATTGGATGAATTATTTTTCAAAGAAGTGTTTAGATTATATGAACTACTACATAATATTATTAGAGACAAGGATAACAGGTTTCTTAGCTCTTTCTGGAAAGAGTTATTCAAATTGAAAAGTATTGAAATCAGCCCTAGCACTAACTACCACCATCAAATTGATGGCCAAATAAAAATAGTAAAAAAATGGGTGGAGGGTTACTTAACGGATTATGTCTCAAATAAGTAATTTGTATGGGTTAAATGGCTACAATTAGGAGGATTATGCTACAATACCACTTACCATATGTCCATTGGTATGTCCCCATTCAAACCTTTATATGGATATGATGAAATGACATTATTGATTTGTTTGCTATGGATAATAGAGTTCCATCAACAAGTGATTTCAATTACCATCACTAGGAAGTATTGAAAAACCTCAAGGATCATATACAGAAAGCACAAAATTAACACAACTATTATGCAGACAAAAAACACATAGAGATATATTTTGAGGTAGGTGACATGGTCTATATAAGGTTACATACATATAGGTGATCATCCATCAAGATAAATGGAGCAAAGAAACTCAAGACCAAATTCTATAGACCTTATAAAATTTTAAGGAAAGTTGGTGAGGTAGCCTATGAACTTGAACTTCTTACAAATAGTAAAATTCATAATATTTTCCATGTCTCTCATATAAAGAGAGCTTTGGGGTAGTAGATTACACCCTCCACATATTTTCCATATTTGGTTGAGTGAAAATTTATCCTAATTCCTTAACAAGTGATAGATACCAGGGTTAAACTATTGAGGAAAATAGATATCACTAAATATTTGGTTCATTAGAAGAGATTGCCAATTGAGGATACCACTTGGGAAGGTTATATATTTTAAATTATCCAAGTTTGAGTTGTTTGAGGAAAAATAATTTTAAGGAGGGAGGATTTATCATGTACCCTTTCTAATTAATTTCCATTTAATAATTAATTAATCTAATTTTCAATTACATAGAATAAGGGAAAGAAAATTGAAATAAATATTTAATTAATTGTTTATTTAAGTTATCAAGTTTGAAAAGTAACAAGAAATTAAGATAAATAATAGTAATTTATCTCTAGAGTGGGGTATGGTGTTTTGTTAGACACAATTTTTTTAATATATCCTAAGTATTTTTGAGCCATAGGCATATAGATGTAAGGGCATGGAATGAGTGTAGAAGACCATGGTGTGGGAGAGAATGATGTGGAAGAGGAAAACATGAGGGAATAACACAAAAGACCTTGATATGGATAGGCATTAGGAAAGACAAGGAAATAGAGAATAAGGATCGCAAGACATAGGACTGATATAAATATAAGATAGGATAAGGGTGAAGGAAGTGGAGGTGGTTACAAATTAATTCATGGAAGTATCAAAGATTAATGGGAACATGAATCTAGCACTCGATAGTGGAAGACGAGGAACATGAATACTAATATCTAGCATAGGGAAAGTATATAGGGATTATTAGGCCCATTTTAAGAGGAAATTAATTGTAATGGATTGGCATGACTTCTTTCTTTAAAATAGTCAATGTCCTATCATCTTTAGTGTATCAATGTTACAACCCAAAAAGGGGTTCACTTATGTATAAATACCCCTTTGGCTTTAATTATAGGGAGTTGTTATTGTAGTGGTTTCTATTGAATATAGATGTGTTATTACTATTAAGGTAGAGATCTAGAGATTGTGTATTTAATGAAATACCTTTGTAATATTATCAAATGAGATTAATGGAAATAATATCTTTAGAACCTTGATGTGTTGAATATATTTGGTGTTAATTATGATTTATGATACTAAAGCACTTACACTATGTGAATGCATTAAATGGATAACTCTAGAGTGAGGATTGTAATAATAATGACTAATTGTGTTAACTCAAGCACCTAAAATTTATTCATCCACCATTGTGTGATAAAACCAATAGGAACTGGTCTAGGTTGTATGCCTCATGTGAACATGCATGGTGACTCACATGATATGCTGACACACAAGAATGTTGGTTTCTAACTTCTTATAGGCACATGACTATTACTTAGTCATGTGGAACTAAGGATGGAAAAAAATACCCAAAATTTTGGCTTTGTTATTGGGACACATTGTATTTTTTATCACTATGGTAGAAGGATATGCTTGAGCAACTATCTTTGGAAAATGTCAAGCATTGGGTTGGTATCGTAGAGGAGAAATTTTTCGCTTCAGCATATTGACCCAATATTTTATGTATGCACATGGATAGAGTAACACTTATATGATTAGCTATATGAAACATTGTTTGTATAATTACCTATTCACTTGCATGCTTGGATTTTTGCATATGTGCATGACCATTCAAGAAATTATAGATTGAAGGCTTCTTGGTTAGTAGAGCAACATATAGCCTTAGCAAAGTTAAAAACTACTTAGACATGTTTAGTAGATGTAAAGTGTAAAGGAGGACTCAACAGCTACATTTTGGAATATGTTGTCTCTACACACTCTTATCCAAAATAAGCAAAGTTCAACTTTTCAAGGGAACCTCATGGAAGGTATCTCAAAAAAAATCCTTTAGAAATTAATAGGCTTATGATTGGTTCCAAACTTGAGAACTTCTCCATGGATGGCTAAACCCTATTGTACATAAGTAACATAACTAGAGGGGAAATGGATGAGTAAACAATGGTATGGGATTGGTAGTTCAACATGGAAGTTGGATAATGATAACTATGGAAATGTTAGTATGATGAATTTAGGCGTAAGGCTATGAGAAGTAGCGATCCTAGACGTAGATGGGAGGATATTGGAAGGGCCATAAGAATCCATAAAAGGGTAGAAAGGCATGGTGAGTACAACCTAACCATGGATTCATTCCCTTCATTAGAATAAGTATGAGTGTAATAAGCATGGTAAACATTGATAGTGAAACCCAATCAAAATAGACCTAATTCCCCCACAATAATGCATGCTCATACATTTAAGTTTGATGGAATTATTTTTAGAAATTTGGATATTAATAATTTATAATCTAAGGTTGAATTTGAAACTAAATCATATATGAATCTATATAATTGAAAGATCAATAAAACAATTTACCCTTTTTCTACCTTTCTATTACAATAAAGACCTATGGTTCACCTTAGAATACCTAATGGACCAAATCTAACTAGTGGGTAGAATACAAGACCAATAATAAATAATCATCCTCACCCATCACCCATTATCTATGGTGTACCTATTATTTTAGGAGGCATGGGAGGCAATAACGGTGGTGGTTCTACTAGAGTTAGAGGATCAGGCAATAATATAGGAGGCATTGGTGGACCTCCACCTCAAGGTTCAGAAGGAACTAGAGGAGTGACATAACAAGGTCCACTAAAACCACCCCATGAAACTATAGTCTACTATGATATGACACTTCACTTACCTAAATATCGAGGTGTTAAAAATGAGTAGAAAATGTTCACAAGTGTGAACTCATTTGGCAAGTGCGGGTATCACTTCTTCAAAGAGAAAGGTAAATCAATTTGCCACTAATTTATTAGATCACGTGCACAAATGGTACCAAAAATTTGGTCCCTAAAAAGTGGTTGTGAATTATGAATTATTAAGTGGTACTTTTCCTCAAGAATTTGACATCCCAAAATTTAAGAAGCAAAGTATTATTGCCTTAAAAGATATCAAACAAGAGCTCACTTAGAGTGTGCACACATATGATGCATGTTTCAAAATGCTCCTTTGAAATCTATCACTTGATATTCCTGACACAACATGATTAATGATTTATGGGAGGTATATTACTTTCATTCAAAAGATCCTTATCTCATAAGACATTCATTGAACCATGTGAGGCAATAGAAGCCTCCCTTTGTGCCAAATCTATGGGATGTATAGATACAAGAATCATCCCTTTTATGGAGGCTTAGATCATTGTGATGGCTTCTTAGCTAGATAAGCTTATGCCCAATAATGCTTAATACACCCGCAACATCTCATGGTGTGTTGACTACAAGATGGAAGGCCATAATAAGAATAATTATCTATAAAGAAATGTTTGTGAGGTATTGAAATAGTCCTATGAGATGTGTAATAAAGATCATGATGTAAAGAGTTGTCCCTTGATTTATGCCACCTTAACTAGAATGTCCCTATACTATAGAATATGTGATGCATATATGCATGATACAAATGATTATTGGGCCATTGATGAGATTCATGAAGCATGCATGCGAGCTACATGCCAAACTTACATAGTTAATAATGAGGAGGTTGGTGGAGGTCGATCTCTTAGAGTTCAAGGGCATGGAAATGGATGTGAAGGTAGTCATTTTCCTCCTTAGACATGTTATATGTGTGGTTCTCTAGACCACTACCAGTGTGTTTATATGTTTTATCCAACCTTTGCCTTTTTTAAAAATAGACATCCCCTAGAATAATTTCCCAATTTATATATTTCCATTAATAAATAAGGAAATGAAAATGGCACTAGGATGATACATGTTTAAAAAACTCCTAATACTCATTGGAGACTATGCCCTAACACTCCATGAGCTAAAACCAAGGTCAATATTATAATAGAGATTAGTGTTTATGACCAACCATTTTGAAATACACCTATTGAAAAGGTTCGAGAAGAACCTCATGCACGACACTATCATGATGCTCAATGATAGAAATAAGTGTTACACAACATAATGGAATTAGTCTAAGGATTACACGGCAAATTGAGTTCCTGAAGGATATGGATGTTAAAATATAGGTCAAGATGCAATGAGATACAGTACCCATAGACTCAGGGCATGATGAGTTCTGAGAGCTATGAAAACTCTTTATTAATGAAGACATCATTTTTATCTTCAAGTGTTGGTTACGATAGCAAATGAAAAAACCTATGAAGGACCATCATTTGAACCATGCATGATAATAAGAGACCCATATTCAACCAAATCTAGAATGTGATAAAGAGGTCCTTTTCAATGTGTCCACTGATATATATATATATATATATACACACACACATATATATATATATATATACATATATATATATATACATATATATATATATAGATATATATATATATATATGGCATCCTAGTAGACATTGGCATAGAGGTTACTGTTCTAACCAGAGACTCCTAGAAAAGGATGGGGAGTCCCAGTTTATAACCCTCCTCACATGTCCTATTCATGGCCAACAATACTTGTGTACTACCTGTAGGCATTATTAAATATTTCACCATCAACATATTAGGCATCACATTTAAGGGTGATTTCAAGGTAATCAAGCTTGATGAAGCTAATGGCATCCCTACTCTTTTGGGTCAAACTTGGTGCTATGCAAACAATGCTAACTTGCATTTCAAGAAGAGGTATATCAACTTTGAGAATGAAAATCAACATGTAGTTATACCTCTAAATAATGACCAAGAACCCCCTTTATGGAACCTATTTATGTTGATGAAGATGTTAATACAATCTATAACATTACTACTCAAGGACATGAAAATGTGGATCTTACACATTATGGCATCTTATGATGGAAAGATGTTCAATCTATTTCTAACACTACCAGTGTTACTTATGACCAATGGGCTCAAGTTATATATGATATTACAAGGTGCATCTATGGTTATTATAAAATTACCGAAGCTCCTCTCCAAATCTCATTCAATACACAATGTTTTCACCTCATTGGTGGATGCCTAATGGATGGACCACCCTTGTAGCTAGACCAAACACCTAGGTTTCATGGTCAGATGGAGGTTCAAGAATATTTAAAATAGTTAGATGTTTAATATTTTAATGAGGATGAAGGTTATTCATGATCACCTTTTTATTTCAATGGAAAACTATTCAATGGTGTTATACTCATCAGTATGAATTGAAAACATAAGAACAAGTATATGTAGCCATGCATAATCACTTCCACCATGACAATTGTGTTCACACCACCCTAAGTTATAGTGGTATTATTTCTCTAGAACAACATTAATAGAATTTGAAATAATTTGGGGTGTTGATAAAACATTTTTACTAGAATTATTATGGGTGCATACATTCTATGGTACCCTACATGCCTAGACTAGCGCATGGTACATTAAAAAATAAATGCATAGAGACATGGATACTTGATAGTGCATAAAACATGGTATGCCTACCACCTTTGCATTTTATTCACCACAAAATAATTTGAATTTGTCTCTACAAGTGACCCATCATGTAATTGTGAGCAATCAAGGACTGGTTGAAAACTAGATATGATATAGCATGGCACAACTGAGGATAATTTGGCTATCTTACAAGAAAATGATAATCCTACCATGGCTTGGTTAAAACTAGACTTCCAATCTGAATATGACCATTGAGAACAAATAAAACAAGGAAAATAAAAGGTTGTGTACCAAGTTGATGAGGGTACTAGTTGTAAGCCTTCAGAGCCATCATTTGACCACTTAAATCTACATACAGAGTGTGGGGCACATGATGTCAGATATGCGGTGTAGTTTGAGTATAAACCATATTCCACACCACTCCAAATGATTCAGTGGAACATTGAAATGGATGATGTACCTAAACTAGCCATTGTTGGGAATTATTGGTCTAATGTTGAGATGACCAAAATATTTTAACTTTTGCATGAGTACCAAGACTTATTCCCACACAACTACATGGAAATAAAATGAGTTCATCCATCATTCGGTAGAATGGACATCAAGTTCATCGAAGTCACTCGACCAGTAAGGAATTGACCATATCAAATGAACCCAATTCTACTTTCTTGGGTCAAAGAGGAAATTGATTTCATGTTGCACACTAGCATTATTACTCCCATTGATGAATATAAATGGGTTAATCCCATAGTGATCAAAATCAATAAGGACGTTCGCATTCAAATTTCTATGAACAATAGGTTACTCAATGTGGTATGTGTAATAAGACCTTTCTAACTCCTTTGACTGAGGAAATCTTAGAAGGTGTTTCTAGGTGTGAGATCTACAGATTCACTACTAGATTTTCTATCTATCACCATGTCCAAATCACTAAAGAAGATAAGGCAAAGACAACTTTTGAAACTAAATGGGGTTATTTTGTATATAATGTTGGGATTTTTGTTCTCAATAATGTGTCAGTCATGTTCTCATGAATTATGGTGGAATATTTAAAGTATTTCATCCATAAAAAATTTTAGGTATTCTTGTATGACTCGACCATGTATGGTTTAGTGTGAAACAACTATGACAATATATGCCTCATACTTGAACATTTCTAATAGTTTTTTATTTCTTTAAATTTGAAATAGTGCATCTTTACCACACCATTAGGGATCATGTTGGGCTATATTTTTCACCAGGATGGACTATTATTGGATCTAACTAAAATTATAGTCATTTTCCAACTCCCACCACCAATCACTCAGTGTGAGGTCTACGCCTTCTTAGGTCACATGAAGTACTATATGTTCATTCAAGTTTATGCCAACATATCTGACCTAATGGAATAACTACTCAAGCACAATTTACTATTCTTATGGATAGCTCAACATCAACAAGTGTTTGAGACCCTGAAAGAGAAGTTGGTGACTATACCCATTCTCCAGATCTTGAACTAGAACTATCCATTGTATGTACATGTTTACACTTTAGGAATCGTAGTAGATATTATACTAGCATAACCCAGTGAGGGAAACCTTGATCATCCTATTTATATTTCAAGCCAAAAGTTTACATTAGTATAATGGAACTACTCCACAACCAACTGAGAGGCCTTATCTATGATTTATGTACTTCAAAAGTTTTGCCAATAGTTTTTGGAAACCCCATTTGTCTATTATATGAATCATGAAGCATTCAAGTATTTGGTAAATAATATAGTATTATATGGATGCATATATTGATGCATTTTTATTTTTTAGTAATTCCATTTATTTGTGGTTGTAAAACCAAAGTTAATTTCAGACCTAACAATCTCTCACTTGTTTAATATGGTGAATTGTTATGTGCCATAAAGGATGATTTACCTAATGTAAAAATTTTTGAAGTTATGCATGTGCTTAAAGAGTTGGAGTAAATTATGGATTTTCTTAC
This sequence comes from Torreya grandis, assembly GCA_037957365.1. Lineage (NCBI taxonomy): Eukaryota > Viridiplantae > Streptophyta > Pinopsida > Cupressales > Taxaceae > Torreya > Torreya grandis. Next base: position 1,939,951 of record JARHVA010000112.1, on the reverse strand, counting down.
AATAGGTTCCACACTAGATAACCTTAACACCTAAGAGAAAAAAATTACTAGCTTTGTGCATTACCCCTTTCTAGCTTATTGGAAGCGACATGTACAAATTTGGTTGGGATAAATTACTTCAAAGGTATATAATGTAATATGAGGGTGCATAAGTCCTTAAATAGGTCTATGAGCACATCATAAGAGGAAATTATGCTAGTGATGCAATAACATGAAAACTTTTACTAGCTATATTGTGGTGTCCCTCCTTATTCAAAGATGTCAAATCTTATGCGTGCCAATGCGATATCTAGTGATCCATAAAATTCAGCAAAATACACTTAAATATATTGATTTTTGCTTAATAATAATAATTTATGGAATTAATTAACATTTAACTTGCAAATTTATCTTAAACAAAAAATTTTGCAAGTATATAATAGAGACACCATTCAAAATGAACAAGATAATCAACACACGTAATTGATTACGAAGTTTGGCACTATGGCCTACATATCTGGGTCCTTTATAGGCTGATATATTAAATGTTTGAAAATATTTACAAGACATTTTCAAAATGAAATTTCACAAAATATAAAGTTGATCCTCAAGAAAAAATACCATAAGTCTCTTCTCATACTTTTCATCGATTTTGCCTCTAACTCCTGCAACTCTCCTAAGCCTCTTAGTAATATTTGCTTTTGGATCTGATTTCAAAACTTTGATTTGTTTTTGAAAACTGATTCTTTGAAACATGACCCCTGAGTACTTTATATAGTGCTTTAGTCTTTGAAAATAATGTTGGAGGAATTATCCGTTTGCCAAAAATGCCCTATAGCATTTGTTTTAGTTTTTATCCAATCCCATTGCTTAGCTTTCATCCTTATCCCACATTATATTAAAATATGGGTTGGATAATATTTTAGGATTAATCCCACATTTATGGGAATGAAATATTATTTAACACTATAATAGGATTTTCATATCCAATGGTTATGTGGCAATCTTCATGAACTTTGGATGATGCCAAGGCATTGGTATTAGCATATCATTCGATCTTCATGGCATTTGGTGAAATTTGAAACTATGGTACATGATCTTTGTGATTATAATGACTCATATTTTATGGTAATTTTGATGGCTTGGTCCACCATTCCAAACTTGTCATGCAATATTCTTGGACTTGACGTGTTGAAACTTGGCCTATAATAAATGTCTCAGTTGTAGGAATGTCATGGCATATGTGTTGGTAGTTGAGTTAGAACTTAGGACTGATAATGTCCCATTCACATGGTGAATAAATACATAGTAATAAATTCAATATTTTAATAAATTTAATATTCCAAAATTTGACCATGGAATAATGTCCAAAATAATTAAGTGGTGGCAAGACACGTGATAACCTGAGGACCCACCACATGGACCATTCCCATTCTGACAATTGTCAGCATTAAATTAGATGTTCCATGGCTCTATCAGTAGTAAGGCCCCCATCCATGAAAAAATTTTATTCCACTGGCTATGATCCCCACAACCGACCTTTTACGTTGCTACGTATACACATGTCAAAGATGAAGATGAAAAACTGAACAAACCTAAATTTTTGCTTGTACTGGCTGCCACATATTACTACATCATTGGTCCACTTGGCATGATAAAATTATGCCACATATCAATTTTTACTTGTTGTGTTATGTAACTTTACTACCATGTTAGCCACGCCAGCCACGTCACTTTATTTCCATGCCATTATTTTGACCAAGTTTGACCGCAACTTTGACTAGCCATAACTTTCACATACAGACTCCATTTTTTGAACCATAAAATATGCCAGAAAGCTTACGATGAGCTCTACATCATGGAACTATATTTTTAACATCCCATTATGGTCAATTTTTTAATTTTTATCACATGTTAACTTTCTTTGACTAGAACTTTGACCGGCTACATAAGGAACATACAAGCTCCATTTCAAAAGTTCCACATACCATCGAAAAGGTCTCAACAAGCCCTATGTAATGGTTCAAGTTTTGGTATTATTCAATACCTTTTTTGAATTGAACTTTGGATTATCTAGCAGTGTATATGTAAATTAAATTGATAGGATGTTATACCTATTCATCTAATACTTGCCCATGAACCATTTGAGAAATGGACTATTGATTTTGGTGGGCATATTCAACCATGTGATGGAATGGTGCATGACACATCATTACTACCATATAATTCACATGATAAGATGAAGTAGTTCCCACATGTGATTATACTACTCCAACTACCACCATTTTTTTATGGGAAAATATCATCACCAAGTATGGATCTCTTTTAAGTTTAACAAGTGATCATGACATTCACTTTCCTAATGAAACAATGTGCATAGTTTTAGATAAACTCATGATTGCACACCATAAAACCATGCTATACAACCCTCAAACTAATGATATAGCTAAATCATTCAAAAATATCTTGGAGAGCACATTGACCAATATTTGTAACATCAGTCGCACTAATTGGGATGATTGAGTTTTCATAGTATTATGGGGTGCATCAAACCACATACAAAAGTTTGAATAAAAGTAATCCTTTTAATCTTGTCTTGAACACTAAAGTAATTTTATCGATATAATTCCTTGTGTCCTCTTTACATATTGTGTGCATAGGTTGATTAGATGATGAGAAGTCTATAAAAGCATGCCTAGATGCTTTACTTCAGCTAGATGAAACATACATTCTCATACACTAGATTCAAGGAGTTGAAAAGATAAAATAGAACTATTGACAAGATCAACATATCAAAACTAAATTCTCTCATCCTAGTATACATATCCTAGTTTATGATTAAAACATTGTGTGGCTATTGGGTTAATTTTATATCTAATCCTAACTTTCTCTTGGCATGTACTAAAGTGACTAAGACCCAACAAGCTGGTGTGATGGAATTTCATGTAAGAATTATAGTTTTGATACACTCACCTAAAGCATGCAACGAGGGACCGGTTCTTATGGATTTTGTCACATGAAGGTGTACTTAATATATATCAGTTCATGAACATACACTTTATTAATTGACTAACTAGAATAAGAAATACATAGTTATGAGCCTAAGTTTAATTAAATAAACAAACATGGTTAAAATTACCAACACCATTGTTTCCAAAATACACATGACAAAATTTAGATAATTCATATTATATTCATCATATTCATAATATATTCACAAGTCAAATAACAAATTCAAGGTGAAACTCAGTGATATAACTCAACTATAAATCAGAGTACAACAACAATATTATAATTATATCTATGACTTCATTAATGGAATAACAATAAACATCAATCAATCATTATACAATAGTAATAACTAACATTACAAAGATCTAATCAAGGGTATTTATGCTTGGTCTCCCTGATGAAGTAGTTACAATAAAAAATGACACTTTCAATGACTAAGCAAATATCTTCAGTAGACTAAGAGTCATGGTAGCCAACTATATTATTCCCTAAAAACCTAGTCTTTGTGCCCCTATATTCCTCTTCAATGTTGGATTGACATCTCCAAGTTCCTATATTCATATAGTTTGGTGTTAGATTCATGCGTGACTTAGTATGTTTCATCCCTAAGAATTATTCCCTAGCCATCTCCCACTTACTTGCACTCCCCAAGTCTTTTACTAGTGTTTTGAGCCCTATATATATATGAGTTGATTTAAGATGAGTTATAATTATTTCATAAGATAGATAGCCCTATATTACATAGGGATAGGGGAGAGGTGGTGTGAGTTCAATTGAGTTGAGTGGAGGTGGGGTGGGTTGAGTTGAGTTGAGGTTAGTATGGGCTTCGATATTGTGCACACCTCCCCTCCCCACCCTATCCAAGGGGGGAGGGGAGTTGGGATAAGTGTAACTAGACTTATCCTTCATCTCCCCTAGTTTATAAAGGGTGATAGGAGGTGGGGTAAACTCCTCCCTTCCCCACCCTACTAAGTGGGGAAGGGAGTTCAGATAGGTGTATATAGATTGATGATTATCCACTAATCATCTTGGAGTAGGGAGGTGGGTGGGGTCCTTATCATTGGATTAGTCTAATATCAAATAAATCCTTTATAATTGGAACTATGGAAACATGAGGAGAAGTGATATGATCATTCAAAACTTGTTATTATATCACTGTAACTTCTAGATATGTTTGACTAATAAATAATATAGAAGTTGTTGATACCAACTAAGGAGGAGTGAAAATAATTTCATTATAAAATAAAAGGTCATTGTGATAATAATAGAAAACATAAGCACTAAATGAATTCGAGTAGATACAATATTGGCCTTAGATGTATGTGTAATTATGTTAGCAATGACCTCTATAGCTTATTTACTTGGTCCAAATTAGGAAACTATGGATTCTCTACTATAATCTAGGGTGATCTTTGGTGGAAGTGGCAACAAGGGGCCTCATTTGATTGATTATAATATAAATAAGGAAAATATAATAGGAATCTATATCCAAATTGATAAAAACTAGCACTATAATTATTTATATGATAGATTTCACAAATTTAAAAGAAGTAAAAGGAGGTACGATTACCTAGTAATTGGCACCATTGAAGAGGTTGTTTAAAATGAATATGGCAGGGTTTAAGGAAAACCTTATAACACCTTCCTTTTAATATATGAATCAGTCCATTTTGGTTCTTCCCTCATTAAGGTTAACTAGACATATTTTTTGTCCTCAATCCCTTGTGTTATTTGAGTTTTTGGCCTTTATGGTTGATCTAACAATATTGTTTCCTATAAATTATCCCTTCCTTCTAAAGTATCTATAGGATTCATATAGTATAGATCATATGTATGGGAAGTATAGATATAAACTACATTAAATTTTCTTCAAAGCAAATAAAAATTCTTGACCACATTCCCTTTAGGGTCACAATGTCTTAATGTGTGACCATCAAAGATGAATGAACCTCTATAAGACGATAGTTTCAAAATGGAGGGATATGTTTTATACATTTATCTTCCTATATTTAAGGGTGTACGGGGGAAATAATTTTGATTCTTCTATTTTCAAATATATCTTACTCAAGTGACAAATTGTTAAGAAATCTATTTTTCAAATATCATTTATAGGACATAGAATGGGAGCTTAAGGGGTGAAATTTTTTTTATCTCAAGATGAATTGATATGAAAAATTGGTAATAATAATAATAATAATAATAATAATCAATCTATTTGATTTATTGCCTCATCTCTTTTGACAACCTAGGCATATGATGTTAATTTATGGCTTGATACATAGGGGACATAAATATTTATAAATCTCCTCTATGCATTAATGGAAATGGTACATGTATAACTTGTTGTATTGAACATGAATTGGGTAAATGGAGTAATTAGGCCATTTTTGAAATTATGCATGGCTAAATCTCATAGTGGCACAAAATGCATCCATAAGATTGGACATCATATATAATTTGCATCCTTGATCATGAAAGAATTGATAGACAATATATATAGCAATGCACATGATGAATTTAGGTATGAATTTAATAAGTAAAACACATAATAGTGAACACAAATCAATGTACACAACACATGAATTTACCATGCAAAAATTTAAAATAGATAAAAAAACCCACTAATGATGACTATTTAAATAATTAAGAAAATCAACTCTGTACCCAATACAATTCTTCAACCTCTCACTTCTTATCAGATAATATTTCACAAAATCCTTAGATTGAATATGACCAATAATTTCATATTCACAAGTTGGTTTCATAATAGGGGTAAAACCCTATTTATAATAAAATACCAAGGGAGGTGACCATTGTACAAGTAACAGTTCCATCCATTCTAATAATGGGGATCCATTATGTATTTATTTTATTTCTTCATTATTCATTATGTAAATAAGATGATCTAGTCCAACATTTTATTCCTAGCTTATATTGATTTTAAATTAAAATTCATGAAATAACATTAACCTTTAGATATCCATCCTCCTAGCATTATCCATACCTAAGTCATCCAATTTTGCATTTTATATGACTACATTTGCCCCCCTTTTACTCTAGTGATGCAACAAAGTGAAATACTATGATAAAGGAAAGTAAAAAGCATACATGAACTTACATATAATGTAAAAGATCATGAAGTTTTGTGATGTTGGATGTGCATAGAGAGAGCACTTTATGAAGTGTGAATCTATAATGAAAACTTAAAAGTAGATCATTTTTTACTAGATACACTATATATAAAATAAGAACATACAAAAATTGAGTAACAGGAAGAAAAATGAATTAATACTCCTCATCAGGTATGTGAACTAATATAAAACCTATTATGATGCTAGATTGTGTTAGATGATGTTGGGTATGTGTTGAATCAAGACAATATAGTGAACACAGCTAAGTGCTCAAATCCTTGAAAGGTAGCTCAAGAATGCAAAGGTTGGCCCTTTGGCTTCATCATCACCAACTAAGTGAAGCTAATGAATCATTCATGTGTTAATCAATTTCTAGACTATGTTTCCAGTCCCTTTAAATAGGTGGCTCAAGAATACGAAGGTTGGCCCTTTGGCTCCATCATTGCCCTATGAAGTGAAGATATGAAGTGATACCAGTATAGAATAGATGTCATATGAGATGGCTCATGGAGCCCATTGATGCTCTATGAATCTAACAATTTGGCATGGATATCTTGAATGTATGCTATAAACTATGCCACTTTTGGCCATTTTGAAAGATGGAGGTTAGGCTTGTATGAAAGACTCTCCAAAACTAATGTACTAGGCTTATGTGAAAGCCAACTTGGGAACTCGAGTACTCAAAAAGTTAAACTTGTATGAAATTGCAAGTGATATGAAGTGATATCCATTCCAATAAAATAATTTAATTAAAATTTTGTAATAATCAAATGATTATGACTCTGATATTTATTATCATGAGGTTTCCACCTCATGTTAATAAATAATATATTATTGTTAATTTAATTAATACTGAGGCTAAGGGTCAATTAAGCCCACTTAGAATTAAATATTCTAACACTCCCCATTAATTCCTATGATATTTAATATCATGAGGTTTTCACGTTGTGGTAATACATAATATATTATTGTTTATTTAATTAATACCAAGGTTAAGGGTCAATTAAGCCCACTTATAATTAAATTTTCTAACACTCCCCATTAATACCAGGTGGGGACAAATGTCGTAGTCACTTAAAAAAAAGGAATTATATTATGTAAACAATTGAAAGATTTAAAAACTTTATCATGTCAAACATCACCTTTTAAAATAAAGGTAATTATAATACATAAATTAATCAAAAGTAAGTTTAGGCTAGCATGATCATGAGACTGTATCTCACAGTTTCTAATGAATAATCATCTAATCATATTTGGAGCTTTTTATAACATAAGGACCTCCATTACAAAGTATGTTTTTTCTATATTGGGTACAAAAGTAAAACTTCCAAATGGAGTTTACAGTAACATAACATTCACATGAAGTTTACAATGATTTATAATGAAAATAAGTATAAAGAAGAATAAGAAATATGCGGTCAGTAAGAAGTGGTATTGTCATACACACTCTCCTTCAATGACAACTCTAAGATGCCCAACATTTAATGAAACTATCAAAAACACAGTAGCATTAAGTGGCTTTATGAATATATCTCCCATTAGTTCATACCTAGGATAGAACTGTAAATCTTTATTACCATTGAGGACTTTCTCTTGGATATAATGCACATGGACTATAATATGTTTAGTTCTTTGGTGTTGCATATATACACAAAATATAAACACATCCAAAAATAGATTCATGATAGCATAGTATGGTCAGTATCACAATACCAAATACATACACATATGACATATGTTTTTCTATGGTAAAACATATTTAAAATAATCAAGCCATATTCTAAGCAAACAAGTTCACTACATTGATTACAAACTTAGTGAAAAATATAAATTAATGTATGCAATTCATTATTGGACATATATAATATTTACAAGATGATTATCCCCAACTATGATGTGATGTGCATACCATAATTTACTAATAATATGATACTTTGTTAACCCAAACATTAGATATATTATTATTAATAACTCATTTTATAATTTGAGTCTTATTAAAAAATTTCAAGTGTAATATGCTTTAACAAAATATTGAGGAATAACCTCTCATAAATAAAACATGGATAATTTTAGCATGAAATGCCATCATCCAATCAAATAGATATGAATCTGAAATAAATAAGTTTAGAGATGTATGAATAGAATCCTTAGTAATGTAAATGATGAAGAGCCAATAATATAAACTTCATTTACATTTTGCATTTCATAACATATCTTATTAGCAAATGAAGCACATAAGTTTAACATAAACAATAAAATGATAATACAATCAAATGAGAGTATCTAAGAAATTAAAACAAAAATGGTCCAAACTCATTGAGCATGGTCTTCTTACCCAATACAATAACTAAACATGAGAATCTTGTCAAATTAAGCATGAGATTATGCATATAATATATTTCAATACCAATTGAATTGAAATAATCATAAAATCTATATATTTAATTTGATTTAACATCTAATATAAATATATCTATTATAATATAATTGTAATATGTATTTTTCAAGAATTAATACTAAAACATTTTACTAACAAATACAATGTAGATGAGACACTATCAATATAGTTAGTATCTCTAATGTAACAACAAAATAGTTTTATCAAAGAAAATTAAATACTATGAGTGTATATGTATTTTTTATGTAGAAAAATTCAAAGATTAATCATGTATTCTATTCATAATATGCATAACATTATTCATGGCTTTGGCCCTTAAGAACTAGGAGAAATATTTGAAAAATGCAACATTGTTCTAGCCATCTCAGTTATGGTGTAATTTTTCCTTCTAGAAATACCATTTTACTCATGGAAATAAGGATTTTTTAATTTAATTTGAATACCACAACCAATGTAAAAATAATAACACTCTTTAATAACATATTCACCACCAATATCAGTTCTTAATCTCTTAATAGAAAAATCATATGCATTTTTAATACTAGCTTTAAATTCTTTGAATTTAGACAACACATTATATTTATTTTTAATGAAAAATTACTAGATCATTCTAGTGTAATGATTAATAAAAGTAATAGTATATACAAAACTATTAAGAGATATAACTTTAAGAGGTCCTACAAAATCACTATGAATAGATTCTAAAGGATGTGAAGAATTCACATCATGATTCTTGTGAAAGGGGTTAGTATGTTGATTACCATGTAAGCAACCCTCAAAAGTTTCATGATGATAGGGGATTTAAGGAAGTAAAACAACAAGATTATTTGTAGACATATAATGTAAACTTATAAAGTTAACATTTAACATGTATCAATCTTTCATACCATAAAAGAGATTCATTCTTACTATGTGATGAAAGAAAACATGTAGAAGAAGGAGAGAAAATGTATAAACCATTATTTTGAACCCCTTAAACAATTAGAGACCTAGATTGGTTTATGATGGACCAACTATATTTAAGTAATTCTACAATGAAATTTCCATTAGTAATTTGTGAACAAGATAACATTTTTCTTTTTAAGCTTTGATACATAGAAAACATCATTGATAACAATATTTTAAAAAATTATTTTTCCTTGCTTAGTTGACTCTAAAAATGAATTATCTACTAAATAAATATTTTTAGAGAGGTCTCTAAAGTCACACAAAATATTAGATAAGAAAGTAATATGGTACGATGGAATGCTATCTAAAAATATTCATTTTCATTTGAAGTAAATACAACATCCTATAAATCAATAACATGTTGATCTTGATTGTTATATTGATTAGGGTTTTGATTCTTCTACTTATTTTATTAGATATATTACCTTTGTTATTTTTATAAGATTTATTGTTAACTCTATCTTTGTTTTTATGACAAGTTTTCCTTCTATGACCAAATTTATCAACAGAATGTAATTCCCATTAAACTTATGTTTATTATTCTTATTATCAAATTTCTTATTCCTATTTGAGTCAAAAGCATAATTGGAGTTATATTTATGGTTCTTATTATTATCAAAAACATTATTTAAGGTGAGAAGTGCATGAGTGGCATTTTATTTAGAATTAAAATTAGTCATTACTTTCTCTTCTCAAATCATGAGAGCAGAGAAGGTGGTAAGATCAAGAATATCTTACTCAGTTTGATACTTGAAAATTAAAATTTAAATGAAAATTTTAAAAATTTTATGAATATTTAATTGAATGATAAAATAAATCAATTTATCTTGAATCAAATTATATTTACAACCATCTAACTAAGATTTAATGTTCTTAAATTTAATGAGAAAATTCACAACCTTTTCATCACCTTTTATAGGTGTAGTTAGTAATTCAAGGATTAACTTAGTAATTTTTTATAGGTGAGTGTCCTCATGCATGGATTCAAGGAGTTTCTAAGCATCGCTAGGAGACTCCTAATTAACAATGTAGAGAATAAATTCATCCTTAACACTCTGCAAGATAATAGACATAACTTCCTATGATTTCTATTGAAATGTATTGATAAGCTCAGGGGTCACATGTCATATAGTAGGATATTTTTCCATCCCAATGACAATATTACACAAATTTTGGCCATAAATTCAGTTTTAACATGATTTTTATTTTTATTATAGTTATTTTCATTAAGTATTTGGGATTTATTTAAGAAAAAATGAGGTCAATAGTAACCAAATGCTTAAAATGAATCCTTTTTAGTGTGAATTTCAATTTTATTTGATAGTAAAAAAAATTTAAAGTGTAAAAACATAATAATTATCAATTTAATGCTATACAAATCAAGAAAATTGTAAAAGATTATGACAAAACAAGATGTCACAAGTGTCGTAAAAAAACATTAGTGTAAGCATAATTGTTAACAAAAAACTTTTAATGAGTTTTTGAAATATTTTTCAAAATAAATTAAATCAAATATGAAAATACACTTAATTACATAATTTAGATGTCAAATAATATATAAAACTAAATTAGAACTACACAAAACTAAGTGTTGAAAGAGTCATACTTAGAACAACAACCACCTAGACGTTTTTATTAAAAATTTATAAAATTAATAATAGAAATTTTCAAAACACAAAATAGGATACATATATGTGTCCAAAAGGGACAAAACCTAGAGATCGACTGGTTATATGGATATGTTTGACAGAGCATCTACTAGGCTGAATGTTGAAACAAGTTCAATAGGTCAACTAGGGTTTTTAAGAAATGAGAAGTTAGCATGTAAACCAAGAAATGGAATTCAAATTAAACTAAATTTGACTAAATTTAGTAATAAAAAGTTTATTTTGGGGGTTTTGAACACATGACCTCATAAATTACAAGCATTTAAAATACTAATAACCTCTAACTCATATATAAACTTAATTGATTTTTTAATATGCACTAATTTATTTTTAACTCTTTTCAGATATATATATATATATAATGTCCATGTAAACAATTTTTTGTATGAAAATAAATAATTTAGTAAATCAAATATGTAAAAAAATAATTTCATTAACTATGTAAAAATATTTACATCCCTGTAGTATGTTCCAAGAAGATATATGGTGCTCCTATAGATGCAATAGTGCACACAATAGCTTGACTATTTCATCAAAATATATGAAAATTTGTTGGCCTTCGTGGAATCCTTCCATAGAGTGAATCAATATTTCAAAATTAAATTTTAAAGACCAAAAATTATTATTTGAATTTCCACATAAAATAGGTGTGACACAGGCAGAGATAAAAAAATTCCAGGAGGTTGGAATGTCCTTATCAACATTTGAAAAAATTTAAGAGGTCTTGAAACTTTGCAAAAATGCAACCAAAACCTGAAAAAACCAATTTTGAAGCCAAGAAAAAGATTTTTGGATTTTTTTAATGCCACACGTTTATACAATGACATTTATAGAAATAAAATATATTTAAAAAAAAGGTGATTTTAATCTTGAAGTAGGGGTTAGAGTGATTTTAGACCAAAATAAGGATATTTGACCCATCGAGAGAGAGATCCAAGAACTAAATATTCAAAATATGACTTTTTTGAATTTTTTGATTGCCTTACTATTGTAGAATCGTGCCCAGATAAGACAAATCTTTCAAAAAAAAATATGATTGCTTAAATGGAGTTTAAGACAACTTGAATCAAAATGATAGGTAGAGATTGACTCCATAGCATTAATAACAAAGAAAAATGAAATTCTAATAGAATTATTTATTTTCAAGGTCATACACCACCTCCTTAGGCTTGAAAAAATATTGATATTCAACTCAATGTAGTATTCTTGCCAATTAAATCCATCCCAATTAATCTAATTTCATGAAAGAATTGATAGATAATATATATAACAATGTGCAAGATGAATTTATGTATGAATTTAATAAGCAAAGCACATAATAGTGAACACATATCAATGTACAAAACATAAGAATTTACCATGGAAAAACCTCAAAAAGTAAAAAAACTCACTAACGATGATTATTCAAATAATTGAGAAACTCAACTCTATACCCAATACAATTCTTCAACCTCTCACTTCTCAGTTAATATTTCACAATATCCTTAGATTGAATATGACCAAAAATTTCATATTTGAGGGTTAGTTTCATGATAGTGCTAAATTCCTAGTTATAATGAAATAACAAGGGAGGTGACAGTTTTAAAAGTAACGGGTCCATCCATCCTAACAAAATGATTTAATTAAAATTTGGTAATAAGAAAATAATTATAACTCTAATATTTATTATCGCAAGGTTTCTATCTCATTGTAATAAATAATATATTATTGTTTATTTAATAAATATCAAGGCTAAGGGCCAATTAAGCCCACTTAGAATTAAATTTTCTAATAGTTCTAATCCTCAAAGTTATTGTTTCTAATTGAATGATATTATCTCCCCTAACCCTCATTTTTTACTCACATTAATAATCATGGAAATTAGGGGCACCCAGAGTTTATTCACATGGATTATATTAGAAGACTCATATAATATATTCATTAGAAGCATTCCTATATTAACCCATTTCTGAAAGTTTTGATTGTATTCGTGTGAATCTCACCTTTGTTAAAACAATGGTATGTTTCCTTGACCTAGTCTTTCATAACTTCCATGAGATCATTATCATCATGAAATTCTAGGGAAATATTCTAGTTATAACAAAATTTAGGTTCTTTTAACTTGTAAAATAATTTGAAAATTGAACCCATTGATAATAACCACTTTGTTTCTCAATTTTGGGGAAACAGTAACATCGTCCTTGAGGACACATTAAGTAAAAAATAATATGTATGAGGTCTATGCATGAAAATAACTTAGGTTTCAGAACAACTTAGTGAATACCTACCTTCTCCATGATGATTAAATGATCTTAATATTTTATCTCATTCTTAGTTGCATCCTCATCAACAGCTATTGATACATCTTCATCTATTACATGAAATAGAGAATTATAATGATCATGTACATGACATTAGGTGATAAATTGGTATATTCAAATTATTTTTGAAACTGTAAGAATACGAGACTAACATATTATGTTTTTTTGTGATATGATGTCATTCTCTGGTGATCACAATATGTAAATCAAATTCTTTCAATCTTCTTTGCACTATGAAATATTCTTGACTATGTGAAAACTTGTTTAATAATGGTGGTCACTTGGGAACACTTTTTGTTGTATTAACTTTAGAATGTAATTTAAATTTAATTTTAACTCTTTATATATATACATATATATATACATATATATACATATATATATACATATATATACATATATATATATATATACATATATATACATATATATACATATATATATATATATATATATATATATATACGTACATATATACATAATGTAGGATTACTTGAATGGAGTTTCAGACAACTTGAATCAAAATTATAGGTATAGATTGACTCCACAACATCAATAACAAATAAAATGAAATTTTAATAGAATTATTTATTTCCAAGGTCGTACACCACCTCTTTAGGCTTGAAAAAAATATTTCAATTATTAATATTCAATTCAATGTAGTATTCTTGCTAATTAAATCCATCCTACTTACTCTAATTTCATGAAAGAATTGATAGATAATATATATAGCAAAATGCAAGATGAATTTAGGTATGAATTAAATAATCAAAGCACATAATAGTGAACACATATCAATGTACAAAATATAATAATTTAGCATGGGAAAACCTCAAAGAGGTTAAAAAAACCCCACTAATGATGATTATTCAAATAATTGAGAAACTCAACTCTGTACCCAATACGATTCTTCAACCTCTCACTTCTCAAATAATATTTCACAATATCCTCAGATTGAGTATGACCAATAATTTCATATCCAAGGGTTGGTTTCACAATAGGGGTGAAGTCCTAGTTATAATGAATTACCAAGGGAGGTGACCATTTTAAAAGTAACAAGTCCAACCACCCTGATAAAATGATTTAATTAAAATTTGGTAATAATTAAATAATTATAACTCTAATATTTATTATCACAATGTTTCTATCTCATGGTAAAAAATAATATATTATTGTTTATTTAATTAATATCAAGGCTAAGGGCAAGTTAAGCCCACTTAGAATTAAATGTTCTAACAACTCAAATCCTCAAAGCTATTATTTCTAATTGAATGATATTATTTCCCCTAACCCTAGGTTTTTACTCACATTAATAATCATGGAAAGTAGGGGCACCCAAAGTTTATTCACATGGATTATATTAGAAGACCCATATAATATATTCATTAGAAGCATTCCTACATTAACCCATTTCTAAAAAAATTAATTGTATTCATGTGAATCTCACCTTTTTAAAACAATGATATGTTTCCTCAACCTAATCTTTCATAACTTCCATGAGATCATTATCATCATG